>BGNK01000689.1:180064-212916 GCA_003297005.1 Symbiodinium sp. clade A Y106
CTACAGGTGCTAGCTGAACTTCGGTAGACTTCTTGTCGGCTCGCAATGATCGATACCCGTTCCCAAAAAGTCCTTTGGGCCAAAGAGGTTCTGAGACACCTGTCCACCCGGACCCAAGATGAACAAATCGACGCGGTGACCGGGCCCCTGGAATCCATTCGGCACGGACTCCAGGCTTTGTTATCAGTTCTCCCCATCTATGCTGAGGCTGCCCTTCACTCTGCTAAGCTGTTGGCCGANCACGGACTCCAGGCTTTGTTATCAGTTCTCCCCATCTATGCTGAGGCTGCCCTTCACTCTGCTAAGCTGTTGGCCGATGTTTTGACAACGGTCAGGTGCATTGTGGAGTCCGGCGGTTTGAAGGATGACGAGGAACTACAAATTATCGAGATGGGGCTTCCAACCTATGCACAAGAGCGCTACGAACCCATGTCCCAAAGAATCCAACTTCGTGGGCCGGCTATGATTCGCAGGGAGATTTCGCAAGGGCTTGATGGCTGGGATTCTTCTGCAACAATTCTTTGGTGCCCTGCTGTTAGTGCTTGTCACTGGCACATGTCAATCCTCATGGTTGCATTCAAAGATGTTCTAGCCTTCGTGGAGGGTGCGGAGTGATGTAAAGCATCCTGTCCATTTGTGCATAGCAGAAGCAGGGTTTTGTGAGGATGGGTCGGATTCTGCTCGCTGCTTGATGCAAAACGAAATATCCAATTGCTTAGCTGTTGCTCTTTTGTTCTTCTTTGGGGGGTTTTGGGCTGGCTTCTGGGGCCTTTGGTTGTACGGATTGTGTATAGGAGCCGAATATATTCTGTTTTGAGGGTCTTTGTTTCTGGGTTGTGTAAATCTTTTTGGGAGCGGCTTGTTCCAGGCGTGTTTTTTTNTTTGGTTGTACGGATTGTGTATAGGAGCCGAATATATTCTGTTTTGAGGGTCTTTGTTTCTGGGTTGTGTAAATCTTTTTGGGAGCGGCTTGTTCCAGGCGTGTTTTTTTCAGGTTTACACCTCAAAAAGCGTAAAACATCCCAAAAGAGCGTAAATCTCTGCAACGCCCGGAAACCCAGAAGCCACCCACAAAAGCGTAAAGACCATAAAATTCCTCAGAAACCCAGGCCCCGAAGCCTAGAAGTGCGTAAATGCCCGAAACAAACCGTAAACTGGCCACGGCGAAGGAGCGTAATTATCCGTACTGTACCAAGACACCCCCAAAAGACCATAAAAACCCAGCCCAAAGGACCATAAAATAACCGACCACCCCAAAAGGCCATAAAAACGCAGCCCAAAGGACCATAAATCCTAGAAAAACCCACGCAGAAAGGGCCATAAAAAAGCGTAGAAAAGCCGTAGAAAAGCCATAAAAAACCGTAAACCGTATACCGTAATTCTAAACCAGGCAGCAGGCCGCAGCTTGGCACTCTCGGTGTCCAGCTCGTCCGGATCTGCAGGCTTTTGAGAGGGCCCAAGTGCGGAAATGCAACGGGAGCCCAAAACGTTTCTTAGCAAAGCCTGGTCTGGGTCCTCTTTGGCTGCNTTTGGTTGTACGGATTGTGTATAGGAGCCGAATATATTCTGTTTTGAGGGTCTTTGTTTCTGGGTTGTGTAAATCTTTTTGGGAGCGGCTTGTTCCAGGCGTGTTTTTTTCAGGTTTACCCCTCAAAAAGCGTAAAACAGCCCAAAAGAGCATAAATCTCTGCAACGGCCGGAAACCCAGACGCCACCCACAAAAGCGTAAAGACCATAAAATTCCTCAGAAACCCAGGCCCCGAAGCCTAGAAGTGCGTAAATGCCCGAAACAAACCGTAAAATGGCCACGGCGAAGGAGCGTAATTATCNGCCCCGAAGCCTAGAAGTGCGTAAATGCCCGAAACAAACCGTAAAATGGCCACGGCGAAGGAGCGTAATTATCCGTACTGTACCAAGACACCCCCAAAAGACCATAAAAACCCAGCCCAAAGGACCATAAAATAACCGACCACCCCAAAAGGCCATAAAAACCCAGCCCAAAGGACCATAAACCCTAGAAAAACCCACGCAGAAAGGGCCATAAAAAAGTGTAGGAAAAGCGTAGAAAAGCCGTAGAAAAGCCATAAAAAACCGTAAACCGTATACCGTAATTCTAAACCAGGCAGCAGGCCGCAGCTTAGCACTCTCGGTGTCCAGCTCGTCCGGATCTGCAGGCTTTTGAGAGGGCCCAAGTGCGGAAATGCAACGGGAGCCCAAAANGCACTCTCGGTGTCCAGCTCGTCCGGATCTGCAGGCTTTTGAGAGGGCCCAAGTGCGGAAATGCAACGGGAGCCCAAAACGTTTCTTAGCAAAGCCTGGTCTGGGTCCTCTTTGGCTGCTGGCACGCAAAACATGTTTGCTGCTTTCATCAAGCAAGAGCAAGCATTGCCGGATGATGTGGGTGCATTGCAGCAGAGGGTGGAGGACAGTCTCATGTTGGTGCACTCTGTTCTGTTCCGAATGATGATCCGTCGATACTATATACCATATATGGCAGGATCTTCGTCGACAACTCGGTATGTGCCCGGCTGTCAAAGCGGTGCCCGCCTTGGCCTCCCATTCTTGGTTCACTTCTTTTGCTTACAAGAGCTTTTGAGGAGCCATGTGGGGATGCAAAGCAGCCTGGGCATATGAAGGCGCCCAGATTCCTAGCACAAACCCAATGCATTCCGGACATATGCTTATCAGGAGACCGGATCGGACAAGGAGCAGGCCTGTTCGGTCTGGGTTTCCTGTTTGATTGGGTNCATATGAAGGCGCCCAGATTCCTAGCACAAACCCAATGCATTCCGGACATATGCTTATCAGGAGACCGGATCGGACAAGGAGCAGGCCTGTTCGGTCTGGGTTTCCTGTTTGATTGGGTCTCTCTCTCTCTCTCTCCCTCTTGCTTTTCGTCTGTCTTTGTTGCAGGCACCGAAGTCTGCCCTCCCCAGAACTACCGTCTGCTCCCCAAAGTCATGAAATTTCGACTGGATCCCAGTNTCTCTCTCTCTCTCTCCCTCTTGCTTTTCGTCTGTCTTTGTTGCAGGCACCGAAGTCTGCCCTCCCCAGAACTACCGTCTGCTCCCCAAAGTCATGAAATTTCGACTGGATCCCAGTTCTGCTTGAGCGAGCACTTCAGGAGCCATGCCCGGACACATTGCAGGCCACACAAGTGGAGGCCTGAACCATCGAAGCCAGTAAAGCGATACGGTGTTATGCGATATGAATTGAAATACGTTATCTCTGAGGAGACCCAACAGAACGACAGCCAGGCTCGGAACCTCACTCNCAAGTGGAGGCCTGAACCATCGAAGCCAGTAAAGCGATACGGTGTTATGCGATATGAATTGAAATACGTTATCTCTGAGGAGACCCAACAGAACGACAGCCAGGCTCGGAACCTCACTCGTTGAAGCCACCATGTCTGGGTGTTCTCATTCTTCGGGTGCCCCTGACTTAGCTTCAGTCTCCGCAAGGCACCGGAGTTTGCAGCTGATCAACCTACCGTCTGCTCCTCGAATTACTCAGAGCCTCATCGCNGACTTAGCTTCAGTCTCCGCAAGGCACCGGAGTTTGCAGCTGATCAACCTACCGTCTGCTCCTCGAATTACTCAGAGCCTCATCGCCTGTGTTGTGTTCCACCAACCCAAAAGGAGCCACCTTCGACGCAGGCATTGCCGCCTACAGCACAGGAGCCCTAGCAAACCCAGACCGCGCAGCAGACGGCATTGTCGTGTTGTGTCAGGAGACCCGACCGAATGACATCCAGGAGGCCTTCGAGAATGACCTCCAGGAGACCCGACCGGATGACATCCAGGATGGACTCTCTCCCTCTCTCCCTCTCTCCCTCTCTCTCCCCCTCTCTCCCTCTCTCCCTCTCTCCCTCTCTCACTCTCTCACTCTCTCTTCCTCTCTTCCTCTCTTCCTCTCTTCCTCTCTTCCTCTCTTCCTCTCTTCCTCTCTTCCTCTCTTCCTCTCTCCCTCTCTCTCTCTCTCTCTCTCTCTTTCTCTCTCGCTCTCTCTCTGTCTCCCACTCCGTCTTGCTGTGTATCTGCTGCAGGAACAGAAGCCTTCGATCCCCAAGACTGCCGTGTGCTCCTCAATGTTTGGCTTGCTAGGACAATGAACCCTATCTATCTATTAGCCTAAACCCAATAATGCTTAAAATACTTATAGACGAACCCAACATAACTGCACAGCTGTTGTTCCTCTGCTGTCCCCGAACTAAACCTGCTTCGGACACTTGGGTTTTCAGTGTGTCCTACATGGCACCCGATCACCCAACCAATTTATCTCCCAGCCTTATTCTCGGTCGCAGCCCATCCAAGCACCTTAAGGGTCTATCGGGTATGTTGTCGGGTTAGCTATATGCCGGGGCCCCTGCTACTGGTTAAGACGGCTAGGGAGCTCCTTGGTATCGAAATAGAAGTCTTGCTTCAGAACTCGATAGGGGGCTTAGGTTTGGGGGGAAGTATCTTGTTGGGCATAGGGGGTGGGGTCTTAAGTATACACATGCATGAATACCCCCGACCTAAAAGAGTAGCAAGCCCGGTTCAATCATGGACCCTACCCTACCAACAAACCTTTCCCAAATATCCAAACCCTGAAACTACATGGCACCAAAATTAAGACAGCCCCAATCGTTCCGTTGTCATCCCACATGGTACCCTNGTTCAATCATGGACCCTACCCTACCAACAAACCTTTCCCAAATATCCAAACCCTGAAACTACATGGCACCAAAATTAAGACAGCCCCAATCGTTCCGTTGTCATCCCACATGGTACCCTGAGGCTTCATCCGTGAGGCACAGCACAGAGGGGGCTGCTGTCGTGCACCAGGAGACGATGGTTTGCAAACCGGTTGTTGAGCTCACTTATTTTCGTACCAGATATAGCTGGCTTCGTCCTTGCCAAGTAGGAGGGAACAAAGCTCTTGAAAAAGTTTCTTTAGTATGATATATTGATGTCTAGCAAAGGCCAATGCTGAAGACCAACCCTTTAATTCGATTATAATTGGTCTGCCAAAATACAGGCAGTTCCGCCAAGCACCGCAGAGGANAAGTTTCTTTAGTATGATATATTGATGTCTAGCAAAGGCCAATGCTGAAGACCAACCCTTTAATTCGATTATAATTGGTCTGCCAAAATACAGGCAGTTCCGCCAAGCACCGCAGAGGACTCCTCGCAGCTGCCGCCAGAGATTATGTTCAAGTCGCCGAGCCGATCGCTGTCAAGCCCACCTGAGCACATCCAGGCATGGGCCGTTCATATCTAAGTGGCTTTGATCGCTTCTTAGCCGTTGCACATGACAGGGTATAGTTGATGGTGCACCAGCTCTCGAGTCTCTGCCAGCCCCAGCGACTGCTGATGTCTCAGTTTTAGACATGTGTTGTTGTTATGGGTGAGTGATACAAATGGAGCACTTAGGCACGCGAGAAGCAACTGTACGAGATCATTGCTCAGCTGCGAAGATCGCAACCGGGCACACCAAGTATGTTTGCACCCGCTTCTGTCCGGAGCAGTGTGCTTCAGCAGCATGTGTGTTTCAATCGTTCCCTGCTTTCAGCTTCTACCTTTTCCATTCGATCTAAGCTTAGGATGCATCATTGAAGTCGCAGCCGGTGCGGCTGGACTCTGTGACTTCCATTGCCACATCCCAGACTGGGAGTGAGGGGAGCAAGGAGTTGCCACCGACCCAGGCCCCAGCCCCCGCCACCCCTATGTCTGACGGCAAAGGCAAGGAAAGGGAGGAGAGAGACGATGCTCCTGTGCCTACCGATGACGATGACGATGAAACCCCGGAAGAAAAAAAGCTTTACGCACGGATGGAAGCAAAGATCCGTCGAATGTGTACCCCGAGCCCGACCACCGGAAAGACCACGGCAAGCCCGCAGTTGCTGGCAGAGTGGAAGAACAAGGGGTACACCCGTACCCAACTCGTGAAGTTGATGATAGAGGCTTCCGGCGACAAGGATCGGAGTCAGAGAGAGCGCGAGCGAGAGGGACAGAGAGAGAGAGAGTGAGAGATAGAGAAAGACAGAGAGAGAGACGGAGGGGGGGGGGGCAACAGAGAAGACTTGCTCGGAGGCGGTGTTCCAGACGAAGCTAGAGTCGTGGCGCCTGACGGAGCAGTTCAGGAAAGTCCAGACAAGGGGAGGATGGTACTCGGAGCAGGACATGAAAAAGCCGGTGAGCGAAGGAGGATTGGCCTATAGTGCGTATTTCTGCTGCATCAATAGGAAGCCTTGCACCACTCACTCACACATGTCTGCAGGAATGTAATGCTTCCTATGTATCCAAGGAAAAAAGTGCAGAAGGTGAAGGACTTCTGTGAGAGTGGCGGCCTCGTTCGGCGGCTTGCTTCAATGACCGAGCATTCCGCAATCCCTTATCTAGAGCCCCAAAAAAGCACATAAGCAAAAATTAGGGTAGGGTTATAACCATATAAACCCCCTTATAAAGAAGCCCAATAAGGCAGGGATATCCCCATAAAATGCTTATGCTTACGTGCTTTTCGGGTCCCAAATTATCAGCCCCTGAATCCGTGGNAAGAAGCCCAATAAGGCAGGGATATCCCCATAAAATGCTTATGCTTACGTGCTTTTCGGGTCCCAAATTATCAGCCCCTGAATCCGTGGTATACCATGGAACCCTAAGGCCCCAAAGCTTAATCTATCCCAAACCGCACGGGAGCCTGAGTTTGGGTGTTACAAGTTTGTAAGAATTTTTTACTTCAGTCCTTCAGGTCGTAGGGGGATCCATCGAGTGTTATCATATAATATTGTATGTAGCATTATAATGCTAACTGGGGTAAAGTTGACAAAAGGGCTTGTTGAGATCATTCGGCACCTCACAACAAACATGTCACCCGTGCTAGTGTATTGTAGGAATTATTATACATAATAGATTATATTATACTACATTCGGGCTTCTATATTGCATGGGTTGTATGGGGTCTTCAAGGGCTTCACTCGCCGTGAAATAGCAACCCTAGCCCAACCTTCACCCCCGAACCGTGCCCCCTGAAATGCCTCCTTTAAGAAGTCCGATGTCTGATAGCAATAATATCCGGAGTCCTAGAAAACTTCCCTTTATATTACACCCGAAAAAAGCCAGAAGCCCAAAGCCCGCTTGACAGACACCCCCTATCCCTATTTTAAAAGCCTGATCCCTACCAGGAGCAACCAGTACGATGAGGACGAGACGGAATACTGGGTGGACTTCCGGACGGAGGGCAGCCGAGGGACTAATGAGGTTGATGGTGCCCGGGAGAAGAAGATGGCTGACACCACCGGTGCCGAAGGTTTTGCTATGGGGGCTTTGGGCGACGGGCCACTTGCAGAACTTCCGGTTCAAGGGGGCAGTGCTCCAGGGATCAGTGCCGGGAAGGCCTGCTACTGCTTTGGGGTTTCTTAAACAACTTCTGTGTGACTCGGTCTCAGAAACCTCTATGCAGGATGACCAGACCTTGGCTAAGATCATGGACGAAGCCATTCAGACCCGTAAGAACCTTGACAAACTTGTTGCGAAGCTCAAGAAAGACAAAGGCAACCAGGCGACCCTTTGTTGCATAAATGCATACCCCAGCCGCGGANTTGACAAACTTGTTGCGAAGCTCAAGAAAGACAAAGGCAACCAGGCGACCCTTTGTTGCATAAATGCATACCCCAGCCGCGGATCCAAGAAGCTTTCTGCCACAAGCCAGCAGCCCAGGATATCACCAGCATGGAGGAATGCATCTCCAAACTGGGATCGCTTTACGACGATCTTGCGGGAATCCAGGCCGAGGTTAAAGTGAACGGTGTGGATGACAAGTTTCTTTGTCGCAATANGAAGCTCAAGAAAGACAAAGGCAACCAGGCGACCCTTTGTTGCATAAATGCATACCCCAGCCGCGGATCCAAGAAGCTTTCTGCCACAAGCCAGCAGCCCAGGGATATCACCAGCATGGGGGAATGCATCTCCAAACTGGGATCGCTTTACGACGATCTTGCGGGAATCCAGGCCGAGGTTAAAGTGAACGGTGTGGATGACAAGTTTCTTTGTCGCAATATCGGGATGTTGGTCCTAANGTTAAAGTGAACGGTGTGGATGACAAGTTTCTTTGTCGCAATATCGGGATGTTGGTCCTAAATTGGGGATATGTGTTTCTAGATTCAGCTTATCAAGGCTGAAGCAGCAGCTGGATGAAAAGGTCAAAGCCGTGAAGCGCCAGTGCAGCTCTTAGTTTTCTCAAGGTCGTTACAATTCCTAAACAGCAGAACTGGTATGTGGTCACAACAGCTAGCTGAGGTGTGTTCTGGCGGTGTCGTGTGAGATCAAGAACAAGTACCCCGAAGAATCTGGTGTATCGTTCTTCTCTACTGCTTTTATTATTNTTCTGGCGGTGTCGTGTGAGATCAAGAACAAGTACCCCGAAGAATCTGGTGTATCGTTCTTCTCTACTGCTTTTATTATTGATCGCTTACCGTATATAAGGTTTTGGGGCTCAGGGTTTCTAGGGTTCAGTGGTTTTATTGGGTTTGTAATTTCGGGAGTCGAACTACTATGGTCTGTAAACGTGATTGCATGCTAGATCNTCAGGTCGATCAAGCGCAAGGAGCCGCCGTCAAGCACCGAGGAGCCCCAGCCCAAAAAGAATAAGCCGAAGGCCAAAGCGAAAAACAAGAAGTGAGCCTGAGCCTCTAGAGTCTCTAGAGTTTTGAAACCGCAGTCAGTGTGATTTTTCGTCACATTGACATGATCTTCTGAGTAGATCGTCTTTGCAAACTCGAGCGCGGGGCTTTGTGATCAAACCGGAAAATCGCCGTGCTTCTTATTGCCACTCATGACGACGTGAGTCTCGCAACGGATCCTGCATCACTTCGAAGTTTTTGGTGTAATGTGCTTGCAAACAAATATGCATGCCAGGTGAGGCTTGCTTCCGCGACGCCACTCACAAAGCGTGCGAGTACGTGCGCAGCTATGGCAAAGGTGCTGGGGTCCTAGCTATCGGGGTATCGACGATCATTTGTGATGGTTGGGATCTATATAGATTCAGAACTTCGGTAATTAAAGTGCTCATCAGAAATTAATCCCCCGAAACCCATATCATGTGTAGCTACAATCCTAGGACAAAGGTATGATTGCCCCAAAACCTAAATCATGTGTAATAGCTACAATCCTAGTGCCGGAATGCACAATCTAAGATTGGAAGTTGTATATGGNCAATGAACAACCAATCTCAGCTGCACTCCAACTAGGTAGATCGAGGCCCTTGCAAAAACAAGGTATAAATACACTACGTATTGTACGAAACCCAACAACTGAAGCCCTTCATACAATAGAAAGCTTAAGGCAAACTTCGCAACCTGGTCACTGCTGACGAAAGAGTCCCAAGCCGGATCGAAGTCTACGCCTTGTAAAGGTGCATCAAAATNACTTCGCAACCTGGTCACTGCTGACGAAAGAGTCCCAAGCCGGATCGAAGTCTACGCCTTGTAAAGGTGCATCAAAATCTTCTGTAGACGAAGCCTTCCCAACGTAAAGCCCAGGTTACTAAACCCACAGAACACCCAGTGTAATGCTGTAGACGATCCGTTGCTCGCCCAGGTTCCAGCGAAGGATATCGTGGACAGAGCGAAAGCCTCCGCAAACGATGGAGATGTGCTATGTGTTACAGGGCAGAAAGTGGCGGCTGTTTCTGCNTGGACAGAGCGAAAGCCTCCGCAAACGATGGAGATGTGCTATGTGTTACAGGGCAGAAAGTGGCGGCTGTTTCTGCGGGCAACGAGGAACGTGGTTTGTATGGGGCTTTGTTGGAAACGAGGCTGCTGGTAAACATTCCGTGGTCCAATGTCAATATCGGAGATGATTGTCTCGGCGAGCACCCCTGTTTCAAGCCTAAAGACACCATTCATGCTCTTGCTGAATTGGGAAAGTTTGAGACTGTGATTGGGACTCCGCTTGACACTGCGGCCGCTGTGCTAACTGATTTCTGGGAGAACTTCACGAAGCAGTTTGAGCACCCTGTCACTGCAGATATTCAATCTGGAAAGCTGAATCCTGCTTTTTTGGTACCCATCAATGTTCATGGAGATGGTGGGAGGACCTTTAAAAAGTCTGAAATCATGATACTGCAGTTTCAATCCGCCATCGGAGGTGGCTCGAGGCTGAGTGGGCAAAAGCGGAAACTGCCTTCGGGAGCCGAAGAAGCCGGCTTCAACCTGAGCGGGCATAGTCTTGCCACCCGTTACTTGATGAGTTGTCTCACTAAGAAGCATTATAGCGATGACCCTGCACCCCTGCTTGGGCTCCTGGGCTATGTTTCGGATTGGCTCGGGGACTTGTACGAGAACGGCTACGAGTACCGAGGCGAAGTTTGGAGGTTTGTTCCAGTGGGATTGAAGGGTGACCTGGTGTTTCATGCAAAGGCAGCTGGCCTAGAAAGATCTTTCACTCGTGTTCGCAAACGGAAGGAGACGGCTAAGTCGAAGCCGCTTCAGGGCTGTTGCCCATGGTGCCTTGCTGGTACCAAGGAAGTATCTTTTGAGTGCTTTGACAAAGAAGCTCCCTGGATGCAAACTACCGAGGCTCGGAACCCAATACCTTGGACAGAGACCCCTACAATCCTGAGATCGATCCCAGTCAGCGCGGACCAGCCGTCTTTCTTGAAACCCGATTTATTTCACATTTTGCAAATGGGGGTCTACAAAGAATTCGCTGCGAGTGGACTCTGCCTACTGTTGCCTTTCTGTGGTGGTAGCTCGCAGGACGAGAATATGGCTACGATGAACCAATACCTTGTGGAGTATGTCAAAGAAACGAAGTCCCCACTTCACATGCCAAAGCTTTCGCTGGAGCTGATTGGTGCCAAGACCCCGAACGCTTATGCTTCTGGGGGCTGGAACAAGGGCCAAGATTCAGTGGTTTTGATGGGCTTCGTTGGGTGGCTGATTGGTGGCTTGGTTCTCAAATTTGGATATATTTCAGGTTTTGTTGATACTATTTTTTATACTACCTAAACCCCATGAGCCCTGCTTTCCACCGAATCGAAACAGTATGGAACAAGCCTTCACAGGAAAAGCCATATATAGTAAACCCTCGCTTTACATCTTCGAATCTTCGTTTCCAAAATCAATCCAGCTAAACTTCCTGCTGTATAAGCCCTGAATTCCACCTAAACTACCCCCTGTATAAGCCCGTAAATCGACCCTTAGGAAAGAAGTCCCAGAACCCTCGCTCAAAACCCTCGCTTCCGAAATCAGTCGAGGCAAACTGCCTGTCGATGCTTCTCTAAAACCCTGGAAATACCTGGCTGAGGGCTGCAGATCAATTGCGTGTGCGATGAAGATTTTGCATTCGGCTGCTGCTTTTATGCCTAAGAGCAGTGCCTTGGAGGCTTCTGAGGCTGGATATAGATTCCTGCTCTGCTATGCGAACCTGGTGAANCGTGTGCGATGAAGATTTTGCATTCGGCTGCTGCTTTTATGCCTAAGAGCAGTGCCTTGGAGGCTTCTGAGGCTGGATATAGATTCCTGCTCTGCTATGCGAACCTGGTGAAATGGTCGATTTCCAATAGGAAGCTGCTGTTCAATCTTGTTCCCAAACTACACTATTTACATCACGTTCTGGCGGATCTGCGGGCGGCGGGTTTGAACGACCGAGTTGCCCATGTTTACAACCNCAATAGGAAGCTGCTGTTCAATCTTGTTCCCAAACTACACTATTTACATCACGTTCTGGCGGATCTGCGGGCGGCGGGTTTGAACGACCGAGTTGCCCATGTTTACAACCCGATGTGCAATTGCACATCGCAGTGCGAAGATTTTATTGGCCATATCGCAAGGCTGAGCCGTCGAGTTACCCCAAAGCACCCGCATTCACGTGTTCTGCGACGTTATCAGGCAGCCCTTGCTGATAAAATGGGATTGCTGAAGTGAGCTGTTTATAGAGCCCTGAAAAGTCCACACACACACACACACTGTTGCTTGCATCCCATTTGGGCCAAGCCTCGATCGTCTCAGCAGATTGAGCTGCAGGGCCAGAAGAAGGCGTGGAAACAGCTCGACCATGGTCGAATCGAGGGTGCTTTAGCTCAGGATATTCTTCGACATTTTGCAACATACTATAGGATTCCGTCCTCGAGATTTATGATAGCTTCAGAAATTTGCAATGGAGAACCATATCTGGGATGCTGGCTTCGAGATGGCCGCAGCCAGAAACCACAAGGCCTTGAAGACCCCACTCCAAAATCCCTGTGAAGGGTGTTCAGGGCATGCCGATGTTTGGAGTTTTTCGAAGTTGTGGGGAGTCATGTGGGTTCTGAAGATGCTACAAANAGACCCCACTCCAAAATCCCTGTGAAGGGTGTTCAGGGCATGCCGATGTTTGGAGTTTTTCGAAGTTGTGGGGAGTCATGTGGGTTCTGAAGATGCTACAAAAGTGCCTTGGAAGCACAAAGCCTGGGCTATTTCAGGTGGGAGTTCGGGTATTAAGATTCTTGTGTACGAATATCATTAAAATCCAATAAATCCTTACAAACCACCTAAAAACCCAAAAGAGCGTAAATTCGCAACCCNCAGGTGGGAGTTCGGGTATTAAGATTCTTGTGTACGAATATCATTAAAATCCAATAAATCCTTACAAACCACCTAAAAACCCAAAAGAGCGTAAATTCGCAACCCCGGAACAAAGGAGCATAAAAGAACCCGAAAAACCGTAGGGGCGTAAACGGAGTCACCTGGGAGGATCTAGGTAGATGCATAGAGTCTCGTTGTGCACTTATTTCGATGTACGTGGTAAGTACTTCACTCTACGTGCACTTGGCAAGTGCATATTCACTTTGTGTAAGTTCTGTATTGCAAGTACAACCGTCGTCCGCGGGGCGCCGAACACTAGCAACTTTACCTCGCGTTCCTGCGNGCATATTCACTTTGTGTAAGTTCTGTATTGCAAGTACAACCGTCGTCCGCGGGGCGCCGAACACTAGCAACTTTACCTCGCGTTCCTGCGCTCGACCACGCCAATCCACGCCAAGGGTTACGCGTCACGCATATAAGTTGCAACTTTACCTCGCGTTCGCGCGCTCGACCACGCGTCACGCCTCAAAGTTGCAAAAAGTAGCAACTTACCTCGCGTTCCTGCGCTCGACCATGCCAATCCATGGCAAGGGCTGCGCGTCAAGTTGCAACTTTACATCGCGTTCGTGCGCTCGACCACGCCATTCGAAGCGCGCGCGCAGCCGCGCGGGAGGCTTCGCGCGCGGAGCCGCACGAAGCGCGCGAGGTTGCGCGAAACCGCGCGAAGCACGCGAGAACGCGCGCAGCCCGCGCGAGGTTGCGCGAAACCGCGCGAAGCACGCGAGGCCGCGCGCAGCCGCGCGAAGCGCGCGAAGCACGCGAAGCGCGCGAGGCCGCGCACACGCGTGCGAAGTCGCGCGAAGACGCGCGAAGCGCGCCAAGCGCGCGCAAGCGTGCGAAGCCGCGACCAGCCGCGCGACGCGCGCGAAGCGCGCGAAGCGCCCGAAGCCGCGCGAATTAATGCCGCGCGCAGCCGCGCGAAGCGCGCGAAGCGCGCGCGAAGCCGCGCGAAGCGCACGAAGCGCGCGATGCGCGCGAATCCGCGCGAAGGGCGTGCGCGCGTAGGGCGCGCCCCAGGGGGACCATACTCCATCTTTGCTATCCCATGCAGCATGTCTCCGCCACCGTTGTGGAGTGGGGGCACAGTATCTCTGACGATCGATGGTCTGACTTTCCGCCAGGTCAGTCGGAGTACAAGGTCAGTGTCTCTGAGTGGCTCCTCAATTCAACGAGCTCAGCCACCTCTTGGGTGATCGAGATTGCGACGCTCATACTGCTCTTGTGATCGAGGTCCATGCGAACCAGTTCATAGGTGGGAGGATGGGAACGATGAACCGTAATCCGGGCACCCTCCTGGAGGCAGCGGACAGGAGGAAGGCGAGACAAAAGGCGAACAAGGCACGTGGATCAGTCGATCCCGCGCCTGCCGCACCTACAGAGGCAGGCTCTCCACAGGGAGAGGGAGTCTCCGGTGCACCTTCGCTTGGTTCAACATCCTCCAGAACCCGCACAATTTTTGTGGTGGCAAAGCCAAAGGCGGCAAGGGAGGCAAGTCCTCCAAAGGCCAGGAGACCTCCAAGGCAAGAATACAGGGAAGAATTGTCTAGGTTCTGACATGGGCGAGGATGATGAAGTTTCTGATGAAGATATGGATCCGAGCCCTACACATTCCTTGGATGCAGTGGACCCTGGCATTCGATACGAAACAAAAATGGTATGCCTTGAACGGTGGTACTATCCTCATCAGATGGTCAATCCTGATGATGAGGATCCACGGATTCGTCGATTGAGAGCAGGGGTGCAGCATCCAATTGAAGAAGTGGAATGAGAGTGTTTCACGGAATGCTTCTTACAGGAGAAGGTATCCACATCGAGTGCTTATCCATTTCATTGGAAGATGCTTTTCTCAGGAAAAGGTACTTCTTCAAAATCTTGCCCAAAAACAAAAAAGATACTTAGCACAGGACAAGATACTCACAACTTTCGCGACTTTCCTATGCCGTTGCTGGCATCAAGTGGAGCTAAGCTCTCAAAAGATGCAGTATGCTTTCCATCTGGAGAGGAAACTGAACACGTGGGCATCTTTCGAGCAAAGAGTTTTGACCGAAGATCCGTTTACGTTTGTGTGCGTGTTCTGTTTTTCAGTAAGCTGTCTCCAGGCTGAGATGTAGAGATTCTCGCACTTAATTCGCTTGTGCAATAACAGGCAGTTAGAATGCCGACTTCACGGCCATGCAGCTATACGTGTTTTAGAATTTGTGCCTTGGTTGAAACACTGAATGTTACACATCCAGTGCCTGTCTGTTTCACGTATCACTTGCATGTATCCATGCCTGTTGCTCAAGGTTCTAGCAGAGTACGATCTACAGCTGTGCGCCTGCAGTAAACAGAAACTCCTGCGAGCCTGTGTTCCTGTACGCCTAGCAGGGGGGTCACGCCCAGGTTACATTACAATGGGGGCATCCGTATAGGAGCTTCTGACCGCCTCGGCCGGGCCGAGGCGAATTTGACCGGAAGGGCCTGCTGCAGCCCAACTTTGAAAGGTTTTCTTGAGCTCAATATGGAACCATGAGTTCACCGGAAGGAGCCTTTTGGGCTCAACTTGAAGCCATGACTTCGCCGGAAAGGCCTAGGCACGGCTTTTTTGAGCCCCAGTCGAAACCATAACTTCACCGGAAAGGCCGAGAGAAAGCACCCTTGCGGGGCTTTTCGGCACATGGAGGACAAGAAGCACCGTAAATACCGATGAAATCACTTAGCCGGGTTTGCATTTTTACATGGTGATCGAGCCACTCACATTAACAGTGGTGCACTCGCAATGAATGGGTCCTTCGCAGTCGTATCTCGACTTTCAGCGTACCTTGATATTCCGAACAGTTGGATCCTTGAGCTGTCATCATACCCGAAAACAAGGTAGGCGCCGCTCAACACCACCACCACAACCACAACCACTGTAGCAGCAACAACAGCAACAGCAACAACAGCATCAGCAGCCACAACAACAGCAACAACAACAACAACCACAATCACAATCACAACCATAGCCACAACTGAAACCACAACGACGACAACAATGGCAACACTGCAGCACCAATAGCAGCAACAGCAACAGCAACAGCAGCAGCAGCAGCAGGAGCAGCAGCAGCAGCAACAGCAACAGCAACCTTTTCAGGCTTCCAGTTGCGAGCTGGTGCAGGCGCCGGCCGCATATAGTAATAGTTTTTCTTGTGCAAAACGCTTTGATGTGTTGCAGGCCTCCGTTCGCGTTGGGGACGGCTTCAGGCGCCGATGCAGAACGTGAACGGCGAAAAAATCATAGTCGTTCCCTGTTTGCTCAGGTGGTCCCCTTGGAAGGCTTGCAAAGAAGTGCCCGTCCTTCTTGAAAAGCCCCGTGCCCCGGAGGCCTGTGCTTTGCTTGCATCGCATAGCAGAGTCGTACTGTATCCGAAGAGACTACCACACGGCCCACATTGGAGATGTTCCGCGAGCATCCTGATTGCGAAAATTCAAAGTTCAATTTTGGCTGGCACTTCATGAGCACACGTCTCCATTGTCTGAGATTCCACTCCCAGGGAGCCGAAGCTCTGGCGTCCTGGAAGAAAGCCACGATCCGAGTCTCGGGAGGGCACAGGCGACTCGAACGGACATATGGCGACAGGTCTGCCGGATCGAGTGGCCACTTGCAATAGCCCACGCCACTTCGCCGCACATAACCGGCACAGCGCCGAGCCACTGTGCTCTGCATGGGAGGCCGGCATCCAAGAGGTGGAGTACCAGTTGCTGGTGATCCCGGACAGCGCCCACTTGATGCCCTTCGTAGGCTCGCGCTCTGAGCCCTGAGAACGGGTGGAGTGCACTTGAAAGAAACGTACGTACTTTAATTGGTGCATTTGACGCTTGAAGGTGCCCTGGTCTTGGCCCCTGCAGCATCGGAGGTCGAGGGCTCTATGGCACCGCAAAGCCATGAATTCTTGCTGCGTGCAAGGCAGCACCCATGTCGCCGAGGGGCGGCCCGCCGGGCGGGCGGAAGAAGGGCCGCAAAGAGAAAGAGGGAGCCGGGCCGGCGGGGGCCCCCGGCCCGGCCGGATCGGCCGGGCCGGCCGCGGCGGGAAGCAGAAACGGGTACCCCATGCAAGGCACCGCCGCGGCCCAAGCCCAAGCCAGCGAGAGCCCGAAGCTCTGTGGTGGTTTTCGGTTTTTTAATCTGTGGATTCGTTAGGGGAGTGGCGCCGGCGCTCCCTCGGCATACCTGGTGGCCGGGCAGGCACGTCCAGCGGAGCCATAGCCAGGGCGAGCGGGCGGTCGGCACGTGCGCAGTGCTGTGCAGAGCTCTTCAGAGGCGACGCTAAAGCCTCGTCGCGAAGGACTACAGCGACGCTTAAGAGACGCCTTGAATCAATGCCGCTAGAATGCAGGAGAGGGCGACGACGGCGGGCCTGTCGTGCTGGAGCAGCATCCCCATAAAGAAAGCGGGCTGCACGCAGTGACGATGGCAGCCCGGCCCGTCCTTGAGGTTGGCGGAGCTCTGCCCCGAGCTCCGCTACGCCTTCCAGGCCGGAGCGGGCCGGAGCCCGGCGACGTCGTCGCATCGTGACGCTTTGGCGCCGGCAGGTCTTTGCTCGCTATCCCACCGTGGGGCCCCGCGTCTTCCAGAAGATCTACGAGGAGCACCGGCTGGTTTGCGGCTGCCTGCAAGGCCGTCTATGCCTTAAATCGACCGAGCGCGTTTTGAGGTTGAGAAGATTTCGAGAAGTAGCTCCTCAGAGGCTCCGCTGCGAGCTCAGGGACAAGCGGCACTTAAAGGGTGCTGTGCGCATCGCGCTTGCACGCGGGCGCTTGTGACTTGTGCAAGACGGCCTCATTTGCACGATCTCTCCCGTCTTGGACACTCCCACGCCACTCTGCAGGGTGCAGGAGAATCTACTGCAGGATGGCGATCCTGCGACTGCCTGCGACTACCTTGTGCTGCGTGCTGTCACAGGCTGTCGAAACACTGCCCCTCCCTGCACAGGTGCCTGCATGGGCTGGGCATGGGCAGGATCGTGCAGATTGCATATTTGTTGATTCGCCTGCAAGGTGCCATTATCTTCAAAAGAAAGCCAGGAGTGCACTTCTCTCAAATACAGCGCAGGGCACAGGTTGCAGGGTGGATGTGCCGGGCTAGGAGACGATGCAGCGGTGGCTACAAGACGATAGCCAGCTCGCCGTGCGCTGAGACCGCTGAGACCGCCGTCAGCCGTCACATGGAAGACGGAAGATGCCTGGACTCCAGGTGCTGCTGACCTGGGACGGTCTTCTACCAGAGGCAGCCAACCCACGGCAAGCAAGCCAGGAGCAAAGCACAGTCACAGCGTTTGTGGCGAGACGGCGTTTGGCTTTTAGTCCCGTCGTCCCCCCGCTCCGAGGCCTTCTGTCGAGCTCGGCTGAAAGCATAAACCCCCCCTACGAGGTGCAGTGCAGCATTGCAGCGTCGCAGCTGACAGCTCAGCACCGCCAGTATACCGCAGGTTCAGGCAGCGGAGATGGAGGAACCGGCAGCGCCGGAAGCGGAAGCTGCAGGCCGGGAGACGACAGCCCTCCTTGGCCGGCTCCGGCGGCTGCGCCAGATCTGTGAGGCGCCGCCTCCGGCGCTGCAGCTGCATCCGGCCAATCCGGCAGCTTCGTCCCCTGTCCGGTGACGAAGCCGCCGGGGGCCCCGGGGCCCAAAGGCGGAGAGAGCCGGCCCGGCTTCCCTGGCCCTTCTTGGCTTCCCTGGCCTCGCCCAGGTTCGCTTTCGAGGGGAAGGCCTGTGTGGCCGTGCGCTCCCTCCCTTTCCTTGCCGCCCGGACGGGAGCCCAAGACCAGCTACCAGCTACAGCTACAGCAGCAACGCTGGAGTACGCACTCACCTTCGCTGCTGATTCTCTCTTTCTACACTCTGCAGGCCTCTATTTTTGCTGCCGCGTCGCCGCGTCGCGGCCCCCCCCCAAGCCACGCCTCTCGTTCCAGCAAACAGTCATACGTCCGCGTAACTGCCCCCCCAAGCTAGGCCTCGCGCCTTGGCCAACGGGGGGGAGCGGGAGCACATGGAACCACAAGACAGGGAACCACAGGGGCGGGGTGGGGAAGGAGATAACCCACAACACAGGGAACCACAGGGCCCCTTCCCCTTCCCCTCCTCTTCGACACACAGACGATAATGATGGCGATGATGTTGTGCACAATGACATTGAAATTGACGTGCTATTCCCAGTGCTGTTGGTGGTACCTTTTCTCCTATGTTGCTCTGGGCTTCGGCAGCGCATGTTCACTGCTTTATTTAGTTGAAAATCGTGCTTGGCTTGTGATGTTCTTGAACTCGTTTGTGACTCCAAGCCGAGTTTCGGTTGGGTTCGGTTTCATGGACGCTTGAGCACGTGTTTGAATGATTTTCATTCGGGACTCTTGAGCAAGGGACCTGAGGAGAGTGCGGATGGGGGTCATGACCACCATCTCCGTCATCATCATCGCCATAATATTCATCACTATCATTGGCTTTGGAGCTCAGGGCAGGTCGGAACTGTATCACATCCTAAGGTCCAAACCCTTAGCAACCGNGGTCATGACCACCATCTCCGTCATCATCATCGCCATAATATTCATCACTATCATTGGCTTTGGAGCTCAGGGCAGGTCGGAACTGTATCACATCCTAAGGTCCAAACCCTTAGCAACCGTACTTCAGACGCCCAACCAGCAATAGCCATGGAAGCGGGCGCAGCCGACCGCAACCACAGTGGGGAGGGGCAGGGAACCCACACCACAGGGAACCACAGGGGGGAGGGGGGACCTAGCAGTGCTGCACCATATATAATTTCATAATCTACAGCATATATTATTAGTATATAAATATTGTTATTATTATCATTATTATTATTATTATATATATATAATATTATGATGCACCGCACCGCACCGCACCATCGCATCATCGCATCATATCCGCATCCCTCTTCTTTGTCGCCTCTAGAGCGCTCCCGCTCCAGCTAGAGCGGCGCGTCCTTGCGCGTCCCTCCTTCGAGGTTTCGGCTCTTCGATCCCTCGAGGATGCAAGCGGGGCCCTGCACGCGGAGTGGAGCTCGGGAGTCAAGAGAGAATGAGAGAAAGAGAGGATGGAGAGGTTCCTCTCTCTGCTCTCTCGGCCTCGCTCCGGCTCTCCTCGCTCCGGCTCTCGTCTCGGCTCCCCTCGCGCCCTCCAAGGCCGGTGGTTTCTCGCTACGAGGAGTTGGCGCCCTGCGGAGCGGCGATGCTCGCGCTGCCTCTGCCGCAACGCTCCGACGCCCCTCCCAGGCGGGGTGGGCGGGGGCAGAGGGGGCCACCCGCACGCTGGGCTGGGCTGTTCAGAGATCCCTTCGCTGCCTTCGCTCTTCGCTTCCGGTTGTGAGGTCCTTGGGCATCCTGCTGCAGATCTCCTTCGCAGGCGCGTCGACGAAGCCCTGTTATAATGCGGCGCTGCCAGAGCCAGAGCCTTCCCCGAAGGTGCGAGCGGCCAGCGCTCACTGACGGCCAGGCCGGGAATCGCTTGTCCTGTCGCAGGTGCGGCAGGTGCCACATGTGGCTCGAGCCTTCCCAGGCTGGCCGGCTTGATGCAGCTGCGGTTCCGGCGGATCGGCCCGGCACCGCAATTCCGCTTGAACCCCCTCTGTCCTGCAGCTCGCGGAGGCTGCGTGGGCGCCACGGTCAGCTGGGAGGACTCATATATAGCGGTTACTTAAGCGTGTTGCCGCAAGCGCGATCGTAAATTCCAGAGCATAGATGGGAGCGATGGGTTGAGTCAAGTTGAGTCAGAGGGTTTTCGGAAAGGCGCCTGTGACTTCTGCAAAGGCGACTTTGATGTCTTGGCTTTAAACCCGGCTGGATGCGAGGAGCTGCCTGCGGAGGCGCTTTTTCGGGAGGCCGTCAGGCATGCTCGCCGCTCTCTGCTCTCTCTGCTCTCTCGCTCGGCTTCTTCCAGGGCCCGAAGGTGGTCCGCGAGGAAGACGGGCCGCGGGCTGAGCGTGGACAAGGGCTGCGGAGATGCAGCGGCGATGCTGCGGAGATGCTGCGAGGCTGGAGCTCGGCAACGTCTACGAGTTCCAAGTCCGCGTCGGCGACGTCTGCCGCATGGGACCTTGGTCCTTTGCTTAGCGGAACAACTTGACCTCCCACGAGCCGCGAAAGCTACATCTACTACCAACATAAATGGCAGTGGCAATGCACACACATGCACACTTGGAGTGACGCCCGATATGACCGGAGACATAACATGGCTATAGCGTTTAACGGTTTAACGATATTCGGTACAAGAAGCTTGCACTCCCTTGCATGACAGCTCGCACTTCCTTGCATAACAGTTCGCACTCCCTTGCATAACAGCTCGCCAATGTGTGCCCCTGCGAAGTTACTTAGCCCTTTGGTACAGGGATGACACACACACACACACACATATTCGAGGCCCACCCTAACGGCCTATAACGGGCCCTAACGCTCGCGAAAGACAAAGTTGGAAGGCGAACATGGTCTTGCAGGCTCGGGCGCGCAGCCTGAGGTCCAAGTCCTCTCTTCCGGTCCGCTTCGCTTTGTCTCCGCCGGTACCTTGCGAAGGCCGAGTGACGTGGAGCTGCCACCTGTGCAGTGATGTACACTTTCACCCCTGCAGGCGGAGGCTTGCGCATTCTGGAGAAGGCGAGCGGACGCAGCTATGCCGATGACATCTTTTGCTTCCCTTCTCCTCGGCAGGGAGATCGGGCGGAAGTCAGCTGGGCACCCTTCCAGCCCGACGCCGCCTCCCAGGCCAGGGATAGTGGCGCGACGCTGACGGCTGACGCGGCAAAGCCGCCCTTCACAGGCTCAGCTCCCAAACCTTGCCCGGCTGCCCATCGAGTGCCCGTGAGGGCGCCAATGCGTTTTGTTCTGTTTGAGTTTTTGACTTTGAAGGTACACGCTGAGCGTCTTCGCGGACGACGAGGGCGACGCCCGCGACACCGCGGAGACGCGCCTGGTGTCCTCGCTGTCGACCACGTCGACGGTGTGCAGCGTGTCGAACCTCCGGCCTCTCAGCGCCTACTCCGCGAGCCTCAGTGCCAGCAGCCCAGCAATGCCCTTGCCGCTTGCGGCTGCTCTTGCCAGTCGACATGCATGCCGTCTCCCGCATGCCCTGACCATGCACGGAAGCTCACACCTGAAAGTATTTGCAGCAGCACGCAGACTTGTAATCACCGAAATAGCAGTGGTCAAGGATGGCTATGATGATGTGATGCGCATGCGAAAGCAAGACACGTATCAGAACTCCTTGCTGCCGATCCGAGCTGGCTGCTGCGTCTCTCCGCAGCCGCTAGATTCGCTAGATGTGTTTCAGAACACTCAGGGTTGACCTTCCCCACACTTTGAGCTTGGAACCTTGATGGAAGCCACTAAGAGGGGAGAGAGACTCCACCTCCGGATGTCGCTTTGAGGCGCGCTGGTCACGTTTCGGAAACGTGGAAAGCGGCAGCAGGGCACCCAGTGGATGAGGAGCAGGGGGAGGCACAGCCCACAGCTTGTCTCGGGGAGGTCGGTCTTGTCAGGCAAAGCGGCTCGCCTCTTCGCCGCTTTCGCCACCACAGGCCTGGGCCCGGCCGAGCCGCCGAGCCCACCTTCCCCTGTGCCCGGCGTCCCGGCAGCTGGCAGGGCTGAAGGGCAGCAAGCTCACGGCCGAGTTGCATCCTGAGAGCGGCACAGCGCAGCGGAGCGCAGCGAATTTGCCATGCCATGATGGCAGGCTCTCGGTGCGCCTGCCAGCGGGCTCGAGCGATTTCCATGGGGTGGGGGCGCCCACTACGGCCTCCATCCCAATGGAAGGCCCAGGGCTGGATTCAGGCAGTCAAGGCCAAAGCCGGCGACGCATGTCAGGAACCGGTGTCCCGGCGGCCGTTACTCTGGACCTCGACCCGTCTGATGCCTGTGACGAGAGAGTCTCATGCAGCGACAATCCCAGCCCGGCTATGCCTGGTTCAGCAGCTCAGGTACTATGCACAGCCTCGCTTGAACCACTACAAGCCTGAGTTTGCCTGGACCTTAGACTCCTTAGACAGCGATCTTCGCATAAGGCGGGCATTTGCTGAGAGCATGCGGCATGCGCACCGGAATATGGCAAGGTTCGCAAGCCCTCCTTGCCCAGCTCACGGCGAACCCAGGCGCAGGCGGCGCAGGCGGCGGGCTACAGTGGCTTCAGGCTCTGGACTCAGCTGTCAGGACGACTCGCCGGAAGAGCGGCCCCTGTCTCCCAAGCAGCCCACGCTGCTTTGACCTGAGACTCCTAATAGTAGCTTTTTTTTTATGTCCCGTGTCAGGGTCGGATAATCGGGATTTCCGATTCCCATTGAAGGCCGCGCGTGCTGGTCCCCATGCCGCCGCCGAAGTTCACAACCAGGGACCCGCTGTCCTTCGCCCTCCGTCCGGAGCCCAAGTCTAAGTCCCCTAGTCCCCTTCTTCGCTTGCAGGGCCAGGGCCAGGGCCGGATCGATCCGAGATCCGCGTCTGGATCCGCCTCTCTGCCTCTCTGTCTCTGTGCCGCTTGCGCCTCTGAGTTCAGCCGAAACCCCCGCCTACGCCGCGGCCCGCCGGGCTTGCGACGAGTACGGCGACTCCGCGGCGGGACCGTGGAGCTGCCAGCGGCTGAGCTGAGCGCAGCTCTGAGTGCAGCTCTGATTTGCTGCATGGACCCCGGTCGCTGACCCGCAGCAGCGCCGCAGCGAACCGCACCGCTTCGCCGCGCCGCCGAAGACCGGCGGCTGAGCCGGCGGAGCGGTTCGCTTCGAACTTGCAGGGCCGCTGAAGGCGGTTTCCCTGTTTCAACCGCTCACAACTTCCAAAGACGAAGAGGAAAAGAAAAGGAGAGAAGGAGGATTGAGTAGAGCTCAGAATGCTGGAACGTTGTAGGGCCGGGCCGGGCGGCCGCAGCCGCAGCCGTCTGTGAGCAGTGCGAGAGAAGCCTTACTGCCATGGGAAACGCCGGGGCCTGCTGTGCCTCCAGCACCGTGTCGGCCCCAAGGGCCGATCTCAGAGTCGCTACGACACGGGACGGGGCTCGTTTCTGTCAACGCCTGCGTCCGTGCTGACCCGATGCTGAGTCCACGGAGAAGCCGGAGGTGGCAGTTGCCACAGCGCCGCTGGAGCCAACGCCCGAGGACGCCGGCAAACGCCGCTTCAACGCCCCGACGAGCTGGTCTGCCTCTCTGCCTGCCAGGAGCCGAAGTCCGAGCAAGAGCTCAAAGGGGCCCACGCC
This sequence comes from Symbiodinium sp. clade A Y106, assembly GCA_003297005.1. Classification (NCBI taxonomy): domain Eukaryota; class Dinophyceae; order Suessiales; family Symbiodiniaceae; genus Symbiodinium; species Symbiodinium sp. clade A. The sequence continues at coordinate 203,875 of BGNK01000689.1, forward strand.
ACCGACCCTGAGCCCAAGAGGGTGGTGCACGCCCGAGAGAGAGAGAGAGAGAGAGAGAGCTTAGTAGCTGAGTGGATACACTTTACACTTTTTTGGGACAATATTACCCACTATAAAGCTGAAAGTGTACACTGTTAGGGGCTTATGAACTCAGCAACTACGAGAGAGATTGTGTTTTGCATCAGCATGCTGCGTAGAGAGCAACAGGAAGAGCAAGGCATCATGTACCGTACGTTTTAGGGGGCCTAGATTGTAGGACAAAAAAAGGGGGCGTACTGTAAGTGATCTTTCTTGCTGAATGGGCCGGTTGAATGCGTTTTGCTGACAGCTTCACAGCTGTTGGCCGGCCTTCTGGACTCGAAAGCGAAAGCGAAAGCCCGCTCTGAAAGCACCCCAAAGCCAAAGCCCCACTGGGCCCACACTCTCACTTAATCATCGCCTCCCCGCCCGATGGCGCAGCCGAAGTTTGCAAAGCCGGGATCGCCAATCTCGGCATGAACAGCTCCAGGGAAAGCAGAAGCTTCAGGCGCTGTCGCCAGCTGAACGCAGCTGCAACCTTGATCAACTTCCCCCGTGCCACAGCACTACCTGGCACTACTCCCTGCACAGGCGCAGCATGCTGAACTCATGACCAAGCCTCCGGCCCTCCACAGGGTTCGGAATGACCAGGAGCATTTGCATCTTGAAGGGAGCTCCGCTGATGACACACAGAGGTTCGACCTCCTTTCGCAGAGTGCGCTCGGTATGCATGCCATCATGCCATCGCTCGCCTCGTGAAGAAGGGCGACTATGAACCTGAAATCACTCAGCCTGCAGATGAGTACCAGAAGTTCTTAGTCTTGAAGGGCATGGGAAAGGAACCAGCCGGCCTCCCCGATGGTCGTGGACGGTAGGCCCACATCATGCCGCGTGCCTGAAACGTAGCATCATGGAGTTAAATCCCTCGCCGCTTCTTCAGTGCCTTTTTGGTGGCATGATCTCAGGTACACCAAGATGTACAGAAGGTTTTGGACGGCTGCTGGAACATGACCTTACCGAGCGCCTTGAAGCAGGCCGCCTGCAGCATACGCAGCCGCAGCTTTGCGACTAGCATGGTAGACTAAACTGTCAGCCATCTGCGATTTCTCTTGGCCAAGTCAACGACATCATGAGCCCCGGCAGTGCCACTGCCGCCACCATGCAAATTTGGCTGGATCACATCACCGAGGAGAGGGATCTCCGCCGAAGTCTCCTTGCAGGCGTCGAAACGTGGTAGCAAGCCGAAGCACAGCCGCACGACGACACGGTCATGAGTCATGACCGACTCTGGCGATGCTGTGCTGCCCCGCCGCTCGTTGTCGACGGCGGTGCCTTCGCCATCGCCAGGAAGAGGCTGCGGATTGCGGAAGGCAAGATCTTTGACAAGAGTTGGACCTGGATGGGTTCTCTGAGAGAAGAAGCCTTGAAGCCGAAAATGGCGGGATCAGGGTCGCAGCGGGCAGAAAGGTGGGAGTGGGAGTTTCTGCTTTTGAGTACTGCGAGTGCAGGACCAGGGAGCCGCTGAGCCGCCGTTGAGCCGCTTCCCCCGCCGCGGGGCCCGGCGCTGTAGTTCGTGCATGTCGAGGCCCCCGCGGATGGCGAAGATGGCCAGCATCGACGCTCCTGAGACCCATGCGGAGCTTTTTGCCATGGAGGCGCATTTGATCAAGTTCGATGGGACGATGTCTTGTACAGACCGCCATCCGCGTGCTCCAAGTGTGCTGTCACCTACCAAGCTTTGGACGAGAAGCCAGAAAGAACCGTTGCATTTAACGCAGTTCCTCTGATAGTAGGTTTCCGGTTTGAGAGTTTGTTACGGGTGAGTATACAGGCTGCGACGGACCAGTTGGCCGAGTTCCACGTGAGTGACTTCCCCTTCGAATGGTGGAGGAGGCGGAGAGCTTCACCCTGGTCTCAGAGCCGGAGCAGGAGGCACCCCAGGCTTCCTCGACGTCTCCAACTCTTCCTCCCTCCATGTGAACTTCTTCCGCGGCTTCCGCTTCGGCCATGCATCCATGGCCCGAGAGTTCCTCGCGCCGGACGGAGGTGCATTCCTCGAGATCGAGAACAACCTGAGGATGGGGATCTTTGTTTGAGATCACAAGATCTTCTATGCCAAGATGAAAGGCCGGACCTGAACGATACCGGCCTGGCGAAGGTCAATGGCACGGNGATCTTTGTTTGAGATCACAAGATCTTCTATGCCAAGATGAAAGGCCGGACCTGAACGATACCGGCCTGGCGAAGGTCAATGGCACGGTGACTCCGACGCAGGTGCTTTTGCAGGGTAATGATCTCTGGCATCGAGTTCCTTGGCTTAGTGGCTTTGTGTCCCTTAGTGTTCCTTTGTTCTTCTGACCGTTCCTGTGGCAGAGCATATGCACTCCACCCTCAGCCAGCAGATGCAAAGGTTCGCTGCGGCTGAAGCGACACTTGCCAAGTTGGACGCTGCAGATCTCGCAAAGCAGTGTTGCAAGTTCTTGATCTTGGTCAAGACCGGCTTGAACCCTGTACCCTCAAAAAAGCACAAAGGTTGACGATGCGTGGCATGTGCACATCCTGCACAAGCAGAATTACCGGAGGGACATGAAGAAGATGTTCGTGCATTTCCTCCATCATGAGCCAGCGAACCTGCTGTTAGAGCAAGATGCTATGAACAAGTTTCAAGCTTGTGCTCACCCAGTGCGAGCACGAGAAGAAGGTCGCTGCGCAATACAACTAGTAGGATGCTGCAACGAAGGCCCCAAGACTACAGTCTTTAGAATTTGTAGTTAGATGGAGGTCTCGATTCTTGGGGGAGCTGTTGAGGAAAATGCTGCGCCCCGAAATTTAGCCACCCATCGCGTACCCGGCATTCACCCCAAAACAAAAACCTTCAATACCCAACTAAGGCGGCAAGCCCGAAGCCCCAAACCATAAACCCCTAAGCCCGAAAACCCTAAATGCCAAACCCTGAACCCAAAGCCCTGNCCCGGCATTCCCCCCCCCCCCCCAGCCGTTGAAGCAAAGTGCTATATCAGATCAGTTTTAGGTGCTGCGCTTCGTGCTGCCAGATGGCGGCGCGCAGGACATCGAGTTCGAGAACAAGCGACGCGGAACGCAGACAGAGCTAAACCGACAGGCTCTAGGCCGCTAGAGTGCTAGAGAACCATTTTGGTCTTGGTGTGTTTTTTGAGGCCTCTGGGGATCGACTTCAGCCGAAGTCTGCCGCTCACGTGCAAGCGCTTGAAGCCCGGCATGCAAGGCGAACAGAAAGAGGTGCGACTTTGCCGAGGGAGAGCCGTGCGCTTTAAAGGATTCCTGCATCCGCAGATTCCGCAGCAGGTGAAGATCGGCTGGTGTGTCACACACATCAACGACACACCTGTCCCCGTCACTGGACCCGAGGGGGACCGATCTTGCCCGAGTCGGCCTAAGTTGCGGTTTGGATCCTCACTTTGATCAGGTGACCTTCGAGGAAACGCTCAAGAACCTACAGCAGGCCCTGCAGCGCCAGCCTGCTTGTGCTTGCTTGGCCAGTATGACAGCAGCATCTCCAAACAGCCACTCGCAATGCTTTTTCTCGCTGCAGTGGATGTACTACACGCACAGTCTAATTATACCACATATGGCATAACTTATGTATATATGATGCAGGGCTGCCACACCCCCCCTCCCCCCCCACCCCATGGTATCCCCCCTTGCCTGTCAAGTGGGTAGTTGTCTTGTTTGGCCTTCCCGTCTGGTCTTGTTTGGCCTCGTCNGGGGGCTGGGAACGCCAGACGCCTGACCACATATATACAAAAATATATATATATATATATATCTACATATGTAACTTATATATGTATTGCATACAGGCCCGCTTCTTTTTCTTTTCTGCCTGGCGTAGGCTGTGTCAGTGCTTCCATCAGCATGAGACGGAGGTGTAGTGAAATCTGCCGCAGGGTAGCCAAAAGCTCGCCACCATGGGCGTCTCTTAACTGTCACGAAGTGACCTTGCGGAACACTTGCTCTTTCTGCCTCCTGATGGAGGTTGAGCACTGAACTCTGAGACTGGAACTTTAGCCGCCAAAGAAAGTCGGAGACTGTTTGGCATGCAAAGTAAAGACGTCCACAATCACTCTTGAACACAACTCTTGCATGTTGGCCCGCACAATTCGAGAGAGGTGGCACATAAACATGTTCAGCCTTGTCAGCCTGCAAGATGTTGCAATGCTGCAGCTGCATCATGAAGAAATATAGCTACAGTAGCTGAGAAGCTGCTGAGAAGTCGGTGTGTTCTCTTCGAGCTCGATCAATTTACCTCGCGGGAGTTCGTCGCTCCAATGCCCGCAGCCCGCGGTGGGGCTGGGGCCCACACTCGCGGCCGTCGCCGGACCGGCGAAAGGCCGCCCTAGCAAGAGTCTAAGAGCCACAGTTACTGCCTTCTGCGAGCGGTTTCGCTGCCCAACGCCCAGAACGCAGCGACAAGGCGAATTGATGAGCCTCCTCCCCGGCCCCGGCCCCGCGAGCGCGAGCGGCGGCCCTAAGCGGGTCTTCAAACGGACGCAGCGCGGAGCTCAGGGCCCTGAGGCCTGGGACTGCCGCGAGTCCGCGCTCTCTCTCCAATAGACTCTGAGTCTGAGGCTCTGTACGTTTTGGGTGCGCGGCGCCTGCAAGCGCGGCTCGGCCTGTGCCTTTGCCCACGGCGAGGCGCCGGGCCCGAAAGCTCGGCCTCGGCTCTGCGACTCTGCGCTTTTACTCTTCGCTCCTTCTGGCGCCAGGCGCAGCTGCGAGACAGCCCCGATTTGTCAAAGACAAAGCCTCCTGGCAGAGAGACGCAGAGACAGCGGGCCGAAGCAGAGAGCTGCGCAAGCGGCCCTCAGGATTTGCAAGAAGTTTCAGACCGGGACCTGTCCGCTCTCTGGGCCGCAAACAGCTCATGTGCTCATCCGTTGTCTATCTGAGTCTATGTATCTGACCTGTCAATACTTGTGCGCGTGTATAATCCATATATAGTTATATATATATATACTATTATATATATATATATATGTATATGTGCATGCATATATATATATATATATGTATATGTATATATATATATATATATATGCCCACCCCCCCCNCCCCGAAGAACTATCGCAAGGTGCCGCAATGCCGCCACCAATCCTCCTACGTTTAGGTTTCTACTGTATGATCCAGGCTTAACGTTAGATTTGGAAGCTCCGGGAAAGCATATGTCGGCAGCCGCCTTCATGCTCAGTTCCGCGACCCTTCATGCAGATACTCCGAGAGATGATTTCTCCAACGATGAAAGTCATTTACGTCTGAATACCCGAAGCTGAATCTGGGCCGAATATTGAATAACTCCCAAGATAGCCTTCACTGTAGTCTCAGATCAAAATCCGAGCAATACGTGTGAATGACCGTGAACCTTGATTGACTCCTATTCCTAAACAACAGTATCCCTAAGACTAACCCTGCCCCAATGGTGACAGTAGTATTCTGTTTCATGTTCACCCAAAAAAGATGCCTTATAGCTCAACGACTTAGCTCGTATGATTAAACTGCTACAGCCTCATTATACATCCCATATAGATTCCCATATTACAACTACATAACCGAGCCTGATTGCTCCCCGATCGTAAGGATATTGCAGCGCCCTTGGCAACCCTAGTATTGGATCTCCAAGATGGCTCTGACTCGCAAAAATAACTACACCCATGAGCAATTCCCATTGGTAACCTTGGTAATGCACCGAATACTGGATTGACTCCAGTATACAAACAACATCAATCCCAGCCCTATCCTTGTCATCCGCCCTTATGTCAATGGTGACCATATTCGCCCTGACAGCAGCCCCCAGACGATCCATAGTAGCCCCAGTACCACCCATATATAATCTGACCCCGTTGTTTCTCTTATTCAGTTTGCGACCGTAGTCAGTTAGAAGAAATCGTAGCGGTAGCTGTGTTAAACCTGCAATACTGTACTGGCTCTATATTGACCCTAAAACTGATTCGAACCATGGCCTGGCTGTTGCCCAGTATATTGTAGAGCATTAACGCCAATCTTAAGCGGAATCGAATCACAATAGTAATGACACTGGAACCTTATTGGCAACACTTTCTCCTAACGCGCACAAACAACAACAGAAGTATAGGACAAAACCTGGTCTTGAGGCGAAATACCATTCTTTCTCCAGGAAAAGGTTGCTTTTGGACAAAAAACCAACTTTTGCTAAGAATAAGAGGGTCTCGGTATGAAAACAAACTTTTCCCACAGAAAGCCAAAAAAACAAAGAAAAACAACATTTTTTGTAAACTCTACGGCCAGACTCCAATAAGATTGTGTTTTTGTTTCCTCTAGGAAAAAGTTGGTTTTGGGCCAGAAAACAATCTTTCTCTGAGGACTAAGATGGCGTTGGATTGAAGAACAAACTTTTCCTAGTAAAGGATTGTTTTGGACAGAAAAATAAACAACTTTTCCAAAGAAAAATGGTTTTGGCCCCGCAAACCAACTTTTCCTATCAAGGACAAAAACAGCATTTTTTTGAAGTTTGGCCTATTCTGTTACCAAAAATCTCTGTTTTTTCTTTAGGAAAAAGTGTGTTTCGGATCAAAGCCAACATTTTCCGATGAAACACCTTAATCCAAAACAAATTTCCTAACAAAAATTTGTTTTTGCATCTAACCCAACTTTTCCTAGGAAAAACCCAAAAGCAAGCTTTGGATTTTTGGATTTCCCATGGGAGAATTAGTTTTTGGTTGAAAGAGCACAGTGTTGTCGTTGACGGCGTGCTCACGTCGAACCTGAACGGTTGCCTGGCACGGTCTCTTGAAATGTGGGTTTGGTTTTGCAGTCATTGAGAGATACAAAATCCGCACCTGCCGGAAAAGCTGGTTTGACGAGGGTCGGTAGTTCATGCGTGGGTTTACTCTGTATATATATATATATATATAAGTATATATACACGTATAAGCAGAGAGAGAGAGAGAGAGTCCAATATATATACTTTCTCAATCAGGGGGACTCGCATCTTTTCTCACGCCTTTCCAAATGCCCCATAACAAATGGGGGGCCCATGTGGCCGAGAGGCCTGACACGCCTCTCAAGCCCTGCAGAAGAAGAAGAAGTGAGAGACAGAGAGAGAGAGAGAGGGGGATTCTATTTCGGTCACAAACCATCACCCGTAAAAGGCGGGCGGGCCTTTGCGCCTGGGGGGCCTCACTCGCCCCTTATATGCCTGCATGGGATCCGGGAGAAGAAGAGATCTTGCATGTTCAATAGGAATTGATATCTGATGTCTGAAACTTCGGAACTGCTCTGAATCTCGCTCAGGCTGGGGGAGGAGTGCACCTTCGCCCACTGCCGGGAGGAGCTCCGGTCCTTGAGACCCAAGCGACATCCGCACGGGCCCGGGACGCACGGGGCTGGCGGGGCGCAGCAAAGCGCCGCCGCCGTGCCCCCAAGCACCAGCACTTCCGCCCGCGCCCCAAAAGCCCAGCTAGTGAGGGGAAGAGCGTAGGCTGCGATGGTGCGAGGCATTCAACTCGAATTTTCTCGTGACGGTGCCGAAGACCAGGTTTTCGGGCAAGGCTGACGGGCGCAAGACGCGCAAGCGACCTTTGCGGTCAAAGCCCAGAGCCCCGCCTTAGCGCCCATGCATGGCCCATGCACCGCAGGAGGACGGTACATGGGAGGCAACGGAGGACTCCGAGGCCTGCGAGGCCGCCCGCCGAAAGCCGCTTCCCTTCGGGAAGACCCGAACTGCGCCGTGCGTGCGCCGTCCTAGAAAGCGCAAGCCACCAGAACAAGTGGAAAGTTTGTCTGAAGCGGCGCTGCCCATTCCAGGCTGAGCCGTCCTACACCGTAGTGGAGTTCGAGCCGCTTCGGCTAAGCAGCTGGCACTGGCACTCCACGCCGCTCTGCTAGCTGCTAGCTGCTAGGTCTGTGGAGCAAGTCTGCGGGTATCTCCTGGAGGCCAGCTCTGCTTTGCTCTGCTCTTTTCCCTGTAACAGCACGACGGACGACGGACGACGTTGTCTCAGGAGGACACGCCTCCCGGGCCCCGAACACAGAACCTGCTCTTCGAGCTTTAGTTTTCGTCTCACGACACGACACGAGCGTCTTGCTCTCTGAATGTTCTCTCACTCCTGACTCCTGTCCGCCACAATACGTGGTGAGTCACGCTTACGCGGCCCGCACCCCCGAGACCTTCGGCAAATCCTTGTTTCTCGTCCTGGTATGACGGTTCAGAGTATGTGCCAGTGTCATCTCGGGCGGCCAAACGGCTTTGGGTGAATTGGAATTGGCCGCTAAATTCCAACAGTCCAATAGTCTCATCTTGGGTGGCGACAGAACCTCGTGGGCCCGGGTGTCGGCCCGGGTCTCGCCACCCAAATCACGAATGTTCTGAGGAGACACGCCGCGGGCCACAGGCGACAGAAAAGAAGCAGCTGCGAGTCTGCGAGTGCGATTCTCAGCAGGGAGAAGCAAAACGGCCCGCTAATCGCTGCAACTCCTTGACTGGCGCTCAAGACCACATGGCAATGGCTTGACATGAGGAAGGGTGTACACAGTGTACACGGAGAGACATAACTTAACGTCTTGGCCGGGGTGTTTCTGCAGGGTTTCTGCAGGGTTTAAGGGAGTTCGACGGAAGGGAGCGCAGGGCGGAGTTCGCCTTGCGGTTAAAGAAACGCAGCTTCACGCGCCATTTCTCGGCTCGGTGCCATGGCGGAGGTGACCCGCCCTGTGCCCGTGCCAGCGCGGGTGCGCGTCACGGGCGTCGTCAAGAAGAGCGAGCCGAACACACAGGCCCAGTCGGCCCAGTCCAAGTAGCCCTGGGGAGTGCTGCAGGGTCTGTTGCCATCTCGGACGTGTTCTTGTGCCGACTTGGTCGGGTGCCAGCAATGTCGTCGTCCTTGTCTTTGCTATGCTAGTTGAGAAATCACGAGCCCCCAGGCCCTATTATGTAGATCATCATGAAGCAGTTTCACACCAAGACGTTACAACCGATTATTTGGCTCAAGACACAAAAGGAAGCGTTATCATAAC
>BGNK01000690.1:0-212900 GCA_003297005.1 Symbiodinium sp. clade A Y106
TGTGTGTGTGTGTGTGGGTGTGTGTGTGTGTGTGTGTGTGTGTGTGTGTGTGTGTTTGTCTGTGTGTGTGTGTGTTTGTGTGTGTTCGTGTGTGTTTGTCTGTGTGTGTGTGTTTGTGTGTGTTCGTGTGTGTTTGTGTGTGTGTGTGTCATGCCTGGGTTTCAACAGTTCGGCAGTCCGCGGCATGCTCATTTCTACGTCGAGGGAATCTCCACCTGGCTACGAAGTGATTGCTTTTGGCACTCTGATGTGACAGGCTGTGGTCGAGGAGGGCACGGAGAACCGGACCGTGGGTTCAACCCTGTGCCCGCCTATGCAGGGGCTGCGTGTTTCATGGAGCTTAGGCGATGTGTTGCTGAGAAGTGCATTGCTGCCCGCCCTGTTCGACTAGTGGAACCTGTGCCTCCGTAAATGACGTGTGTTTCCCCGCGCCCTTCATTGAGTGCATCGAAACACCTTGTTGTGGGCGCGAAGCCCTGCTGTCGTCTTTGCTCCTACGTGCCTTGTGTGGCTTGTGTGTGTCAGAGCAATACGGATGCGTGGACTGTCGGTAAGATTTGTCGTTTGCCTCAGTCGTACGGGATCCGGTTTAAGTTTTCGACGATCTTGCCCCGGGACTGTAATTTGCCATAGTTCGAACTCTTCCGTGGGAGGCGACAACTGTCAGGACAGCTTCAGCACCTGAAACGTGTGTGCTTCCGTGATCTTTGTGCCGAGGATGAATGCCACATCCAGCAGGGTACGAGCCTGATACAGCATCCATGGGTTTGATGGGCGGCTTTGACAAGTGTGAGAGAGAGAGAGAGAAATGAGAAATGCATTCATGCTTGGCTTAAACGTACAGAATCCAGAAAGTAAATCTCAAACCATGGCGGCCATCGGACGTAGACTTTTGGAGCGCGATCTCGGAGCTACATACTTTGTACCTGCTGGTTGCATGACTTGTTTCATTCTGCATTGTCCACAGCAAACTAGAGCTGTGCAGAGTTTGGCTATGTTGCAAGCACAACTTGTGCCAGAGACCATAATAGAAATATATTGGCACAAAACAACTCACTGCAACCATGAATGTTGCCGTGCACCTGGACCATGACTTGTTTGTGCTTGACTGAGGCTCACACTGTGCTCACCATTGAATTCAAGCAAGTTTCACAGGCTGCCGGTCAAGTCTCATCCATAGACATCCCACAGAGTTCGTGCTAGCACTTCATGACTTTCTTGAGAGGTGTCGATTTTTCTGAATGGGATATGGAGTTGCGCAGAGGGTGAAACGAGCAGCCGCGGGGCAAGCGGAGAAGGCTGTCTCTCACACGGACGACAGCAAAAAATATGCCTTTTTGTTGCGGAGGCTGCCGGCCAGCAAGGCCAGAAGCTGTCGTTGATCAATCTGGTGGACTTGGCTGGCAGCGAGAAGGCCACCGGAAAACCGCTGAACCTCAGAACCTGCCAAGATGCTGAAAGAGAATTTACTGGGTGCAATAGATCGGGAAATCCTAGCAACGACAGATGTGACCCTAGGGCAGAACGTGTGAGTTCAGAAGAGCCTCCGTTTGCCCAAAGGGTGGCCTGGCTGGAAGTGTGGGAAGTGTGGAGTGAAAGGTGAGGGGTGGTTGCTCGGCTCTCTGTGCTCTGCAGCCCCAGGCCGGGCAGACGGGCGCCAGCGGGGATCGCCTAAAGGAAGGCTGCGCCATCAACAAGTCACTGCCGCTTGGCGTAAGTCTCTGACTCTGGCTGGTCTATAGGGTCTAGGAGGATTCTGAAGCGAAAGTGGGAGAAGGTCCGCGCTGGGCAACGTGATCGAGAAGTTGGCGGACAAGGACCGCGAATGCGACAGGAGCTTCGGAACTGCTTCAGGGACTCTCAGGTCCGCTTTTTCGGAGCCTCCGAAGAGAACGCTTCGGGAAGTATTCTGCCGTGCTTCGAGGGTAAGATTACCAGGGAGACTGATGCGCTGACCGAAGGCCATGGGCAAGGCAAAGGCCAACGTGCCTTGGCTTCAACGAAAGCCTGGCAAATGCGGCAAGGAGCTGTCGATCTTTGTTTCTCTGAGGCAGTCGTCCCGTACCGTGACTCGAAGCTGACGAGGTTGCTGCAGAACGCCTTGGGCCTCAACCTCGGCCAACTTGCAGACGCTGGTTTCGTTTCGAACCCGTCTCTGCGTTACGCACCTCAGGCGGTTCGAGCAAGACCGTCATGATCTGCACTCGCCTCGGAAACTGAGCATGCACGGTCATCAGCATGGTCAGGATATTAACTGAAAATGCAGAGCCAAGAACAATCCCGCAACTAATATGCTCGCAAGTTTCGACGACCACGTGCCTTTCAAGCATTGCCAAGTTCAGAGCAGTGTCTTGCATCGGATAGCAAGAAGTTGGCAGCATTTGCATGCCATACCGCATCACTTCTCCCAACGGATGGGCAATTGCATGTCGAGTTCTGTGTAGGGCTCCCCTGAAGGTGTAGCTCCAAGAGCCCTTCAGGGTGCAAGTCTCGGTTCCGAGGTGCGATCTCGCCGGCATCGTTTGCTCCTTGGGATCTGCATATGCTGAACAGTCTCGAAGCAGAACGGAGCAAGCCGGGATTAGGATGGCTTGCGATTTCTTTGTGTGCGTTTCTGCTCTGCTCGTTGTGGCCCATGTGCCTCCTGGGCTAACGAATTCAACTTGGAAAACCTGCAAATGCTTGGAACGAAGCGAGGAATATCAGTCCTTCACGGTCTCCTCCTTCAGCTCCCGAAGGGTGCTGATCACTTCTCCTTCGATTTGGACTGGGCAACAGCGAAGGTCCAACTACGAAGAGACGCTGTCCACTTTGCGCTATGCCGACCGCTGTGGCCCGAGTATACATGTAGTGCAATCACGACTATGTTGTGTATGAACGTCCGACCCGAGTCTACTGCATCCGTCGCAGAGAAGTCCGTGAAAATGTCTTCAGGTGCCAAGCGCATCAAGAACACAGCGAGCATCAACGAGAACCCTCAGGCCAGAGAGTTGTCAGAAGCTTGATTCGATGTTTTCAGTGCCCTGCTGCGTGCTGCAAGCATTGCCTCCGACACTCCATCCAAAAGCCCGATACAAGTAGCAGCCTAAACAGCGCTTTGTCAGGACAAGCTCATCCGACAGTTGCGAGAGGAGAACGAGAAGCTGCGGAATATGGTCGGCAGCGGGCAGCACCTCCTAGTTATCCTATGTTCAATGCACTGGAGGGGCCTTTTCATCCTGACTCTGAGGGTTGATATATGTTGGTTGATGATGTCGTGCTTCTCGATCTCGTGGTCTTGCTTCTCCATGCTGGCGCGATCTGGCTGGGCTGCCGCCGTCGCTTTGGGGCCGCTGCCGCTGCTGCTGTAGCTACTTGCTGATGGTGTTTAGCTGCAGTTGCCAGGTCTCCGAAAGAAGGCGAGAGTGAGGCCCACCACGTCGGCTTGAGCCCGCAGTTTGGATTGGAGCTTTCCCATCTCGGCTGCGGTTGAGGGAACCTGGCTTTGTGAGGTAGGCCACAATTTGCATGTTTCAGCATCTGCGCCGTGTGATCGGGTTGACAACTAGCACCTGGAACGGATCCCAGGGTGACAACTGAGCCTATGGCTTACAGATTGACAAACCATTGCTCATTCTGTCATATACCCACGGTGGAGGAACATGCAGATTTTGGGTTTCTTTCTAACTCTGCTACACACCACGAATGCCAGGACATGTTCCACAAGCAGGCCGAGATCGCGGCGCTAGAGCAGGCATGGCTTCCGTCCAGCGTCGATCTTGAATTCACAAATCAGCCAAGAGGGCGGCATTCGTTGCCTCTGGAACAAGACATAGCCAGTTGCGGGGCGGTACGCACTCACAGAACCAGTGCCTCAGCCTCCAAACCACGATCGCAGGATGTTCCGTCTAACCCCCGTATGTCTTCAAGCTTCTTTTCACGCCGTCCAGAACAAAGAGCAAGCTTCAAGAATCATCCGAATGCGCAACAGAAAGGCATTGATGGAGATGCAAAAGAGCTTCGCGGAACGGCTGTCGGAAGCACAAAAGGCCCCCCGCCAGGGTGGCCTCTGCTATCTCTGTTCTTGCACGCAGTGGTTGCATAACCCAGCACGCTGCATATCTTCATCCCGACCCGGCCTCAACCTAGTGGTTTCTTCGCTTGAGCTGGAGCCCTTAAGCATTTCTGCGGAAGTGGTTGTTCTTGTAGCTCTTTCTGAGAGGAACGACAGGAGCCCCCTGTGCCAAAACAGCTCCAGAGAGCCAGGCTGGTGCCAAGAAAGAGAAATCTTCCGACACGAAACTTCCGCACATCGCCAACCTCAACGAGGACCGGATGAGAGCCTCATCTGTTTGGGGCTTTCGACAGTGCAGGGCACCAATGCTTTGAGTTTTGCTTCCCGATTTGAGCCCTGACCGCCTTTGAAGTGGAATGCGCTTCTGGCAGGACCTGCTCCTCACGGCGAAGCTGAAGTTTGCCTTCAAGGCTCCGTTGTTCTGGCAAAAGGAGTAGCTGAACGGCTTGTTGCTTCTCACAGGAGGGCATCACTCGCGTTGGCCGCGGAAGCCAGGAGGATGGCGATGCGAACCAGCCGGCGACCAAGACCAAGCCATTTCGGCCAACTTGGATTCAGAACCCTCGGTCAAGGAAGATCGGTTCTCTAGAATTTGTCGCGAGGCCAGAAGTTGCTCTGCAAGTCCCTGGCATCCACCAGGTGGGGTTTGTTTGCTCTTGAGCTCTCGCTGCCTGAGACGCTATCAGTTACCGTGTGTTGTGGCTCGTTCACAGGAGCACGCCATCGTCGAGAACAAGGCTGCTGCGGTGACTCTGAAGGCGACAGATCCCGAGGCGACGCGCGACTGGTGTGGGTTCTGTGGTGCTTCACCGCGCTTTGGCTGGAGATGTGCTGCGCAGCTTTGCTGTGAGGCTGCAGGCACCAGCTTTGTCAACGGCACGGCGCTGCAGCCCGGCGTGGCAGGTCGCCCTCTGAGCAGGAGCTCTCGCGAAAGAAGTTTCCAGACTCCTAGCATCCGACATGTTGCAGCTGTGCCCAGTTTCCCTCTCCCACGGCGATCGCGTGGCCTTTGGACAGCTCCTCGCCAGCAGGAAACCCTAAACCCTTAACCCTAAATCCTAGTCTGAGTCTATGGCAGTTCAAACCCTCGCCTGTCCAAACCACACAAGCCGAGGTGCATCTTTGTCTTCGTAGAGCCGAGCAAGGCACTGTGTAAGGGCTTCTCGCACAGGAACCTCATGGAGCCTCAAAAGGCCGTCAGATTCCTGTACCGTGAATTACTCGTGGTCCAGCTGCTCCAAGTATTCTCATGATCAGCATGACTCCCATTCTGCCGGCAATGATGCTGGCTGCAAGCTGTTTGCGCGTTTCTGTCAGTACGCCTCGTACCTGCTCCTGCTCCTGCTCCAACTCCTCCCTCTGCTTCGGCTTATACTTGCTAAACTACGCCGATGCTGATAAAGCCATAGTTATTAGCATTGCCATTACCGTCATCAGCGTCATCAACCACAGAATCATCGCCATGGCAGCAACAGTCAGAATCACGGTAGAAGTCGCAGCATCTACAACCAGCAGCACTACATGATTGGCCACAGCAAATCCCGCAATTACCGTAAGTAGTAAGTATATGTAGAGACAATTACAGGACTTGGTCACAGTACTTCTGATAGTCCTAACACAAGTCGTAGCAGGAAAACAGTGGCCAGCGCCCAAGTGTCCACACGCGAGACGGTGAAAAGGTCGTCCCACTTTTGACAAAGCCAAGTCCTCCTGCCCCCGATACTGCTACTAAGTCACCACTACTAATATACTAGCAAGCCGTGAACGTGGCAAGTAAGCAAACCTGACCGAACGGCAACATGCGCAGAGATGTTCAATCTCACCATGTTTCGTTGAAAGTCGAAAGTTTTGCAAATGCTGTGCTGCTGTGCTCGAAACGATGGGAAGAGTAATCGTAGTAATCATCGCAGCCAGGAGTAGTGCAGTGACGGGAAGTGGTGCATTGTGGCTTTCGTTTCATGGTATTCACCTGCGAAGGACGTGACAGCAGTAGTTGCATGCACAATTACTTGAATGCCAATGCTGATCAACATGCTACGGACAATTGGCTTAACAGCAAGAACGATACTCTACGTATGAGCACAGCAGCAAGACTAAGCATACTATTGCAAAGTTGGTTGTGGGCAAGTTTCAGGTGTCGTCCATCAACATCAACACGGAATGCATTCAGCGCCCAAGTCGGCACCTTGCCAGGGCAAGGTCACAGAGCTCATCAACTCGGGCCAAGTGAGCTATGCCGCTGCCCGCAAGGAGAAGCTTCCTTCTTTCTACGAAGTTTCCGAAGCGTTGTTCATCTACTCTGCCCTTGGTTCTGCTGGCCATCCAAGCGTGGGCGTGGCAGGAGCTGCAGCAGGGAGAGGTCACAGGGCCAACAGAGGAGGAGCTCAAGGCCGGAGTGAATCCTGCGAAGAGGCATTTTCGAAGCTTTGGGGTGCGACTTTGTTGCGGAGGCCTCTCGACAGCTGGCGGAGGAGCTGGAGCGCAAGGCCCGAGAGGCAGAAGAGGCCAAGGAGAAGGCCAAGGTGCGACAGGGATCCGGAGACAGCCCAGCCCATCCGTGTAGGTAGAGCTCCGGAGTCGTTCGGCTGTGGACGGAGTTTGCTTAGATGAGTGATCTCAGTGGTTCCGCATACGACAACGGCAAGCAATTCCACAGCGAAGCACCAGCGTGTTTAACTCCTCGAAAGGACTCTGCCACGTCAGCCAGACTATCAACAGCCGTTCAAGCCGTCCTGAAAGCTCAATGCAGCTTCGACCCAAAGCAGCGCAAGCGAACTTCTTCCAGATGTTAGACGACAAACTAGTGGCCATTGTGAGAGCATGTCTGCTTCAGTGCTTCTACTTTCATTTTCTGCTGCTCTTGTTATCAGGAGCAGTGCTGCTGCATGCTTCCGCAATTGGCAATGTCGCTTTTGAGGCAATTCTCCACATACTGTTGTCGTGAACGGTCGAGATCATTCCGGCCCTTCACAAATTCCGCTTTCTTCATCGTCATTTAGTGCGATACTTGTTGCATCTCATTCTCGTAGGGCGCTGGGTCTAGTGCAAACTTTCACGCGACGCCGCACATCATTGATTACCGGTTTGTTTCGGCGTGTTGGAACCGACTCACGAGACGGAGGCATTCGTGGTCGAGGGCCCCCTGTTCCATCTTTCTGGGGCCTCAGCAGCTCCATCCATCCAGGCAGAGGCAGATGCGCTGATGAAGCAGCGGGAAGCTGAGCCCGGGACCGAGATGCCCCAGCGCTGCGCTTGCAAGCCGCCCGGCCGCCCCTTCCTCTCAGAGCGCAGCTACCAGTAGCAAGGGCAAGGGCCAGCGTCCGTCGAGCTTGGGGTGGTTTCACGCATTTCCCGTGAGGTTCCGGGCGCAGATGGAGACGAAGCAAAAGCAATGGGAGGAGGCTGCGGATGGCCGAAATGAAATGCTTTCAAGTTGACCAAGCTTGAAGCATGAAAACAAAAGTGTCGGAATGACCCAACATCATGCTCTGCTAATGACCCCTCAAGACTCCATGTTCACCCAACCAGCCCAGACATGGCATGATCGGGTTCTCGTAATCTGGTTCAGCCCAACCTTCATAGTACGACCTGCCGTTGATTCCAATCTTTCTCAATCGATTCAACTCGTAAGGAAGGTAACGTAGCCGGCCTGGACTCCAAACGAGTTCAATCCGGTCCAACTGGATCGAAGGTATTTGAATGCAGACCTGTCTGATTTCGAGATGGTGTTTAATAATGCCCACTCCAATCGCATGTAGTCTATCTCTTATTTAAGTTGCTTCCGTGACCTGATGCAGCTAGGCTGCCAAGCCAACTCCTCGTGCCCTTCTTCGCATGCCAACTTACAGGGACCTTGGTGAGCTGCTGACGAATTCCACAACACGTTGCTTGCACCTCCATCCGCTTCTCTACACTTTGCCCTGGACCTTCTGCATGGCCTGCAGATTCTGTTCCCCAAGTTGCTCACGGCTAAACGTGCTGGACACTCTGCCAAACTACTGAACAACTCTATGGCACGATGGAAGATCGCGACGGCCCGGGCCAGGAGATGCAGCAACGACAGGCTGCAGAGGCCAGCGAACAGGCCCAAGCAGCGGAGCAGGCCGAAGAGCAAGCAGACTGTGGCGAGATTCCGTTCAAGCAGAGGTTGAAACAATGGGTTGTTCGATAATTTTTCGGTGCGGGGCATTTACACGTCATTTACAAAGAGAGCGGGCCTCGCAGTATCGTTTCATTGCCGACTGGATTGCTCTCTGCTTTCGCAAGGCTAGTTGGGAGGGCCAAGATGAGGGCCCGAGAGCCACTCGCTGTCTCTGACCCTGTGACGTGCCCGGAGGCTCGCCTTCATGCTGAGGCCTGGGCCTCGGTGTCGGAGGTCGCGAGCAGAAACAGAAACCTGAAGAGAGTCGTGCTGGTACAAAAGCTCGCTCTGAGAAAGAGGGCGTCGGCCTTCGAGTTGCCTGGGAGACTGTCACATAGAATTGGGTTTCAATGGCATGCTAAAGTGCTTCAGTAAGCTTCAAGTCTTTGCTAGAGTGCTCTTGCAGGCCATGCTGTGAGACCCACTCTCAGGAACTCGCGAAGCTGCAGAATGAGTTCGAGGAGCTCGGGCCCCGGAGGAGTTCCGTAGCCGAGAGCGGCAGCGGAGCCGCCAACGTCTCAGCTTTGAAACCGATTCGGCGAGCGCGAGCGCCTGGGAGGCGGCAGAAGAAAGCAGAGGAGGCTGCTCAGCACAAGATTGAGGCTCGCAGGGAAAGAGCTAGAGCTCCTGCTGTTGACAGCAGAGCAAGACATTTGCGGGGGGTTTGCCACACTCAACTGCACGAGAGCATGCTCTGCTGCAGGCCGAAAACTATCTCTCAGTACAGAATGCTTGCAAACTCTCCCTCTTCCAAAGAAGCATCGGTAAATTGCTCGTTTTGTCTGGAGCTTACCCACACCAAACGAATTGACGTAGGCATGTAGGTAGATTGGTAGTTAGGTAGCCAGCTAGGTAGGTCAGTAGCCCGGCAGGTGGATAGTTCGGTAGGTCGGTACGTAGGCAGGTCGGCACCTTCAAGATCTGCTTCAGGAGCTCGAAAAGAAGGCCAAAAAGGCAGCGGCGGAGGAGGAAGGCGGGGCTCGGATCGGGGTGTTGGGGTTTTTAGTGCGTAGCAGCAGGAGGAGGAGGAGGAGGAGGAGGAGGGTCCCACTTAAACTACGATTCGGAGTTCGCAAATGAGCAGGAAGCAGAAAAGGTGGATGACGATGACGATGACGGTGATGATGATGGCGGCGAGGATTGGAAGCTGATTATCGCCAACAGGGTCACTATTGTTGCACGTAATTGTCTTCAACAGAGCCCTATACATATACGTTAAAGCCCTCTGCTTGTAGCTGCGCTCGGTTTAACAGCAGGGTTCCTTGGCTGATGCCTCGAAGCAGGGCATTCTGAACTTAGTGTTTAGGGATGCCCAGCCCGAACACCGCGCACACGAGCCTGGCCGTAGGTGCAGCGCAAGCATGAGCGATGGATGTGCATTCTGCAAGGGTTCTATTCCAGATTCTAGCTAAGTTTCGAGGCCACCGCCAGCACGAGTTGGCCATGCAGCGACTGGAGGCTGCCCTATAGTCGGGGTGACGTCACGGTTTCGCTTTAGGGAACTGCAAGAGCTCCACCTGCCGAACAGGAGCAGCTGATGATGGTGATGCCCTTGGTGAAAGAGGCACGGCATAGCTCAAAGTGAATGTGGCGGCAAACTTGGTGAGCTTCGGTACGGGGTTCTGCGGATGCAGTGCAGCCAGGGCCGCTGCTTAGGGCTTAGGGTTGAGTGTTCGGGATACATTTGCTTCCGACTGCTTCTTGTTTAATGCATGTCAGGCTCGTCTTGTCATTCCGCACAGCCCTTGCAGAGCCAGGCGAACCTCATCGTTCAGGAGTTGCAGCGGTGGCCTGTCTGCATCTAGGGTGAGCACGGAATTCTGACACAGGACACTGAGCTACCGAGTTCGTCTTGCAACAGACGGCTCACACTGCCTACTCTGGAGCGGTCGCTCCAAGTCACCACCTTCGAATTCGGAACTACCGTCGCACAGCGATTTTGCTGAGCGACAGGGCCACTGGAGTCAAAGGGATTTGCCTTTTGTTGATGCGGCTCCAGAGCCAGAACTCCGTAGACCCGAAACCTTGTGCCAACTTCGCAGCCACACCCCTTCGAAGCCCGTCGGTATCACTAAACGCCTTGGCTGGTTGAGACGGGTAATGGACTTTTGGAGACCGCCGGAGGCCACACCGTCTCGAGACGAAGATGCACTGCGAGCTCACGGCGGAGGGGAAGAGTGGGCGGTGGGCCCAAGGTGACTGTAGCATGAACTGCCAAGAACAGCAATAATTCTCTCTCGGATCTGCAGAGGCGTGCGGTAGCTCACGCTGGCTGCCAGACGGTCTTGCAACCGAGGGCCGTGAACGTCACCGCGGCGGTGATGCTAAATGGTGCGTGCCTCAATTAGTCCATATCGAATCGTCAAAGCAACACTGGCAAACTGCCACACCAAATGATATTCTGAGGCGTTCGCCTCTTTGAGTGGAATCCTGAGACTCTCGAGAACAGAGGCAGTTTGGGACCTTGGGAGCCTGTCATCGGGATTGGTTGTCCCTTTTGCTCCGCTGAACCCTTGAACTTCGGAGCAAACAGCAGCATGCCGCGAGCGTGCTTCAACGGAGGGTTTCCGATTTATCTGAATTATCTGCATAGGGTTGGCAGGGTCGGATCGGTGTTGGTCAAGACGGGACTAGCGTTGGTAGGCCCCAAGTGATCCGAATCTGCTGCAGTTTTCATCCTGCGGGAGCTGCTCCAGCGTGCCGAAGACGAGGGCGTCGAGGTGCGAGTCTGGGCTCAGAGAAGCAGACGAACGGGAAGCAGACCGGAACTGTCAGTCTTGATCGTTTGCAGGCAGACCCATTTTAGACGTCGATGCAACACGACGCACAGACGGCGTGGCAGAAGAAGCGATCTCCGTGAAAAATGAAAACCCACAGCCTCGGGCCTCCGTGAAAAGTCTAAACCAACGGCACATGATGTCTTCGGGGAGGTAGGAACGAGAACCGGGAAGACAGTAATGATTCCAGATTTGCAGCTAGGTAGGCAGACAGCCAGAGAGCGTAGCCGGTGGATGCCAGATGGATACTTGCGACAACACGCAAACACCACAAGCTAACGCAAGAAGTTCTCGATGAAGACCTCGAAGCACCCTGCTTGTACCCAGTCTTGCACCCCAAAACTGATGTCAGTAGATCTTTTGCCGCGACCAACCCGCGAAAGCATCACTCCTCGTGCAGGCGGTACAGGATTTGCCCAATGAGGAAGACCCTCTCTGGGATCCGATAGAGGCGCTTCTGCATCCTGGCAAGTCCGAGACGAAGTAAGTCTTTCGGCTGGTAACTGTCCCTGCTGCTCATGGCCGAAAATGTGGCTCGTTTTCTCTCAGTGCTTCATGCAAGGTGGAGCGGCTGATTGGGGTGGCCCAAGTGCTGCTCGAAGGCGTCGGGCTACCCGGACAGCGCTCGACACAATTTGCACCTGCCGGAGTTCAATTCGATCGCTGCGCACTGGCGGCTGCGCCAAGGTCCTTCTTCAAGTGGAGAACAAGGTTGACGCGAGGACTTTGGCTTGCTCGGACGGTTGAAGCGTGAATTGTTTTGGACAGGCGGCTGTCGGTAATTAAGGCGCCTGCTTTGCTTGAGCCCGCCGTGAAATTTCAACCCACTTGGCTTCTAATCGCTGCCATGAGCAAGGTTGGTTCCCGCTTTCGCACCGTAGTTGTTACTTCCAGATGGGTCAGGAAGACCTTCGAGGATGAATGCATATCGTAAGTCTTAAGCCTTAAGCTTGATTTGCCAGAATCCTGGACTGTTGGTCGCACTCACTGTTTTCGGGCATCTCTTGCGCACACTCGGCGAAGGTGCATGTGGTGCAAGATGCCATCCAAGCACAAAGCTGATTGCGTAAGCAATTTCGGGCACCCCCATGATGCCGTTCAGCATTCGTCCCTACTTGTAGTTTAAACCCTTGTTTTGCACATATCTCCGACAGTTCAACACTGCAAAAATAACTGGGTGCGGCATGCAGCAGAAGTCTTTAAGCTAAATCGCGAGCATTCCGGAATGACTGGGTGCTTGTCACACGACTCAGCGCTTGCACCAGGATCCTCAGCAGTGAGGGACAAGCAGCTCCAGCCTTGGACCCTTCGACACTCCCAGAGCCGGAATCCGTTCTTCAAGGTAAGTTCTGCAACCCTAAACCCTTCGTCATCTTCAGGCTCCTCGTAGACAGAATCCACGGACGCAAGACTTCAAAGACCACATGAAGTGATGTCCACTATCCCATGCGACCTGCCCCATGAGTTGCAGCAGTAATGTTGTTGCTCACATGGGACATAGGGTCAAGTGAGTTTCGTGGCAGCTCAGGTTGGCACCCTGAAAGTGGAGATCATCCCAATCGCCAAGGCGGGCCGGGAAGGTCTCAGCACAGCAAAGTAACCTGGTCGCTTGCTCTTCAAAGCCCAAGCCTGAAAAGCCGAAGCTTCTCTGAACACATGAAGCCAGGATGGTTCCCTGGGCATCCCAGACGAAGAGGTGGTTGAAGATCCGGAGGTTCCATTCGGGCGGGAGTTGCTGGTTGAACTTCAAGTCGCGAAAGCTGCTTCAAGGCTACAAAACGGTGGCTACCAAAAATGGGCCTAGAGACCGCTGGTTGCAGGGGCTGCATGGCAAAGCACGCGGCGGATAGACCGCCAACCATGTTCCACACAAGATTCTCCAGATGTAACGTGAAGCTGCGATGCATCGAATTGCAAGCTCCGATTCATGTGTTTCATCTCTTTGTCAGGAGCTGCTGGGCGCCTGCATGAAGTTCCTTGTGGCCGTTCCAGGGGCCACGGGGCTTCCAGAGGCCCTGGGCCCTTTGCTGTGTGGGCAGACGGCTTGGATTGCTCTGTTTAACGAATGCACTGTTCAGAGCAGTTGTGACTTCACAGAGCTTGTCAGTGTGGCAGGGTTGCCACGCGAAGTGCCTTGCATGAAAAGACAACACGCAAGTTTTGAGGATCTGAAACGTCAGTGCGAGCTGCCCAGACCCGATTCTCCCCAAAACCCCTTTGGAGGCACTGGCACATGACGTGCGGGCGGAGTATACCTACTTCATCGATGAGAAGACGCTGGGAATGCGATGAGTACCCCTCAACCCCGGACCACAACAAGTAAGGAGTGCACACGATTTTCCGGAGTGCATGACAAATTAATGTTTCTCCAATGGGCGTTACTTTCTTCTCGGCACAGACTCTGCAACCTCGACAAGCTCGGCGCGGTTGTCGAGGTTGATCGCAGGATTTGGATAGACAAGTGCTGATGACGATGATGATGATATTGGTGGTGACGATGCCGAGGATGGTGATGGCCGTGATTGTCAGTTGGTCTTCTAGTTGTATCACAGAACTCACTGCAGTCAGGACCTGCTTATTGCGCCCCTTCGCCCAAACTGGCTAAGGCCCCATCAGCTGCCAACAGTGCTCTTCCCTCGGTGAGGGATGGTTCTCGGGAGTTCGAACTTCAAGTTTTAGCCAAGTTTCGAGCTTCGGTATTTGGATGTGAAAGAGCCCAAATCTGACAGGCAACGAGTCTTTGAATTGCACTGCTGGGCGTATAAACCACCAAGTCGCTGGAACGTTTTTGCAGGGCTGCCTGGGTGGAATGTTTTTGCCAGGCAGCAGTGTGCAAGCCGAGGTTCGGGCAGAACTGCAACCCGGAGTTCAACTACAGCCACACGTTCACCCAGGACTTGCGGGGTTTGTGTGTGGTGGGATGGGGGCCTAGGGGGGTGGGGACTGTGCAAAGCTTGCTTTGTCCTCCGGCTTGGCCGTTTGCGGAAGCGCGATCCTCACACTGTTGGACAGGATCCGGTCACCTCGCGGTTCCTTGAGTACCTGCAGTCGAAGCTTGTTTTTCGAGTGCCGGCCACCCAGTTACGGTGGTGACGATCGGGTCGGAGCCCGTGGTCCCGAAACCCGGTTCGGGTAACGAACTGCAGCTTCAGAGTCCTTAGAGTCCTGCACTGGTCGGAGGTTCGGCCGGGACTCGGCTGCAGCGTCTGCTGCGGAGGAGCTGGCTCGTTGGGCTCACAGCAATGCCGAAGACTAGGCGTGACTCTGCAAGGGACCTCCTCCCCCTTTATGGAGCCTTGCAAGCGCCTTTCGCGCATTGACAGTTGCAGAGGACGAACAGCGACAACTTCCTGCACTGGGTGACATATACGTAGGAGCATTTGCGACTCAGTCATGCCTGTTCTGCCCCTCACGCGCCGAGATTATCAAAACGCCCGTGCTTGCTACACCTAATACGAGAGATGGCATGGAGAATCAAGGCGCCGGCTTCTTTCAATGCCCGACCCGGCATCGATAGTGTCTTTTTCGAGCCGCGGAGGAGATGAATGATTCTTATGACTTATTACTACAGATTGCAGATTGCAAACTCATCAGTACCGTTCTGCGAGTAATGGCTGTTACTGCCATCTGGTGCCTGCAACAAGCTACCAGCAAGTATCCAGCATCATGTATCCCTACCCCGTTTTGAGCTTAAAGGGGCACCATGAACGGCTGGACAGTCATCTCGAGCAGGTAGACTCTGTTCGGGAGCGGCTGAGGCGCCAAAGAGAAGCCGCCAGAGCCTCCTGCCCCGGCCGGGATGCTCAATGTCTTTGCGAGGGAGCACGAGGAAGTTGATGCTGCCGGGGTCTAGATGTCAAAAGCTGCCGGAAAAGTTACCTTCCAGCAAGGTCGTCTCATAGCCTGTTCAATACTCGCGAGATTGGCACTACTCCGTCAGGTGAGCCCCGCCACAGATGCGGCACTACAGCGGCAGGCACGGCGTTTGTACCGAACAGAGCCGTGGAAGCCCCACGAATTCGGGAAGCGGTGGAAGCCTCGGGAACCCAAGTTGCACGTTCTTCACGGGAAGAGAGCGCCAGGAAGCCCTCGCTCCGGCTGCGTCGGTGTGCCCAGACTGGGGCAGAGTCGGAGCAGCAGGTTCTTGCAAATGACGTGCACTTTTCCAATTTTTTTGACAAAGCATGAATGTGAGACTACAGCAATCTTGGCGACCCAGCCTGTACATCTACCATGGCCGTTAGTTACGTCTTCGGCTGTCCTGTATCGGCTACATCTGTCGCCGCCTCCCAAGTCTCAGTCCCTGTTCCGCCGCTTGCTCAAGGCAACAAGCTGCTCCGGCCGCCCCAGCGCTTCCGGGCGAAGTCTCTGCCGGCGACGGTGGGACCGGGGGGGGGCTTGGCTCAGTGAATCGCTTTGCAACGCTCCGGAGGTCTGGGGGTTCGTGGTGCGGCCACGGAGGATGTGGAGCAATCTCCCAAAGCTCCGGACATCCAGCCATGCACTCAAGATTGTGTGATTGCGACGGCTTGCCTCAGTTCCTTTACGACTATGGAGCTCGGAGTACGGTCGAGACTAGAGGGCGCAAAAAAAGGGCCGAAAGGTCTCGGCTTTGGCATCTTTGGCTCTGAGGCAAACACCCTCGCAGGCGAACGTCCGCCTCGCGGCCGAGGAGGAGGGC
The DNA here is from genome assembly GCA_003297005.1 of Symbiodinium sp. clade A Y106. NCBI lineage: Eukaryota > Dinophyceae > Suessiales > Symbiodiniaceae > Symbiodinium > Symbiodinium sp. clade A. The sequence goes on from BGNK01000690.1 coordinate 15,654, forward strand.
TGACAGCGCCCTTCTTTCCTGCTTCGCACGAAGACCTCTAAGACTCTAAGACTGTACATGCTGAGGTGTCTAAGTGCCGGTATTAATGACTGTTAGTGAGTCCCAAACAAAGCTAGCCGCTCAATTTGGCAGGCGGTGTCGCCTCCGCCACCGGAGCCGGCCAACGTGCCCAGCGGAAGCCCCGGACAATTTTCTGGCACCAGCACCTGCTGGGACAGGACGCTGAAGCCTTGCGGCTTAAGAACCTGGAGACAGCAGCATGAGGGGGCTTCAGGCCGAACACTGACTTCGATTGAGCGCCGGAAGTCCTAGTCCCAGTATGATAACGTAGCGCTTCTCTATCCGTCGGGGCTTTCGGCATGCGCCGATACTTGATGCATCAACAGACGAGCTTCAAAGCCCACGAGATTTCTCACATGGCATTCTGGCAAGGCGACAGAAAGAAGTCCAAGTTCTGCACCATCCTCTAGGCGCGCCCTGGAGCCAGCAATGAACACCTCCACCTGAATGGTCCGATGCAAAGCCGAGCGGTGAAGACACAACGCTGGTGGCGCTGCTGAAGCATTTCGGCGGCCACTGCTGCTGCCGAAAAGCCACGACTGCCGGCAACGACGCAGAAGACAACAGCTTGCCCTGTCCGAATCGTAGTAGTCGCAGCAGCAGCAGCAGCAATACTCATAGCCGAACATCACCTTCATTCATCTCCGTTGTAGCTGGCACAGGTGTTGAGAAAGGCTCGTCCTCTCACGCCGATGATCTGATTTAGCAAGTCTGAATTCTGGAGTTTTCGAGAGATACTGAGAAGGGAGACCGCTTCTGTTTGACTCCAAGCTGGCAAGAACACAACACTGGCTGGCTCAGAGGACAGGACACCGGTCTTGCGGCCCGAAAGTCTTCCAATGTTCCCTCCGAAGCACCCTGCTTGCCCGGATGTCAACATGTAGGCTTCGAACACCTCCACAGCACAGATTTTCTTCCGCTTTCTTTGCTCGCATGTAGGTTGCGAAAGTCACCAAATCTTGGAACCTCGCACCGACTTGACGTTGAGAGGCTGCCGCATGGGATGTCCCCGAGGCTACAAGTGCCAGGGTCCTCTCCCAAGGCCCGACGTGACATGCTGTGCACTGTATTGGTAGCATTTTGGATTGGGAAGAGTCCGAAGAGTTGCGCTCCATCCAGCAGGCTTGCGTGGCTTTCGCTGCAAGTGACTCGTCACCTGCCTGGCCTTGCTGGGTAGACTGCACGACATAGTCAGGTCAGGTTGCTTACAATCTGCTGGAAGCAGCATCTCGCAAGCCTCTTGCCTACCCACGAGTGATGGACCTGCCCACCACCCCATCGTCTGCAGTGCCAAGAACAGAGCTTTAAGTCGTGCCTTGCATCATATACCGGTGCCCCTACGTCTCACCACCAGCCGGGCTTGAAAGAGAGCTGTCCGGCAAAGTCGCAATTCAGCACAAAGTAGAAGCAGTTGTTCGGGTGGGGTCTCCGGTCTTTGCAGCACAGGCAGCACCAAGAATCGGTCCCTTGTTCCATACATCGCCCGTTGCACCAATTGGATTTCAGTTGCCGTCGCCTAACCTAGACTTGTAATCGCCCCTGAGTACACAAAAAGCTCCAAAGAAGGAAGGCCTCAGCTTCTCATGCCCTGACTGCGGTCGCTAGTAGGCCGGCTCGCCCCAAACGGGGCTCGCAGCAAGCCGGCAAGGAACAAGAGCTTCGCCAGCCATGCACAGAGAAAGAAGGATGGATGCTGTTGCTTCCTCGCGGTTGAACCCCGCATCATCGTCATCATCGTGATCATGAACCGATCCCTCTTCAACATCATCCTCTCCATGTCTGCTGACTGTCATCAACCGCCTGCCTGTTTTCTGGAGCGCTACTGCACATGTTTCCTCTTTGACTTGTGGCACAAAACCCCCTTCCGTTGTCTCCATTGAACCGTGCAAACGTTATGGTCGAGTCTGGTTGTTTCTGCATCTTCAGTCTACTGTTTGGATATTAGGCTTTCTCTGTTGTCTTCGCATACAGTACAGGCAGACAGGCAGACGCACTGACATGCAAGGAGCATGCAGAACAGGCCGGCACCAAGCACGTCGTGCAGAACTTACGTTCCGTCCACACCATACACCACACTTTTCAGCTTTCTGTGCATACTTACGTACAGCTGCAAGGGCCCCCGCTGCCTTCATCCCTTGCGCATGCAATCCATGTCGAGATGATTGGTAATCTTGCTCTCGTGACCGCCGCTTCTAGCTGCAGCTCGGGAAGGAAAGGCACCGACAGTGGCCCGGAAAGTAAGCCCAAACTCCATGACTGTGCCATCTCCTTGCATTCCTTCACAACAAGATCCTTGCATTTCGCTCGAAAGCCAGCAACTTCTTTCTGGTGAAGCAGTGCACGTAACCCAACCACGCAAAAGCAGCAGACAATCCGCCTGGCATCAGACTGCAGCCCCATGCGTGCAAGGTTTACGGTTTGTTTTCAGTGCAGCGGCCTGCCACATGGTGGAAACAGCACCGGGCTCAGACTTTCGCTGTGTCTGGGTTCTTTGTCGGACATGGTCCAAGGTTGGAGTATCTGTAGCAGCCGGATGCTAATGTGGCAGGTAAATGTAAAGATAGTACTTTTACCCTACTCGTCCTTCCTGCTCGTTAAATGAGCAGGTTCCCAGCCTGCTTAAAAAACACGCACGTTGCGCCTTCAGCGGGGGCTCAATAAAGCTACAGAAACAGCAGTGGCATCGCTTATTTTTCCTTTAGAGATTGTTTAGACGGCGGGGCAAGGAAGTTGAAGAAACAGCAATGGGACTGCCGATTTGTCATTCTTCTGCTTATGGGGGAGTTCAAGAAAGCTGGAGAAACAGTTGACCTCCTGCTTCACTGCTGGCTTTGCTACATCTTTTTTCTTCTCATCACCATTCTTCGGAGCTGCATCCTCATAAGCAGTTCCTGCCAACACATAATTAAATATTATCTACTATTGTATATGATAATTCTATACTAGCATTTATATAGCTCCAAATGAACAAAGAAAACCTCTACATGTACACAGATCAATACATATTTACTCGTCGGGCTGTCCTTTCAGAGCTCTTTTTCGTAACTCTTCAACAGCAGCCAAAGCTTGTTCAAGGCTGAAAGCATCCACGGGCATGTCTAAACACAGCAGGGGATCTAAAGGGACGGAGCAGCATAAGCAGGGCCAGATCTAGAGATCAGCAGGTCATTCTATGGTCGATAGTATGTGGGATCTGAGAACCGGCGAAGCTTGGAGCCACCCAAAGAAAAAGGCTGCAGCCGGAAGGCACCAGGCTCAGGTCACTCTAGAGTCACGCTAGAGTCACTCTAGAGTCTGGAGTCACCCTAAAGTCACGCTCCCCAGGTCCTGGCCTAAACTCTTCTATTTGAATTAAAATATTGCAAATAAGACCGCAATTGAAAGTCGCAATCGAAGGGCTCGGCGCATCCCACGGGAGAATCATGCCGACAAGGAAGCACAAAACTCCTATATGGGATGGGTTCCAACCCTTGCCTTGAGAGGTTCCAAATTAGAGAAAGTAATTACAAATTAATCTCGTCCCATGCAGAAAAGATCCATGCTTCCACGAGGTTTGCCTGGCTTTGCGCCCTTTCTCAGAGCGGCTGAAAGCTGCTGAAAAGCCAGCTTGAAGCACTAGCCCGACATTGAACCAGAATATACATCTGATGTAAACCGAGCTCGAACGAGTAGAATGATCGTAGAAAACCCATCTCGAAGCTCAAATTGAAGCACTTGCTCTAATCCAAACCCCATAATCCTGATAGTGACCCACTATATATGTCTTGTAAACCTCCTGTAAACCGTGCTTGAAGCATTAACGAAATCCTCGAAAACCCATCTCGAAACTCTACTTGAAACAGTTTAAACCCGATATGGAACCACTATAATCTGAGCTCAGCCCGGCTTGAACCACAAGCGGATCGTCGAAAACTCTTGACGAAATTCAGCCTGCAAGGGACATGTCTCCGACCGAAAAAGCATAGATAGAGTAAATCGCGCACGTTGCGCCAAAGATAAAACAGACATGTTAAATGAGCCCGTTGACGTACAGGGTTAGGGGTGGTTCCCTATTTGAGCCCGTTTCTCGGCGATGATGTGCGGGGTCTGCAGCTCTGCCAGAAGCAATACAACAACCTTCAACGACGAAACACCATCAAACAAGAAAGATTGCAGAGTGTGAGTGCTCGTGATGAAGCTTTAACAGTGTTGCACGTTCAGAGCTCCGCTGCTCCGCTGTCATTGTAGGCATCTCCTGGGCCTTCTTTGCCGGCATCGCCGCTGACCCTCCCCAAGGATTATGCAGGAGGCCACCGACTCCGCCTGCACACGAGAGACTGCAACTAGAGTTTTTTGGGGGACATCCTTTACCATGTCACCTAAGCCCTCGCTGGCAGACGATGACTCAAACCACGACAGTTCGAGCAATGCTAGAATCTGCCAGAAGTCTGCGACAGAATTCGAGCAAGCCGTAGACCACCGGGGTCGTCGCCAGAGCCGTGGGCTGCTCCGAACTCGGCCGAGTCCGAGTCTTTGAGAGGCCGGCAACTCTGGAGCAACGGCCGGTTTCGCGAGACTTACGCAGAGACCGTGCCTCAGCAAGCCGTTTGGATTAGAGCCGCGAGACTTCTACCATCCCCCCTCCTTCCAAGTACACGATTTCAACATGACGAATGCCTGCACGTGACTCGCAGTGTCGCGCTGTGGTGTTGCAGAAGCCAGCCCCCGCAGAAGTGATCCAAACTGCTTAGGCAGAGATGAGGTTGGAGAATGTTAGCCTTCTCGTTTCTCCCAGAAAGAAAGATACCGTATACGGCTGCCCAGGAAAGCTGTGCAAAACAACAACAGCAACACCTGCGAACAAGGCTCCCCCCAAATTTGTCAAACGAGGCTTGGGCACTGCCTGGGAAGTGGCACTTTCCTCAGAGGGTTTGCCCCTGGCGGGCGACAGCAGCATATGCGATGCAGGACACATTTCCGATTCACAATCAATGTCTCGTTGTCCTTTGAGCGCTTCAATCAGGTCGTTTCAATTCTGCTGTCACACTTCGGCATTGCGTTTACCTTAAGTCTAAGGATGCTTGCAACGAAAGCGGCCCAGTTTAAAAGCTTGAATTGGTCAATGGACTAGGCAGGCAGGATACGCAGACCTCAAGAATTCCGGGGTTTAACAGTTTAGGCAGACCCTCCCTCCAAACAATTGCAAAGTCCTGGATTGAATGGTCTGACAGGCGGCATGGGCAGTGTTTGGGCTGCCCGCGTCAGTGACGAGGCAGTGGGCTCCAGGCACAGAAGGGGGGTTCCCCAGGCCTTTCAAGCTGTATTGTAAGATTCCTGCCGTTCCTGCCCTTGCAATGCTCGCGAGCTTGTTTCGCCTAGGCTCGTCCCAGCCTTCGTGTGTGTGATTCGGGAGCGAGCAAAGTGAGAGCCGTAGATGACATTGGTTGCCATTTTGAGCCCTGCTCGCGGGCTGTCAGCGCTATTGCTTCCGAGACCATACAGTATCCTTGAACTGTTGTTGGGTCATCGCATTCAACCAACAGGCAGCGAGGTCGCTGGGTGGCCGTGAAAGCGATCCCGATCTTGCCCGGCCCCGATTGTGGAGTCTTCTCTCTTGCTTTGGATCAATCGAAAACACCGATCCCTCAGACATCCCAAGTCGCCCCATTGAATCTCCCAGGCTGCCCGAGTCGCGCGAGGCGGCCGCACTCCACCAAGGCGCCAGACTTCGCGTTTCAGAAACTCAGAAACTCGACAAGGGTCTGGAAGTATGTCGGCATCAGCAGCTGAATTCGCTGTTTGTCTTTGGCGCCATGTACTCGCAGGCACATTTCAGTTTCTTGTGGAAGCCTTGTGGCTTTGCTGCAGAGGTTTGCGGGAGTGCCTGTCCACCTTCCAGGACCTCAGCAGATCCCTTGGATACCAACTGATGATCGCTGGGGAACAGATCGGCTAGCTGGGACTCCACCTCTGAGTCAGCTCAACATTTAACAGGATGGACCTTCCCGTTGCATGCTTGCGAGGGATGGGATCTCCCAGCAGGCTTTTGGACTGTAGTCTAGAGTCTAGAGTGGCTTCATTTGGATCCAAGGCTCTGCGCATGTCGTGCGCTACGAAACCTATTGGCTGGAGGCTGGGGCTCGGGAGAGTTCCAAGCTCGAATGCGCAGCACCCGTCCGCATCGGTCTGGCTGCTGCCGGCAGAATTTGGTGTGTGCGACTCGTGGGTAGGCACCTGACGAAGCCAGGGGTCAGCATGATGCAAGGGTGTAAAACTCAATATCCTCAATGCAAGCTGGTGCGCAGACTGGAGTCCGCACAATTTGCATCGGCAGAGTCGACTCTAGAGGAAGTCTTTCCTTCAGGGAGAGAAGGCACCCCATTGAGAAAAGCCGCACCCACTCGCACAGACACAAACATGCACGCAGAAGGGTAAAGCTGTCGCTTCGAGCTCGGCAGGAGCCAGAGCATCTGCCAGAGGACAGGGTTATCTTTTTGGCTTGGATGCAGGTGATGCAAGAATGCAAGCATGAAGACCAAGCTATAGAAAGAATATCCACCGGAAGCTCAAGCAGCCGCAGGACATCCAGCAGCTCGTGGGGGGCAGGGGCCCGGCCAGATTCCGAGGGCAATATTGTGCTAATGTCGCTGATGTGTCACATGCTGTCGTGCTGTCGGGAAGCAAAAGTGTGTCCAGGCACAAAAGCCCGTGAAGACAGAGGTGGAGGTGGTCCGGGCGCGGGATTGGAAAGGCAAAAGCTTTCTACTTCCACGATTAGCTCGTGTAGTAGCGTTTACGATACAAGTCCTCCAAGCTCTCTCGCCTGGCCGTGCACGTTGAGCAGGTCACCGAAGAGGAGACCTCCTGGGTGTCTTCACTGCGATTTCGCGCCCATCGCCCAGCGAAGCTAGGCCCAGGCCATGCCCAAGCCCGGAAGCGGATTTCTTCCGTCAGTCCCGGAGTCCCCTTGCACCCGTGCCTTCGGCTTCTCAGGTCCGTCGTTCCAGCAGCGGTGGCTTGAGGCGCTTCGACTCGGGACTGCCTTTCGGATTTCGAAAAACCCGGAAGGCTACGGTGGCTAGATTTAGAGTCGGCTAGAGGTAGAGACCTGGCAGAGCTCGATGTCAAGGCGCACTCGAAGCCACAGCGACGTCTACCCGACCCCGCCTGGACTGAACAGCAGCTGCGGGCGGGGGTCCCTGCATCCGGGGCCGGGACTTCGCGCTGCGGTGCATTGCGAATTTTCTAGAACTCGTGGACTGTCGCCACAGCGGTGCATTGCTTCTATGGACAGATTGGACGAAGTATAGATGGTATTGCAGCTCTCGTCGGAAATCCCCGCTAAATCCGATTCCCAATCCCTCCAAGGTTTATCTTCGAGGCCCCGGGGGTGGAGGACTTCGAGCTCGAGCCCGTGTCCAATGCAGGGCCAAAGCCAGCCTGGGAGGCCGGAAAATGGCGGGATGTGCCTCACGACTGCGACTGCAGGGTCAGGATGTGGAGGTTTCGTGCCGGATGTGCGGCAGCAGAAGATTCGCAAGATGCTCCGAATCCTGACTTGTCAACCCTGAAACACGCGCGGACTGTTCATACATATGTAATTAACTATGTGTGTGTATATATATATATATATATATATGTATGTATACATGTATATACAGTTATATATATATATATATATGTAACTGTATATGTATATACATATATATATAACTGTATATGTATATACATATATATATATATATTTTACATGTATACCATATATCTCCTGTCTCTCTCGTTCTCTCCCTCCCTCCCTCCCTCTTTCCCTCTCTCTCTCTCTCTCTCTCTCTCTCTTTCTGAACGGTATGTGCTGTATGCACCGGTGATATGCCTAAGTCTCCGCGTTTTGGCAGACGACCAACCCAGTGCGGGGGTGTTTCCATGTCCAGTGATGGCACGCGCAGGACAGCAAGGCAACGTCCAAGAATGTGGTCGGGGCCCTGGGCACAGGCTCATGCCAGGCCAAAGGAAAGAAAGTTGATCGAAGAAAGCGGTCGTGGGTCGTGGCGATGAGAGCCTCATGCCTGTTTGGTTGAAGCAACGGCAGAGGCAGAGCCTCGGCCTCGGCTCGGGGCCCTGGCATCTGAGCAGTTTCCCATGAGGTGCTGTTGATCGAAATGGAGCTCATGGGGCCCCCTCCTGGCGGCACGGCCGGTACGGTGTCGGATGAGCGGCCGGGGGCGTCAGAGCTTCAATCGGAGGTACATAGACATAGTCTACGAGAGACCAGAGACCAAAGATGTTCTGTAGCACAGCATCAGAGCTTCAGCATCCTTGCCCTTGGCAGCTCGAGGCAGACGCTGACGCTTAGATCATGGCTGAAGCGGGACAATCGAACGCTGCTTGGCGACTGGACCCCCCCCCCTCCTCGAGTCCTCGACCTGGCCCTGCACAGGGCAGCAAGGAAACGCCTCGGCGCCACGTCCCGGAAGCTTGCACAGCTCTGCCTGGAGTTCTGTTCACTTGCCTTAGCACTGTAGAGTACTTCGAAAGACAGGTCAGAGATGTGTTCTTTTAGCAGATCTTGGCGCATGATTCCAAACAAGCCCTAGGCTGCGGCTGGTTTGGTTGCTCAGGCTTTCGGATGCCGCAGACATCTTCGGATCATTGATGCTTTCCGCACCTTGGGCGAAAGAAGCTGGAGGCAGACAAACACAAGAGTGAAGCTGCCAAGTTTCAGCGTTTGCAGTCAGGATCTTGACAGGGTTCGAGGTTTCTCTCTCCGCAAGCACTCACCTGCTCTTGATCTGTAGGCAAGGTGGCCATGTAAGAAGAAGAGCGAGAGAGAGAGAGAGAGAGATATATATATATATGTATATATATCAGTCTAAAGATGATCAGGGGGAAACATCTGTCTTCTCACGCCTCCAAAAGCCCCCATGAACGATGGGGGGGGCCCTTGTAGCCCAGGGGGTTCGCAACCCCTTCATGCCCCGGGGAAGAAGAAGAGAGAGAGAGAGAGAGGCGAACAGGAGGCAAACAGACAGAGAGTTCTGAGCGCGACCTGCAAGCAAACAAGTATACGCTTTCCCCCTTCAACCCCCAACCTGAGGTGCGCCATATCCACCGCAAGCGCATCGTTCATGCCGACCTGAAGTGCAAAGCCCGGAGCATCTTCAGCAAAGCCAATGCGTGTGGCAGACCTGGGGGATTCCGAGACCCTCCCACCGCCGTTTGTAGCTGTAGGCGCGAGTTTTTGTTGAGGCCCGACAACATTTTCTGCGTCGCCGAGCGGGCCAAGGCGGGGGTCTTTCGGGGCCCGTCGGTCTTCGGGCTGAAGGTTCTTTTGGGAAGCGGTTTAAAGAAACGGTTTTGAAGTGCGGAGAATGCCTCCTGCAGGACTCTGTCTGCAGATTTGAGGAGTGTGCACAAGAGCCCGCAGGGTTCCCACAAGCGAGCCAGGCAATCTCTAGCAGAAACTTTAGAGAGAGGGAAACCAGGTAGGCCCCCGCATTCCTGTTTTAGGTATCCCAAAGCCTATGTTGTGTCCTGTGGTCCTTACACATCGGCATGTATGAGTACAGAAGCATTGTTTTAAAACACGCCCGTTGTTTTAAAACCTTCTCGTCCTCATACTGAATATAAGGCCCTACAGGCGGAATATCATACTGACACCAACAAAACCAAAAAAAAAAAAACAACCAAAAAAACAAAAAAAAAATCTGGGGGACTAGTCTCCTGGAGAATTTTTTTTTTTGGTTTTTGGTTTTTTTGGTTTTTTTGTTTTTTTTGGTTTTCGGTTTTAGTGGTTTACAGCATGCTATTCCGCCTGTAGGGCCTTATATCCAGTATACAAAAAATCTGGGGGACTAGTCTCCTGGGAAATTGCTTTTTTTGTTCTTGTTTTTTTCGTTTTTTGGGTTTACCCGCCCACACCCCAGTCGTCGGTTTCCCGCGCGGAGCTGCTTGCCCACAGATGGTTGGATTTTATGCCAACCTTGTCAGACTATAGTATGTGAAAACATCGTTCTCACTGCTTAGGAAATCTAGCCAACGTAGCGCAAGGCCTTAACAAATCGCAAAGTGCCCAGTTTTCGTGGAAAGCCAATATCTGATGCTCAAAAAATAGTGTCGATTCATTTGTCTATGCTCCTGTCGAATTGAACAACCAGTTGCTATCGAATCATAATCTAGCGATTGTCTAAAGAATCCCAATTAGCAGAATCATTTTACATATTTACGAAACGTGGATAGTATACACATGAATATATATACATACATACATATTCAACTTGAGTACGCAACCAACAAGTAAGCTGTATACCTTGTACCCTTTGATGTTAGTACGTGGGGAAAATGCTAGTTCATGCTTGACTAATAGTCANCATATTCAACTTGAGTACGCAACCAACAAGTAAGCTGTATACCTTGTACCCTTTGATGTTAGTACGTGGGGAAAATGCTAGTTCATGCTTGACTAATAGTCATTGGTTTATACATCATGCTGCAAATGCTCGGATACTTGTACGTGTTGAACCACAATATGTACAATGCAACCCAAAGCCAAACCGATGACTAATCAATCATTTCTCATGTAGCAAAGCAGGACCTCTCCTGCTATCTCGCCAATACTCATTGAGCCTAGTACAACATTAACACATACGGATACATGTCAGATCATTTGATATATAAGCAACATGAACTATGTTCATTGTCTTTGAAGATGTGGACCCTAAAAGACGTAATAGTTAAGTGTTTTTCATTTTTGGGGATGTTAGGTATCCTTTTTTTCAGTACACAAGAAATAACGGTAAGTACAAAAGGAGCAAATNGTGTTTTTCATTTTTGGGGATGTTAGGTATCCTTTTTTTCAGTACACAAGAAATAACGGTAAGTACAAAAGGAGCAAATCATCGTGTGCTGCTTAAGGGCGGGAACATAACACATGAAAAAATATACAACCTCAAGATGTATTCAAAGTGACTAAAGTATCGGACAAGCTGCCACTGAAATGCTATTTCGCAACGTGACTGATCAAAGGATGGTAGCCACGTTATAGTTAATGTTACGGTTGGTCTTAATGTCGAATTTCAACTACACGTGCAATCCACATTAGAGTATTGTTGAATATACGGGGGTAATATTGTCGCACATCAGGCATATAACAATGGCTTGCTTATTAATTATATAGAAGAATAAAACTGCAATAGACAATAGCGCTGCTTAAATCCGAGATACATGTTGTATCAGTTAAGATGGCATAGCAAAACAGGTATCTAGTTCAATATTGGCCATCAGTTGGATATCAAGTAAATGTCGAAGCNAGTTAGAACACCGACATAATATACAAACACGTTGTAAGCATTAAGTGCTAGGCAAGTCCGTATTCGGGCAAAGATAGTTACGTCGTTGTTAAACTACACTAACACTATTTCAATACGCATTGAGTATGCAGGCAAGTACGTAGACACGTAACAGACATCACGTGAGTAGTAACGAGACACTACTTCAATACGCACTGAGTATGCAGGCAAGTACGTAGTGTGCATTGTCTGTAGTGCACAGTGGCAACGAGATATTTGTGGTTGAGCGATGATGAAGGAGCTATGATATGTGCATCCGACACCTATATGGGATGAACATAATACTCGATGTTGTCACTTGGCTTCGCATGTCTGCCTAACGTGCTGCATTGACAGTCTTGCCTTTCCATCAGAAGATATATTGTTGTTCATCATGACACTAGACCTCTTGACGTACGTAAATAAGCTGCCATAGAATTGGACATCCGCTTTTGGTGCCCCACTCGTACCTGCACAACATGCAAATACAAACGGTAACCCGCATTCATCGGTATTAACGGGGTTTTCGGTTCACACCGTCTNGCTTTTGGTGCCCCACTCGTACCTGCACAACATGCAAATACAAACGGTAACCCGCATTCATCGGTATTAACGGGGTTTTCGGTTCACACCGTCTACAAGCATTCAACCCATGTACTCTTTATAGCCAAGAGGGGGCCTACCGGGTTTCCCCTTCCCAAACTTTAAGGCTAAGGCCTAACATTGCATTTACCCTGCAAAGAAGCCACCAAGCTTTGGTTGAAACGAGGTCCGAGTGGTCCGCATTGGCGACTTTGGCCTTGCAGGCCACTTTGCGCCGTAGCTTCGAAGTTCGAAGCAAGCTGAGCTTCACTTAGGGGTGAGGGTTCGGGTGACAATTTGCAAATTCCGCACCTCTGGGTCATGCTTTGGTGTTGGGTGCTCGCCGCCAGCATGGACAAATTCACGGCGCAGCCACACACTTCTGCCTGACGGATGTTCTTAACAGCAAAACTGACAACAAAATCAGCAGCCTGCTGCTCCAGAGAAATGTCGACCGCTCCGTGATGATCAGGCGAGAACCAGCTGTTCCGACAGTTCGATCAGTTTTCTTCTGACATGCCAGAGACTTGGACCGGACGAGTGCGGAAAATGCATTCTGGGAACTCCCTCAGAACGCAAACACAAGAGTAGGCTTCAAGAGTTACGACTCTTCTCCATAACAGACGCAGGGCAAATTCAGAAGCCCAGTTACAGGCCAACAAAATTGAGCCCGTCTGCCACACTGCACCCCTGCATCTCGAGGCTGACAACCCGCAGCGGTCTCACTGGCGGTACCCCTGGCTATGCCGCGCCGGCCGGACAAGGGAAGTGCAAAGACTTGCAATTGCAGTTCCAAGAAGCATGTAAAGCATGCACGCAGCAAGGACCCACAAGGCCTAACCTTAGTGACTGAAGTGATGACTGATGCTGATTAGTTGGGAGGTAAGCCCAAGTCTTTCGTCGCCAGACAAGTCTTCGTAAACGTCACCTGCTTTTGAAGAGTTTCTCAACTTGTTCAGATTGAGCCAGAGACTTCCGACGGAGCCGTGTCTCCAGGAGATATTGCAGTCTGTTCGACAAGGAAGGCGCGCAGCGTGTTCTGACAAAGTCGACATCTACTCCTGCGCCCTGGCTTGAAAAAGCGCGGCAGGATCGCACCCAGGGAATGGCCTTGTTCCTGTTGATCGTCGTTCTGGGTGCTTGAGCACATGCGAAGTGCCAGACCAACGCAATGAAAACCATGGCCCATATTGTCCAACCTAACCCAAGCTGCTGTTGCGAGCGAATCGAGGTGCTGTCATCCTCCTCGAGCTGTTGCTGCAACCTTTCCGGACCGCTCCCAGGGCGAATACATAGGACATAGGCTTCTAAGCTTAAACGCCTCGAGCTGAGCAGCTCAGCAAGCTCCTCCGAGCAAAGTTTTGTCTGGTCCCGAGTCACCGTGCACCCAACACGAGGTTGCAAGTTCAAGCTTGCGATGATGCCTTCGAAGGTAGTGTTTGTTCCGCAGTCTCGCGACAACTGACAGACCATACCTGCTACACCATGTCTTTCGACATGATCTCTTCCTGAGTGCTGTGCTCGGAGGATGTCCGTGACTACTAATGCTCTGGGGTGACAAACTCCCGGAATGTGGTACAGGACGCACATGGAGCGCATCGTCACCTTTGACAAGTTCAACCATGAGCAGGCTATGCTTGGACAGTAGTTGGGTGTGTTTGTGTTTCGGAAGTATTGAACATGTTGATGAGTGCAGACCCATCCGCCCCCGACGATACACCAAGCCTTGCCACTCAACACAAAGCAGCATACCTTGATTCAAGAAGGTTCAATACTTCAAGCTCACACTACGGAGACTCGTTGCGGAGGTAGTGCCGGGATACATCACCAGCCGACTCCCAAAGACGTCGACCGCCTCAGTCAGGGTGACTTTCGGTGCCATGCTGCTTGAAGGCCAGGCAGCAGTTGCGATATGTGCAAGAAGGCGATGACTTGGAACCCACTTGGACGTGCAACGCATACTGGTACTTGGTCGATGATGCCGACAGTGGCCGTGGCGGCTTTCACCACCCTACAAACTAGTTACTGCGGCCTTCAAGTATTACAGAGCCTTTGAAACTGCAGAACTTTCCGAGCGCAGGTTACATGCTGTATTTCCAGAATCTTGCGTGGCAGGCATGAAACATCGATGAAACAAATTCTGATGTCTTAGTGTTTTGTTTGGCTTCTTTGGTAGTTGACTAGGAGCGCACTACTGGCTTAGGCGAGCCTTGCTCGGGGAGATGGCAGAGAACGACCCGGCAGACAGGCTTCTATGACGAAAGAGCGCAATATCCATATCTGCGTGATTCGAGTGGAACAGCATCCCGCGTTCGGCATCCGGAGGTTGTCTGCAGAGGAGGTGTGCAAACGCTTCGACAAAGAGGCCCCTGCGAGCTGTCATGACAGATGTCATAGGAGAATGCAGGGCCTTGCAGCCTCACAGAAAACCTGAAGTTTGGATTGCTTCGTCAATCTCCGAAGGCCTTTGAACGCTTTCTTTGAGGGGCTCTCAAAAGTGTTGATGTCTCTTTAAGCACCAAAGGGAGCATCTCGAAAGTTTATCGTGGAGGTGTGTGGGCCTTCCGCTTGATCAGAGCATTGGCAATGGCCCCCACGAAGCTGCACCTGATCAGACGAAAGGTGCGCAAGGAGCTTTGCCGCTGTGCTGCGCAGCTTTGCGGCGAGCTTTGCGAGGCACCAAAGCAGGGGGCCCAGGGGGTCTCAGTCCCAGAGGATAAGCCCAGAGCCAGAGCCACGCAGTTCCGGCTTTCCGGCTTTGCAGGGTGTCGGCCCTCGCGCCAGCGAAAGCTGTAGGATGCCTCCGGGCGCAGATTCGGACTTCGTAAAGGGTGCGGCTTGGCATGGCTTTCGGGGGAGGTGGTCACAGCGCGCGGTGCTTGCGGTTAATTGTTCACTTTCTGTGCACTCGTCGCCACTGAGGCCCTCCGGTGGCAACGGACGGGGCATGCTTTTAACAAGCTTGCTTGCTGGCACGCCTCGTTACATCGGTTGCCCCCGCTGCCCCGTACTGTGCTTCTCAGCAGGACTGGATGCTAGCAGAGCGGCCGATTCTGCGAGGCTTCCGCACTTCCGTAACAAGAACCATCCGAAGGAGTTGATGTGATTGATCCGCTTTGCGGTTGTCAAGGCATCTTGTTTATGGCTTCGAAACACAACAATCAAAGAGCAGAAAGAGAAAGAAAGCTGCCTGCTCCAGCTTCGTTTCCTCTATCGCACAGGGCTGCGGAGGGAAGCGGCCGCCGACCTGGACGCCGCGGCCGCCGAAAGAACTGAAGCCAACTCACGACCCCGAACACCTCCCGACCCGTTCAAAGCCAGAACCCTTGTGCGAAACTGGGGCAGGGATGAGGACCCTGACATTGCCGAAACATCTCAGTCTTTGCAATACACCACGGAGATAGACAGCTTGAAAAGACATGCGCCTTTCATGTCAGCACAAAACTGAAGGAGCTGCCAGCGGTGCAGTCTCGGATGGGTTTGCGGGGAGCCATCCCCACAGAGTCCCAACGCCTGACACTGGCAGATATCTGCCTGTCCTTGCAACGGAAGCCGCCGAAGCTCGCGAGCTCCCTAACTTGTGCACTTGGCGCGAACCCATCCCCGGCCCTCCCAGCACGTGGCTCGGGCACTGAGAGACACAAGTTGGGCCCAAACCAAACTCATACCGAGAAGTCTTGCCTGGCTAAAGTTGAGAGTTTGCAAGTCCCCAAAATTTCCAATAATGTGCGAGGCATTTCAGAACTGGTCGGTTTAGCGGTTAAGGCTTTCAAAAGAGTCCCGTCGCGAGTTGCAGAGTGACTCCCAGCCGCTCTCTCATGTTCCTGAGCTTAGCACCGTGCTGAGGTCGAGTTTTAACCTAGTGTCAGCGCGGGGCTTTCCGAGTACCACGACCCTTCATTACCTTCCCGGCTAGCTCTGGGACTCTGAAGAGAGCCTTTCGAGGTTCCAAGTAGACTTCTGCGGGATTGCATTGCAGTTAGATTGGATGTCTCATGCCGGTATCTGCCCCGGCATGCATAAATGAGTGAGCAGCAGTGCAGCAGACCCTCACATCACCACAGACCTGTTAGTGCGGAGTGACTATGATAACAATGGTGTGTCTCGGGAGGCGGCATCTCGCGTGCAGGTCAATTAAATATCTGCCAGCACCCAAAGGGTTTGCGATTCGGCGCAAAAGCTCGCCTACCCGGCATGCTATATCCCGGACAGACGTTTGGGCAGCGCAGAAAAGATGGAGCATAGCATAGTTCTGACCCGCCGACACCTGGAAAACCTAAGCGATCTGCTATGTGAAGCCCGAGCAAATCGCAACCCGAGGCCTAAGTTCAGATTCGCAGTAGGCTGGTTTGCCTGACCGGCATATGACAAGCTGCAAGCTGTCTTCAGAGGAGTGCGAAGGACGCTTTTTCCTTGCCGTTCTTGTCGGCTCTGGGGCCCGGCGACCCGTCTGGAGGGCTGCAAAACGCCATGCGCCGCATGCGCGCGTCCCCGGGGGGACGGTATGTTGTATGGCGCAAATCATGCAAACCGGCATCTGAATCTCTTGAAGCTGGAACAAGTTGGACGTAGGTGTGCCCGCTACCCCTTCATTGTCCCGTAAGCTTCAGATCCCGTGGACTGCCACAGCACCGACGCTGCACCTGCCGCTGGACCTGAGCACAGGTGTCTGCTAAATGCACTTGTGGCCACCTGGCCAGGGCCTCAAGGAGTTTGCACCGAGCACCAGCTAGCGTAAGGGGCATAGTGCACAGAGAGGAAAAACCATGCAAAGCCCAGGCTGCAGTTCGTTGCGTCGGCGCCACTGAAGCGCCTTTGATGAGAACAGGGCATCACGGGTTGGTGAATTGGGCCTCAGGGCGATGGCTCTCCCGAACAGCATGGCATGTAACATGCCAGTGTCCAAGCAGCCGGTTTTCCAGTGCCCAGTGTCTACCCCCAGCAGCGGGCCCTAAAGTTCACTGTCTCCTTGCTGTTTTGCGAGGTTGACGAACTGCCAATGGATTGAGACGGGCGAGGACTGAAGTGTTGGCCGAGTCATGTCGCGGCCTTCACAGTGCGCAGAAGCCATGAGCTGTGCAGACAGAGCCCGACGGGCAATCCTGCACAGAGCGCCCCAGAGAGCACGTACAGACTTACGTGCGTCTCGCATTGTTATTGGCCTAGATTGTGGGCCTCGAGCTCGTGTGTTGCATTGTTGCATCATCTGCGGTCTGAAGAACGACGGTTCTGAACCCGTTATCAGAGTCGCGCTCGGCAGGACCTTAGCATCGATAATGACACGAACCCTGCTGCCTTCGCAAGTGACGGCGCCTTGGCCCACATCAACATTCAGCCTCTGCCACCACTGGACCAGTCATATCAGTGCTTTGGAGGTTTCTCACGACATTACTTGCATGGAGCTTCCGGAAGCTGACCTCCTGAACTTCATGCAGATTCAAACACACTGCGCATGGAGGGATTTCGTGGGGGGGTGAGCATTTCTAAGAAATGCGATGCATGCCAGATCGCATAAAACTCAGCGCGAGCGTGCCTTGCCGATCCTAGTGGCTTGCGGTTGGGCGGAGTTTGGCGCTGAGGCAACAAGTCGAGTGTCGCTATTTACCGTTCCACGAGGCAACACGGTGCCTTGGCAGGAGTTGTTGATGGCATGTCTTTCGGCTGAACTATGAGAAGGCTGCAGGAAAGGCCTACAGACTTCGTCGTGTTTCGGAGAATGCTTGCCCAGCGACTTGATCCAAGTCAGACCACAGTACGGCCTCCCACCCAAGACAACCCAAGATGTCTCAGGTACGCTGTCGCTGCCTCAGCTCGCAAAGGTTTGGGGCTGACAAGCTTTGAGCGCATGGTAAGGAGATGGAAGCGGGATCCCTTACGGAGACACTTACAAAGCCTGAAGCCCGTCCCACGGCACCTCTCAGGTCGTTGCAATGTGAGTTCGCAGAGGGCACGGCTCGAGTGGAACGCATTGCGTGGAGCACAGGCCAGGCTGAAGTTCTTGAATCCAACATCGTGCGACGAAGTTGCCAACGAGAACTTTAGAAGAGTCAGCGACCGATAGACTTTGCCGACAGGGCAGCAAAACCCAGTGCAGAAGTCGACCATGTGCCATAAAAGGCTTAGCGGCGGACTGCACGAACGAGAGTGGCACCCTTCCCGAGCCTCGGTCAACAGAAGGGCTTCCGTCAGGATTTGGGTGTTGAGTCCGAGGAGGAAGGCTCCGCAAGTCACATTCTGAAGAGAGCATTTTTGTGGCAGGA
Organism: Symbiodinium sp. clade A Y106; assembly: GCA_003297005.1. Lineage (NCBI taxonomy): Eukaryota > Dinophyceae > Suessiales > Symbiodiniaceae > Symbiodinium > Symbiodinium sp. clade A. The sequence goes on from BGNK01000690.1 coordinate 33,859, forward strand.
ATGGATTTGCTATACTGTAGCTTGACACACGTTGAAAATCTTACTGAGAGCACTCACTCGATACGTATTGTAGCCCAATGCACCAAGCCTCACCAAGCTCACTTCCAGCCTCCAAGGAAACGAAAGTGGACAGCGTTTTCCTGACGCGAAAAGAGGGAGAGAAGGATCGTGCTGTCCACCGGTGTTGCTTGCTTTGCAGGTAGAAAGGCCTCAGATGTCCGCAATGCCTATACAAACTTTTGCGAAGCTAAACGCAGAGTCTGCCAGGAATGGTCAGCTGACGAAGCAAAGTCACCTGCAAAAGCGCCTTGGCTACTTTGCACACAGATGCATTTGGGCTCGGCCTAGCCCAAGCCCCGGAAGCCCGTCAGAGCTTCTCTTGTAGCAGAGCAGACATCGAGCCTGCATGCTTTAGAAAAACCCTAGAACTCCAACTTGGCAAAGTCGCGGAGCCGGACTCGCTACCAGTAGGTCCGTTGTGTGGTCATGCTCACATTCAGGTTGAATCGAAGAAGCTGTTTGCATACGTGGTCCTCAAGACTCCGCAGCAAAAGGTGGGCATGCAGAGAAGAAGGGAGAGCATGAGGAGGAGATGAGTCAGGAGAAGAGCAGAAGAGCGAGGCCTGTGGTGAAAACCACGTAGCTCGCGTCGACGAGCTCAGCGTCTTCGGCGAGACCGTCCACGCCTGCAACGGCCAGCTGCCAGGGCCCCTGGTTCCGACTGCTCTCACACTCTCGCTTTGGACCGCTCTCACCGTAGGACCGCATGGTCTTTGTACAGTTGTGGAGAGATGGTGATGTGTTTGCTTTGCCGCAGAGCTTCTGGCTCCACAAGACAGCCCGCTTTCGTTCTAGGAGGGAGGGGCGGCCAGTGCCGCCCAAGGTTCGCGAGATGGGCTTGGCCGCTGAATCAGCTGATGCCTGGCTGCCGTTGGCCCCGAAAAGCCAAGCAAACAATGCCCCCGATGGTTCCTGTCACTCCTGGAAGATTGGGTTCGCGTGCTACACTAGGGGTACTTCTTGCATGCCCGAGGGTCAGCTTGCTTTCTGAGTGGGTGTTTTTGCTTCGGCTCTAGTGCTTCCCCAAGTCAGTTGCGGGTTTTCTATCGGGTGGAGGCCCAGGCAGCCAGGTCCCACGGCCCCCGAACGGCCCGAAGTTGACATCTCAGGGCTTCAGTGCAGAGTCCGTGCCAGTGGGACAGCCGGAAGGCTCTGATGTACAGGCCTGGGCGGCCTGGGGTTCAAGGGTTCGAAGCTTTCTTTGCGGGTGCCTGCGGAGCCTGGGCTCCCTTTGAAGGCCGTGAAATCCGTGGCCTCCTGGAGTGGTTGCGTGGTACTTGGCGATCTGCTCGGCCAAGGACTCGGCATCGCCTAGCAGGACAAAAAACAGAGGCCTATCTTACGTTCCCGAAGCCTTTCAGAAGGATGTTGATGTGGACTCATAGGCTCATGATTGTAATCACCTATACTTTGACTCTCTGCAATTGCTTGGGCTTCGGACAATACTGTAAGCACCCCCTTTGCTGGACTTCGAGAGAAATCTTCAGGGACTTTCTCGAAGGTCTGTCCAGGGGGCCACTTGCGCAGGAGCCTCTTCAGTCGTCCATGCTGTGGATGTGTTCGACTGTGGCTTCGACCGGCAGGCGAGGCATGAAAGATAACACTGCGTGTTTTGCTTTCTGCGACTGCATCAGTTGTTCCAGTCAAGAATCGCCTCACTGTCTTCAGAGCTCCGTGGCCAAGTAAGGTTGCACATTGCAGGAGAGACATCGCAAGGGTCCTGAAGCGTCTTGTTGCCGGGCTCTGCTCTCAGGAAGATGAGCTCTGCCGAACCCCCTTGGTGGCGAAGATCTTCCGAATCGACCAGGCGGAAAGCCCCCTGCTGAGACTCCCTGAGTGGCGCTCAAGCCTTCGTGAAGCTTCCGGAGCTTTCCAGAGGGAGAGAGAGAGAGAGAGAGAGAGAGGGATCTCTCTGCTGCAGGAAAACCTTGAGCCCACCCAGTAGTACAGTACCTCGGTCAGAGGGGGCCCCAAAGCCAGCCTCTTACGAAAAACAACGTGAGAGCTGGGCGGGCCGAAGGCCTGAGGGTCGCATAGACGACCCCTACGCCCTGCAGAAAGAAAGAGAGAGATCCCTCGTAATACCCCTGCACCATAGCCCTGGCGAAAAAAAAAGATCCCTCGTACTGCTCCTGAAAGTGCCAAGCAAGCCACCTACGAGGGAACTGGCAGCGACCTTCCTCCGTGTTGCTCTTGAAGCCGACCGCGATATCCGTGCCCAGCAAGCTCCGGGGGAGAAACGACAGTACCCAGCTGGAGCCATGCCCGACAAATCGCCGCTCAAACGGCGTAAAAGAGTTCGCTTTTGAGGGGACGACCTGTAGTGGTTCATGAGTACAGACCTGTAACTTTGCTGTAGTTTCCGTACAGTCAGCTGAAAAGTCACCTTGTACCAGGGGGGAATTAGCACCTGTAGTTTAACTTGAAGAAGCCTTTGTTACAGTGCTCCTTGCCTCTTGATTCCAGGTGCTTACACATCTCACCTTGAGGGGAAAACCCGAGTACTGTAAAAATTTGTCAGACTTACTAAATACGGGCTGGCTAGGGGAGACCACTTACGGTACTTCGCAACCTGCGCCCTAGCCGACTGTTGGTGAGTCTTTGTTGGTACGCGTGGGGGATCTTTCTTACTTCAGTCTTGTGCAATCTTTGGTGTTTGCAGCCCAGAAAGTCCCCCAAGTACTGCCGAGCCCCCTCGGACAAAGTCCCCGGGGGAGGTCTTCACCTGCCAAGAGCTGCAGGTGCGCGAACCGCTGCGCGGGGGGGCCTGGACGCTGCCCTTCCTCCTCACCTCGTAGAGACAGAGAGAGAGAGAGAGAGAGAGAGAGGCGAAAGAAAGAAGAAAGAAAGAAAGAGAGAGAGAGAGAGCGCAGGGTTGGGGGCTGCCCAAACGCCTTGCAAGCAAGCAAGCAAGCAAGAGAGAGAGAGAGCGAGAGAGAGAGAGAGAGACCAAGGGGATCCATAGATTGCAGTTGCAAGCTGTTGTTACTTTGTCGAGCCCCCCCTGAAATGTCGCCCGAACGAAACTCACTTTATACTCATCTTCTTGACCGGGGCGACATCGCCGCCAACTCAAGGGAAAACGAGTGTCGGAGCGTAATCTAGTCTGACGCATGCAATTCCATGCAACCAGTCAACAGACGGGCTGAAAGAGAGAGAGAGAGAGAGAGCAAGCAGGACACCTCGATCCAACACGTGGAGCTGGCGATCCAAGAGGCAAAGTTGCTGCTGGCCGCGCAAGGCCAGGTCTGAGCATTTTAGCAGAAGGGAGCACATTCGGAGCGCAGGATTCAGAGGCAGTAGCTGAAAGCGCAGCATCCGTACTGCTTTGATTCGACATCTGAACCTGTTACAAACATGTTCCTGAAGGTCATCCATCCATCATGCGCAGCTTCGGGCTCTTCCGTGCGAAGAGCGGAGTTTCTGAGGACGCCTAGCACGATGCGACTTCTGTCAGCCAGGATTGACGCAAGAACAAAATGCTGGCTCCGTTATACAAGCGTGATCAACCGGCGAGCGGCCTGTTCTGAAGCGAGACATGACGGCTGCTCACAACCCTGGATGCTTTTCTTCTCTTGCAAGATACGTTGATCGCCATCTCACAGCCTGCCTCGCACCTGACGTCTGCTCAACATCAAGAAACTCTCACAGCCCACGGCTTTTGCATATAGTTTCACCTTGAAGGACCTGCTCGGCACCTTCGCTCGGAAGAAGGCTCCATGGGGCCAATGCCGCGCGCTCGACTCTGTTGTGGCTGCCGTCCTGCCAGGTCCGCGCTGGGGGACGGCACCCGCGGAAGGTGTTGCCTGGAGATGTGGCTCTTCAGCAGTGGGTATGAGACAGGCCCGCAAGTCAACCGCCAGATACCGCCAGCAATCGTAGCAATAAGCACAATGCTGATATGTCCGTAGGCAGACCTCGGCTGAGGTAGAGAGCGTGCCACTGCATTTTCTGGTCATGGAGCGCTGCCAGTGCAGCCTTCGCGACCCTCGGAGCTTTTCAGTGTCAGCTTCGGCTCGCAGCCGACGTACCAACCTATGGACAGAAACAGACCGGTAGTGAACAGTTCCTGATGTGGATGCCAGCCTTGATTCAGAGTCGTGGAGCTCGAGCTTCAATCCCCATAAGATTCGAGAGCCAACCGGCCGAGAGCGCCTTTAAGAAACCTCGCTCAGAGTGTTAATCCTGGGGATCGGTCCACGATGTCTGCGACTCAGGATCTGGCTGCTGTGCGCTGCTTCACAGAGCCGGAGGCCTCAAAAGCGCGGAGCACAAAATCTCGGGAAGGATGATCCAGTAATGTCAGAGGATCCCATCTTCAAGAACAAGAATAGATTCTACCAGTAGCATTTATGGCGTTACAGAAAGTTTGTAGCTGTAGTGAGACATGCTAGAATCTGCTAGAAAAAGTAGACTCATAGTGGTGAGTCTTTTTCTATCAGCTACTGGTCCTAAAAAGGTGCTCAGTCATAATATGAGTGAGCTGAGCAAAGCGCAAGGCAATGTTGGGGCGGTGTCCGACGATGTGCTTTCGGCACAGCCCAAGTCTACCAAATGCAACAAGCAAATCTTCGAAGTAGCCAAGCTGTTGCGTGGACACTTGCCTTGAGTCCTCGTCTGGGAGCAACGAGTCAGCAAGTGTACACTCAATAAGCGGAATGAAATAGAATATCCCGACCAACGAGAGGTTCAAAACAGGGGTTTGCCCAAATCCTGTCTTTGCGGCATTGTTGTTGAGAATCTTGAGACGGTTGTTCGGATCTGGGTCTGTCGGAGCTTTGGCTTTCAGCTAGTGTGTTGACACACGATATGCAACTCGATGTTCCAAACTCGTTTGGCCTCCAGGCCGCATTCGCTGCCGGGTCCGTTCTGCGAGGGCTGGCACACCTCCACCACCGGAACATCGTACATCGAGATGTCTCCCGGAGTGAACAAAGTGTGGCGTGGGGGATCCAGCGGCTCCCAAGGGTGAGGAGGGACCCGCGAAGCAAGACAGACATTTGCACAGGTCAAGGACTCTAACATTATGGTCACCGACGGTGGCAGGCGTGTGGTTCTCTGTGACCTCGACCCGTGGCTGCAAACTGGTCCTTTGGATTCAGTACGCTGGAGTCTAGTTTCGATGATCCTCACCTCAGTAGCAGGACGCATTGCGTGTCTGAAGTTTCGGGTTTCTGGAGTGGCTGATGGGGTCGAGGAAGTTGGGGAGCAGTGAAGATCCTGTGTGGGTGGGGGGGCCGCTGGCAGTCTTCTCGACCAAGTGCAGAGCTCAGCGGCCCTGCTCATTTAGAAAAATTTCTTCAGTTTTGTAAATGATGATAGCTGCTGCAAGCGCTGTTTCCCCGACACGACTTGACTAGATAATCCGACTTCGGCCAGTTAGTTGCCAAGGACATGGCTGCCACCTTGCCGTCTGCTGATGCCAGCATTGAGCCTCAGCGTCATCATGGTTGCCGGTTGCCGGAATTAAGATTCAACAATTAGCAAATCAGATTCTTTGATGAGTACTGGCAGTGGACTGGCTCTTCTCAGGGCTGCTTTGTCACAAAGCACAGTGTTGGTGTTTGCACGTCCGAGGACTGGGCTTGTGGAACCTCCGGCTTCATCGCACCCGAGGCGTGTGGCCCGGCGATGTCCGAAAGGAAGCATCCGCTCTGACATCCCAGGTGCTTGCCTGCCAAAGGGGCAGCTGTTCCTCCGTTCCTTGGCTCGTCATGAGCTTTCTTTTCGCTTCGTTGGCCCCCGTTCAGGTGGTCTGTCTCACAGAGTTACAGGGCATGATTGGAGGGAGATATGCGATCGAGATACTCTGTGTCAACAGCGATCCCTCGAAGCGTAATTTTTGCCTGTAACATGGCCTTGCCTCGGTGACTTTGCGCTGACTCTGAAGTGTTTGTTATGATGTATGCATTTGCTGTCGGTTCGCTTGCTGCCTGACGTCACCTTGGGTTTTGTCCCACTGCGGTTTTCTCGAGGTTGACATTTGGCTACATTTGCTGCATGATGTGGCAATTCCTACAGCTCTCCACTCCAGTTGAGCTTTCGTCTGACTCCGTAATGTTTCAGTATGATGATTTGTGATCTTGGTTGGGCCTCCTTGTGCCTGCTTGCAACCCTTGAAGCCGGAAACTCGTCCCAGGACATGTTTTCTTTCGGCGTGCTTCTCTATCTGCTGGTCACCGGGAGCCATCCATTTCTGGAGGCTGCCGTGCTGACACACAGCAGATGCACGCCTGTCCGGGCTGTCGGCTGTCACGTGCTAGCGTGAAGGGTTCCAGGATGCTGCGCAGGCGACTGCCATCCCAGCTTCAGCTGCTTTGTTGCGCCAATCCCCCTCGCAGGCAAGCTACGAGGAGACCTGGGACGCAACACTCAGGCTGAGAGTCTGAGCCAGTGAGCTTAGAGGCTTAGCTCTGGTGGGGATCTCGAACTCGAAGATTTTGTGACCGGAAGTTCGGTGGTCAGGCGTCAGATCCCGACTGAGCCAGCTGGTGTCCTGGCCAACACCAGTCAGGCGCTACGTTTGCAATTCTTGGAGCGAAGTGACACTACGACAGGCCAAACTCGTGCCGCTACTCTGTCGAAGCACTTCGGTTTAATGTTCCCTGACCCGTTGCGTGCTTCTTGTGGGTTCAATGAGAGTTCTTGTTTTTCGTGCCTTGCGGTCATTGGCCCGGGTCCAGCTATCTACTGACTTGTCGATGCTTGTTCGTTGCTGGTCTGGCTTCTGAGCAAGAAGAGGCTCGGATGGCGACGGACATAGAGAAGTCTTGTAGACTGCATGGATTCTGAAAGCCATGCTGAGAGTACGGCTGACAGTTGGAAGGCCTACAAGTCCCACCCTGCCAGGATCCTCTGCATGGAAACGTCTGCACCCACCTTCTCCTGCCTCGGCAGCTGATGTCGCCATTTAGCAAGCGCCGCAGTCGAATGCATCCGTGTTTCGTTGCAGGCCTTCGTTTGCTTGCTCGAGGATGTGCTCGAGCGGGACATGCACAGGAGACTCGGGGCCAGCCCAATTTTGGGCCTAAGTTCTCACAGTCAAATTGTGGCCGTACATGGTAAGGATTCGTGCAAAGCACGTTTCGTGTAAAAACCAATTGCCCACTGTAGCCCCGCCACTGTGCGCTTGAAGCAAGTGCTCTACTCCCGATGCTGCCTCGAGGCGGATGACCGCAGAAGATGCCCTGCGGCATCGCTGGGTGTCCTTGGAGGTCCGGCTTGAAGAGTTTGTGCCTGCAGCTATTGAGAGTGTAACTTGCGAGAGCATAAACGGGCTTCTTGCTGCAATTGTCTTGCATATTTGACTCGAGTGTTTGGATTTGTGACTTTGCGGCTTGATTTGAAGTTTTCGACGGTACAACTGCCAGTGCAGTGCCAGCTACCTTCGACATGCTCACTCCACTACGGGCCCTGTCGCACATCTTTGCAACACCCGGCTGAAGATTTGGATTGTTTCAGAGGCTGATCGAATGATTGGTACTCTCAGGAGTCCGCCTCTCTCGTCGGTTTGGTGGAGCAGTTCGTCTCTGCAGGCTCCTTCGCCCTTGCAAATTCAAGCCATGGTATGTCACGGTACAGTGCTGCTTGCTTCAGGACGTGAGGATAGATCATAAGCTCAACCTTTCTGGGACGGAATGCCTGCACAGGAGCTGCGCTGCGAAGGCTCTCAAAGGACGTACTGGCCTTTTGGCTTGCAAGAAGCTTTGGCAGTGCCACTGAAGTTCCCTTATCTTCCCCCATTCCTACCACCGTTCGCCCACTCAAGACTTGCCTATCACGCAAAGGCTAAATACCATCTGACACAATCCTCAGCTCCAGCACTCAGCAAAAGGGAGAACTGTGCAGACCTTGGAAGGCCGGTAAGTTGGGGTTTCCTTGGTCATGTCCGACAGCAAACCTTCTTGCGGGGCCAATGACCAATGAGGTACAAGCCTACAGGTTAAGACTCCCTGCACATGTGCAAAATGCCGGCCATGCTTCAACTCTATCGCAGAGCGGAGCCGCCACTGAGGCACCTCCAGAGGAGTCAAAGATGAGGACGGGGCGATGGCTTGCGAGCTTTCAGAAAGCTCAATTTGCTGCCGAGACTGTCTCTGAAGCTTTATGGCAATGCGCAGTCTGATACCGCAAGCGAAAATCTCCAGCATGTTTCTGCTGCAGGCATGCAGGGGCAGCGCAGTCCCGCCGGGCGCGGCGCATGTGGAAGCTGCTGGGCGATATTGGAAAAGGGCCGATGTTGGGCGATCCTGAAGTTGAACACAGCGAACCCGGCAGAATGAAGTGGTCGTCAGTCTGGCTGTTTGGCCGGCACACGAGGCCTGCTAGGTCTGACAGGCATAGCGGCATCTGGAGCTTCACTGCTCCAGAGCAAGGCTGTAAACAGTGCCTTCGATGCACTTTTCTAGCAAAGCATCGGCCTCTTGCGAAACCGGTGACCAGGAAAAGAACTTTCGACTCTAAAGGCGGTGGAAAGGGAGCACTCGTTGCCTTGAGCAGGCCCTGTTTTGGTCTGATATGTTCTGTCTCGATTACCGCTTCGCTCCCAGTTAAGAGATCTCAGCCTTCAGATCCTGGGACCTGGGACTAGTACATTCACAGCATTTCAGAACTGAGGTTAGCGACATCAATGCTTTCGGCGTGCTGGCTGCAGACGGGAAAGACAAGGGTCCATCTATTCAGCTGTTCTGGGGCTTCAGCTGTCAAGAACGAGCAGCAATAACAGGCTGCGTAAGCTGTCTTGGGCTTCGACGGAGGTCCATCGACTCAGGTCTCTTCGGCACTTGGTGTCTTCCAGCCCAGATGCTGGCTCCCATTGCAAAGCTGCTCCCGCATCCCAGCCTCAGCACAGGCAGCGTCGACGACGGCTTCCCGCTTTCGCATGATGGGCTCGAGACCGCTCCTTCGCGGACGGGCAAGAACAGAAGACTTCGATGCTGTTCACCCTGAAGTAGGACACCTGGGGTCACCCTAACACGGTACCCGAGGGCAACTCTGCCACAGCATCACCATGCCGCATAATCGGCGAATATCTGCGATGTGAGAGTTCGTGGCTTCGTCCAAGCATTCTTCTTCATGGGTCCCGGAAGTGAATCCCATCCAGTGATGGGATTCACTCCCATCCCTAAATTCAGTCCCTGCAACTCCTGCAAGAATTGTGATCGAGCTTTAGGGACTTCGTTGCGGCTCCAAAGGAGGTCGGTCTTTTCCTCACAACTGCTGAATCAAATCCTTGTCCGAAGATCCCATCACTACGTGGACGACATAGATCCAGCACTTTTCAGACCATCTTCCCATCATGATCCCCGGAAGCAGCCGCAGCGCAAGTTGTTTATGCCATTCATGTTTTGTTTTAACGATTTCATTGCGATGTGAAGTGAACTGCATGAGACTGTCCGAACTAGCACCGCCAGAAGCTAGGGGACACCGAGACCTTGGGGATGCCATGCGGTTTTGGCTTGCAAAGTAATGTTCACTGCATGCTCTACCGAAGCGTGCCCATCAACATGTTCGCCAGCCAACGTTCATTGCATAATGGAATGTCAGCGCACAAGGTATCATATGCGTGCCAGAGGATGACAAATTTCAAGACACCAGAACAAGAACCTCGTTCTCCGGCCATTGTGGCCAGCTGCCAGACCCCAGCACCTAGTCAAAGCTACAACAGTTTGATACGTGAGCACATATGTGTCGACCAGCTGCTCCAAGACGGAGTATGACTTGCCGGCTGCCCCTCCGGCATCAATCGTGGCGGGCCCTGCTTTGCCAGGAACGATACTGTACCCCAAGAACTCGGAGATATCTGCATTGGAGCTAGCTAGAAAAAGGCGGTGTACAAGTCTTGCAGTTTGCTGCTCACTCGTTGTTTGAGAACCTCGCAGTTGCCCGTGTGACTTTTGGCGAACTGCTCGAGGACTAGGATTTGTTAACTGTTAATTGTGAATGCAACCCTTGGTCAGATTCATCAGGAGCAGCAGAGAGGACTGCTGTAAGTCCATGATGCCAGCTCTAGTTTGGAGGGTGTGAAGGCCCATGACTTGTAATCCAGGCCATATAAGAAACTGTATTCTTCTTAATTTTTGAGATAGGGTTTTGGCGTATAAGCTTATACAACAATGTCGAGGCTAGAAGGGCAGATTATTTCTGGCGCGCTACGGTCTGTACTGTTTATGAGCAACATTGCATGCCTCAGAAATTTGCATCTTCAGCTGGCACTGACGCTCAGTCATCGTGCTGCAAGTGACTTTGCCCCGAAGCCAAAGAGGCGTCACCCTGGTGAATGTCTTGTGGGAGGAGACGGCTCGTGCTTTAGCTTGTCCTAAAGCTGAAGCTCAGATTTCAAGGAGACCCAACTACAGGGTGCAAGCCATGTGCTGCCAGCATCAAGACGTTTTGATACTGTATTCCACCATCATCCGGAAGTCCAGAACGCCTTCGGACTACCCAAAGTTACTCCCGACTGTAATCCCTCACCACGTTCCCTTGCGCACGGTCTCCCACCAAGTGTTCGGCAGCTTCTCCCACAACCTCGAAATTGTGCAGCACCCCGGTTCGAAGCCCCGACCGACGAAAGGCTGGCCAGTCGGTAGTCTTACTAAGGCAGTGTTACAGGTCTTGAAGAGCGCTGCTCTTTCGCCGTGGCCGGGAAAGCAAGAGCCTGCGGCCGTTTGCTGTCGCCCCTTCGACCCTCGGGTCAACAAATTGTTGAGGCCGCGAGGCCCGACGAAGCTCTGTCAGCTTGTTGCGAAGTGGAACGGCGAGTGAAGCACGACAACTCATCTTCAGAGGTTCTGTTGGATTCTCCACCTACTGGCTGACAAGGCCTCAGACCGATCGAACGCCGACGAACCACATTTTTGAAAAGTGAGCACAAGCGAGACCAGGATGTTGCAGGCGTTGGAGGTGTTGGACGTATTCAAGGATTTGGCAGGGAAAGCCGTAAGCCGTCCTCATGAAAGCACATATGATATCAAGCAGATTCTTCAGCTCTTTGCTTGAAAGCTTATGACAAGGCCTCTTGCGTGAGCAGCCAAACATGCCGGTGCTGGCCTTCTGGTCTGCAGTTGCCGGCAGTTCAGTTTTTACCATAATCAGGAGCTCGTATGACAGATCCGTATTCTGAACAACGCCTGCGCACCTTTGAAGAATCCTCACCTCACTTGACTCACGGGTTAATATTGACGGGCTGGGAACCCACTCTCAGCGGCAGGAGAATGCTGGAAATCCCCAGGCATAGGATCCAGTTGAACCACCAGCTGCCGCTGATTTGATTGATTGAGGGTCGATCTGCTGGAAGAGTTTCCTAAAGGAAACCTTTCTTGTCGGTCTGGTGAGTGGCAGAGTTTAAGGACTGGGCGTGAGAACGGCGAAGACAAGCAGGCAGGGGCCTCGACTGGCGGAATGGATCTCCGCACAGTTGCCGTTGCTAGGCTAGCGGCTAGCTTGAAAGTCATGTGCTGGTGATGTTGCATCTCCTTCAAACACGCTGCGAAGATTTGCAGAGCTTAGCTTTGCTCCGGAACGTAGCTCACAGGAGCTGCGGAGCTGCGGCTTCGCCTGCGTACTCAGAGTCTTACGGAGATGACGCCGACGACGCAATGAACGAGACATGGAAAGTAGCACCGGCGCGTTGGTCTCGCTCAGGCCTTCAGGAAGCGGTTTAGAAAAGCCACTGCCCTCAGAAGACGGGGAGAAGCACAGACGGTTCGAAGAGAGCTAACACCACCACTCCGGCGAAGTTGCTTTTGGATCCAAGGGGGCATTTGATCTTACAAGTGCCATGCGCTGCGAACCCTCGTTTCTGAGGAACTGATTACTCTTTTCATACCATCCCGTGCTCGGACCACGACCCGTAATCTAGATCGTTCCTGAAATTTCAGGACCCCAGGTCCTGTTTTCGGCAAAAAAACCGAGATGTAAAAGTGCAGAGATTCGCTGCAGCAAACAAGAAAGTGTGATGCAACAAAATCCCGGATGTGTTGGAGGCGCGGCTCTGTGTCTTAAGGTACTTATACAGAGCTGTGTCATCTGAGGACAAGCTGGCTGTGGGAGGGGCTTTGCTGCGACAAGCTGTGGGCGAGGTGGACGTCGGAAGTCTCTGTGTTGGCGCCTTGCCGCCACAACCTGTGGGTGAGGCGGAAGGTCATTGTGTTAGGCGGGAACGGCTCCATGAAGTATGCGCAAGAGCTATTCCAGGAGAAGCCCTCGTCCTCAGTAAAGCCAGCGGCACTGGTGAAAACGCGTTTTGCATCCCTCAACACCAATAGCACTGTGGCGGGACTGCGATGACGCAAACGCACGGATCCGGTGCTCGCAGCCATTATCCCAATGCATCCTAACATGTGTGTGTGTATAAAAAATGTGAGATGTGTGCTTCGAAGCCGGTGGCTAATTGGGGTCAACGTTGCTTTTCTCGACTGACTAGTACCAGGCGTCCTATTTGACCCTAAATCAGCGAGCAGGGCCCAGGTCTTGCCCTGCAGGGCTGCCGAACTCAGGTGCCACACAGCAGACCATTCGCATCAAAGGCTGTAGCACGACATGTTGGGTTGCAGAATTTCCGCCTCACATGTTGTGCGAGAGCATGGCGTGCTCAGGACACGTCCCACGTCAAGTTTCAGTGCGGTCAACAGGCACGGAATAGCTTCAAAGAGGAAGGAAGAGCGAATTGCTGTTTAGTTCAAAAGATCTCGTGAGGTCTTTAGTTTATATGTGTATGTATATTCTAGGGGCTGCACCCACGGGCGGGCAGCGCAGGTAGAAGCCTGAAGCAAGGCCACGCACCGCCCTTGTGTTTTCCCCTCCCCTTGCCCTCTCAGCCCTCGTCGGCCCTCCATGTAGCACGCACCCGCCCTCCGCCGGACCCCGCTGAAGCTGATGATGCGCGCTCTTTTGGGGGGCTTCCGCAACCAGTTCAAAAACTGGCAAGCATATAGCCTCGCGCCGCAGGGCGGTTGCGGGCGCCCGGGTGCTCATGATGCTCGCCGGCTGGCCTTTCGGGNCTGGCGGTCGTGGCTTTTTGCTTCGCATAGCTAGAATGGCTCGACTGAGCCAAGCTCAGAACTCACAGGACGCAAGCGCTCGGGGACCGAGCGCTGTCCGATTTAATGGCTGCCGCCAATGCCGCCGACCCCCAAGAGCAGCAAGCCCCGGCTCCCGACTGCCGCTGCTACTGCTACTGCGATTAGCACCTGTACTTTCGCTTCTTATACTACTACTAAGACAACAACAACAACAACAACAGCTACTACTACCACTACTACTACTACTACTACTACTACTACCACTACCACTACTACTACTGCTACTGCTACTGCTACTGCTACTACTACTACTACTACTTCTTCTTCCCTCGCAGCAGAGTCCAACGTCCGCTATGCGTCCCCTCAGCAGTGACATTGTCACCGGTGCCTTGCGGCACACTCCTTTGGAGCCTGTAACTTCGGCACGAGTGCCAGCAAGTACGCCCTTGCCTAAGCGCTGCCATATNGCTATGCGTCCCCTCAGCAGTGACATTGTCACCGGTGCCTTGCGGCACACTCCTTTGGAGCCTGTAACTTCGGCACGAGTGCCAGCAAGTACGCCCTTGCCTAAGCGCTGCCATATTAGGCAGCAAAAGAAAGTAGATCATGATAAGGCCAGCAGTGTCAACATCCAAGCCGGTCTAATCCGAGGACTGAGATCAACTCAAAAAGTGTGAGCTCGTGAGTGTCACTCACAAGCAATCCCATTGTTGCAGCCCGCGGGTGCCCCTGCAGTCATTCAGCCGTCCCCTGCTGCAAGATGTGTGACCTAATGAGCATCAGCAAATAGCAGTTTTGAGAGGCACAACTGGGTAAGACTGCTGTGTGCACTGCCTGACGGCCCGTTTGCACCATCCAGCAGCTTCCCCTGTCACAGTCAAGTTTAGTTCTGAGGATGGCTGAGTAGCGGCCGTCAGTGGGACTTGGGCCACTATGCAGGATGAAGCCTACCGCAACCGGAACTGTAAGAGTGGCTGGGAGTACCAGCGATTGACTGTTCCGCACGGCGCCACCATGGGAGCCCCCATACCTGGCCAAGCTGAGGATCAGACAGCTGGCGGCTGTCGTGAGTGCATGTGTACTGGCCTGTGCATGCCAGCTGTCGATGCAATCCTGCACCGTACAATGATCAGGCTGTATCTGCAAGGCTAGTGGTGCAGTGAGCACACCCGCAGCTTGGACAGTGAACGCAGCCTCCCCAGACAGGGCACGCGACTCCCATCCAGCCTGTAGGATAGGGGGCTGCATAGCTTTAAGCAGATGTGAGCAAAACTCTGCAACATCATGGGGTGATGCTGGCCTTCTCCATCCTTGCAGGAGACCACGCCAGGCTGACAGCCTGCTGACAACAAGGTTGGCCTGTGTGCTATAGAGCACATCTCGCCAGGCCTGAACCCTCGACCCAAAGACCTGAAACTCAGGAACCTGCAGCAAGCTAAAGCACCACAGATAAGTCTGAACGAATGCCTTAATGTAGCTTTGGTGTGCAGGATCATGGAGGGTGAGCCTTAGCACGCTTGAAGAAGCCTCTGGACTTCGTTGGCCAGCCCCCCGCGTCGGAGGCCCTCTCGGCGGATCTGCATGCCTATGATCTGCAGGGCCGCCAGATCCTCCACCCCGCGCGCGCGCAGGCGGATCTCCAACATGAATGTCGAGACCCCTTCCTTGTCTGCCGTAATCGGGTGCGTGGCATTGAAGCGATGCACCACATCCCGATGCGTGACCAGCTCCGCAATCTTCGAGACGAGGCCGACGAGCTCCTGGTGCGGGACCGGTGCATGGGCCTCGTCGATCAACCTTCCGCTTCGGTGAAACGGAGTCACAGATTGACTTCCTCTTGGTCAAACGATGTGATGCCACTACTCAGGCTCGACGGGCACATCCGATTCATGGATTCCACGTCGGGGCCTCCAGACACGGCGGCGCCATTCACTTTCCACTGGTTGCTATGCTGCAGCTTAGATGCCACCGCTGGCTTCGGCGCCCCCTCAGCAGCCGCCTCGGGTCAGCCTTGACTCCTTGCTGTCGGCCCTTGATAATCCTACTGACCCGTTCAGCCTGGGCCAAATTGCGGCCGTCAGACAGGCTGTGTCTCG
Source organism: Symbiodinium sp. clade A Y106 (assembly GCA_003297005.1). Taxonomy (NCBI): domain Eukaryota; class Dinophyceae; order Suessiales; family Symbiodiniaceae; genus Symbiodinium; species Symbiodinium sp. clade A. The sequence goes on from BGNK01000690.1 coordinate 49,037, forward strand.
TCACATGGGATCACACCGGTGTCGAGGGGGTGAACCAACTGCATGCTGCTCTGTTCAGGGCCTGTTGTCAGGTCTTTCCGGCGCGTGCTGTTCGCCCCAGTGAGAAACCGTGGCAAACATTTGATGTGCAGGTTGGCGTCCGAGAGCTCTGGGCCAAATGGCGAGCCTTCAAGCAGGTTCGGAAAGCAGTTCTGCGGGGTTGGTTTCTAGCCTGGCGGGCCGGGAAAGACTACGACAGGCAGCACCGCGAGCATCAACGACGATGCAAGCAAGCTGAGGCGCAGCCTGGAGTGTCCAAGGTCCCAGGAGAGCCGCAGCTTCCTGGGTGAGGTAGTGGTCTGCACTCGGTGGCTCAGCCTGGAAACGTGCACGAAAGTGCGATTGCAAGAGGTCAGCCTCTTCGATTGGCGTAAGCATGGTGCCTTGCCTGCGGTATGTTTGCTTGGGTGCAATGCGCTTGATGACCTGGTATAAGCCGCGAACGTCGTGTTTGTAGGCACATGTCTGGGCCTCGGTCACGGCTGCCAGTAGCTTGCGCTTCCTGGCACTGCAAACTATTCCCCGTAGGAAGGCGGTTCCAGCGAGCCAACCTCCGGGTGCAGCCTGGCGCCTCTGCGCAGACATGGTCGCGCCCTGGGTCTGCCGTGAACTCACTCATAGCTGGTCCACACTGCCCCTGGCAGTCCCTGGCAGCTGCTCTGATGTGGACTTGGCCCTGATCTTGAAACCTGACAAGTCAGGAGCGAAACCGGGAGATTGGGCTTCCTGTCCCCTACGTAAGAAGATGCTAAGTTGCATCCTAGCACCCCACGTGCCCAGCATTCTCGAACAAATCACTTGTTTCCCGCAGTATGCGTACCAGAGTGGCCGATCCCAGTATGATGCTCTCAGAAAGGCCTTCTCCCACTGTGCAGCGGCGCGGGCCGAGCTTAGCAAACACCACAAAAACTTACATGACCAACATGCAGGCAACTCCCAAATACCCCTATTCGGGAGTCTCATGATCACACTTGATCTTTCACAAGCTCTCGATAGGGTCCCTAGAGAGCTCCTGCATCAGGGTATGTGTGATTTGCAGCTCCCCCCCGACCTTATTGCTATTGTGATGTCCTGGCACTCACATATTCAGTACACAGTGCACCATGCAGGAGAGAGTCGATCCTTTGCTGCGACACGTGGCATCCGGCAAGGCTGCTCTGCATCCCCCTTGCTCTGGATTATTTTCTCGCATGCCATCAGTCGCCGTCTTGAGTGCTCCATTGGCGCCAGACAGCTCAACCGAATGCTCACGATCTTCGCGGATGACTACCATGCTGCAGGCATGTTCGAATCACTTCACGAACTTGAGCAGTTCCTCAACTGCGTTGTTGTACTCTTTAAGGTCCTGAAATCCTTTGGCATGGCTGTCAGTGACACCAAATCCCAGGCAGTCCTTGCACTCCGGGGTTCCCTTAGTAACTCCATTCGCAAGAGATTCGCACGCAAAGGTCCTGATGGGCCCTTTCTGCGTATCCCGCTGCTGGACGGGGCTCTATGCACACCGCTCGTGTCTCAATTCCGCTATCTTGGGGTCCAGTTGAGCTACTGTGTTTGGCCGCCTGGGCACTGTCCTCAAAGGGCGCCATCATCTTGCCCAGCGTATCCACCTCTGGAGAGCATGTGTCTGGTCCACTATGTCATACGGGCTGACGTGTGGTGTCACTCTTGCAGGACACAAAACACTGGAGACGCTTGTTGTTCGCCACATCCGTGCTATATCCTTAGGCTACCGGCCCACCTCACCCAGACCACGAATTCTGAAGTGGCTGCGAAGGCCGGGATCCGCCTACCTAGCTCTGAACTGGCACACATGCTACAGCGAGAGGCCCACCGCTGTGATGACCCACATGTGGCCTTACCCACGGGGGCTTGGTGGAAACATGTGCAATCTAGTCTGCGAACTGTTTCTGAGTCTGCTAGCCTAAGCCCGGCCCCTGTTGGCACGACCCCGCATACATGCCCCGAATGTGCTACCCTGCTCACTCACATGGCTAAGCGACACCCAGAGCAATACCAACGTAGAGCACCTGAGCACTTCTGTAAGACACGTGACGCGGTGGGGGGACTGCCGCAATGTTCGCACTGTCGCAAAAAGTTTGCCACGTGGCAACTCCTTCAGAGACATGTCGAGGGCAATTATTGTGCAGTGCGGCACTCATTCCTGCCTCAACCCGCCGAAGACCCTGTGCAGCAGCAGCCTCACCTAGAGCGACCCCCGTTGTTCATGGAAGACCCGATCCAGACCTGCATCGGTGAGTACTCTGGTAATGCCATATACCACATGCCTTATAAGCACCGCTACCGATATCACTGCATAGTGTGTGGCCAGTGGATCGCCTCCCCCAAAGTCATGAAGTTGCATTATCAACAGAGTCACCAAGGCCTCCTCAGCCAATATGGACAGAAGGCCACTGCTCTGTGTCAAACTTATACTGCCGGTGGTTCTACCTGCCAGTACTGTGGCGCTCGACTTGCACAACCTAGGGCACATAAGCTTGTATGTCCGGTCCTCTGGCAGTTCAAGTGGAGCTGGATCTGGAGACGAACGCTGTGTTGGGCAATCTGGCCAAGGACAGTGCTCAAGCTTTTGCAGCGGCCCTTACAGGCCTGAACCCTGCAGTGCATCCAACGACTGCCGAGCCGGAACGCCCACCCAAGGCTCCCAAACTGGAGCTTGGCAAGCGCGGCCGGCCCTCAGACAGCTCACACTTTGGGGGACGCAACCAAGGTCAAGGTCAGGGGAACAAGCAAGGGCGGAAAGGGGGGCAAGACCTCTCCTCAGGTAACTGCTCTGGTCAAGTTGGTGATCAGACAGGAAACTCAGCTCCAGATCCTCAAGCAGAACTCAGCTTGGTGGGTTTACCTGCAGCCGGGGGCCAATGGACCCATCCCGGTGCTCTTCAAGGCGGCGGAGAAGTACAAGGAGCAGGCCAAGGCCAAGTTCATGGAGGCCCCGATCCGTGCTGTACTGTTGAGCACCCTCTTCCTGACCCTCTCGCACAGCCTTCAGACTCTGAGCACCGATGCCAATCAGCAGGAGAGTGCGCGGGACAAAGGCTGGCTGACACAGGGGAACGAATGGTGGTATCAGAAGTGGGATGCGGACAACCAAGTTCTACAGAGGCTTTGGCCTGTGGCCGGTTTCTCCTACGCAGGAGTTGACTGAAAGTCCTCGAGGTCTTCAGGTGGGTGGCAGGGCATCGGGCAGGTAACGCCTCCAACTAAAGGTGGGTCCGGCTTCAACGGTGTGTTATAGTCGCCTGCAGCTACCCGGACGGGAATGCGAGCGAGGTGACGGTCGAGAGCCTGCCACACCTGCGATCGTTGTTCAAGCATGCTGGTGCATTTGGGGTCATAGGTCTTCTGATAGACACCGATGATGTGGATGTGTCTGTTGTCCTTGCCTGGCAGCGGAGCACGCACATGGAGAAGGCGGCCTTGCAGGATGTGTTCGAAACGGAGCTGCGATGGTTGTGCAAGCCTATGGTGAATGAGAATAAGGACCCCGGCTTGCTTTCTGGACTTGCAACCAGAATGGATGCAGGACCGCGGTCCAGCCGTATACTCCATGCTTTCCTGCCACTTGGATTCAAGAATGATGGCAACATCGTATGGGGAGTTGGTAAGAAACGTCATCAACTCCGCGTAAAGTCCGCCTCCAAGTCCTCCTGCGTTCCAGCAGAAGACACGAAGTCCCTGTCTGACAGTGGGTGGTGCAGGGCGCTGCGGGAGACTGACTGATGAGGATGATCTCAGTTGGCACGGCACTTGACGTGCCTCCAACAGTCGTCCACGGTATGTGGTGTAGCCTTGGCGAAGCGCTCTCTGACAGGCCCGTCTATAAGAGCGTTTGACATCCTGGCTAGGCATCGGACTTGATGGCGGGACCCCACTTGGCTTTGGAGCCGAATCAGAGATAGGCCTGAGAGCACTAACTCCTTCAGTGAACCCAGTGGTGGGGTTCACAACCCTCGCTTCTGACCCCGCGGCTGTTACTAGCTGTAGCTGGTGGTATAAGAGGAGTAGTTGCAGCAAGACACACACGAGATCCTCGGGACTTGGGACCCGAACGGCTTCGAATTGATGTCGAGGGAGCGGGCTGGCAGGCCCGGCCGGTCCTGTAACCTGTCAGGCCGAGCATGGGTGGCCAAAGAGGCGCAAGTGGCTGATGCACCACCCAGCCGGCCTGACGCACAACTGCAGTGACGGTGTGCCTGGCGAGGCGAGTGCTCACAGTCAGGCCAGTCAGTACAGACAGAACTTGGATGCCAAGGATGAGGGGCAGCACAAGGCAGATGTGAACGGACTGGTGCAAGAGATGGGTTGCTGGTACCAGGACATGCGTGTGACGGTGGGTACACAGACAGGCCTGGCATCGGCCGGCTACTCGCCGCACGGTACCTGCAAGGCGGGTGCTTCACATCTCTGTCTGGCTGGAGGCAGAGAGGCGGACAGAGGCAGTTGCAGGCAATGGAAGAACGCTGCTGTCTGAGGGAAGACACGCATGTTTGCCACAGGCGGGAATCAAGCAGTGAGAACCCGACAACTGCAAGCACCGGCGTGCTGGCAGGATCTGTACTGTGAGCCGGAGACGGCCCGAGCCCTCCGTACGAGCTACGCCGACCCTCATAATCACAAGTGGCCTCACAGAGACTAAAGGTTGCCCGGGGCTGTCGACCTGTCTTGTGACCGAGTACTGGGGTCCAACTGGCAAGCCGTGAAATCAGCACAGGGAGGATTTTAGGGATGTACCTACATACGTTCTTGCAGCAGGCTTGGTTTGTTAAATCCCACCTCGTTGGCGATGTGGCAAGGCTCGTCCTGGAGCGTGATCGTGATCTGCCACCGGATCGGGACCGAGACCGACTGGAGCGTCCGGGAGCGATGCAGCTAGAGGAAGAGGCCGTAACAGGTAACACGTCAGCACCTCCCGCAGCATGCATGACCTCTTCCGGGTCCGTGGTGGGGTCCTCCGACTCCATGGACTCCTCTTCGTAGCCCTCTTCGATCCACTCGGATATGATGTTGTCAGCACCGTCCAGATCCAAGTCATCCCTGATGGGCAAGTCGCCTGCATGCAGCGGGTTGTCCAAGTCTTGAGGATCGATGCGATGAAGGCGCAGTGTGTCGTAGGGAGTCGCCGGGGCCAGAGTGACACGGATGCCACCCCAAGTCCTTATGGTATCCAGGGCCGGGGCGTTCACATACGCTGAAGCAGCCAGGGACAGCTGATGCAAAACCATGGCTCCCAGGTACCTCTGCCAGAGAGGGTCCGGCACCATCGGTGCCCATCCTGCCTGAGACCGGGGCAGTCTCTCCTCCAACACCCTCCGAGAGGAGTGCAACGGCCAGTGTCGGGTCTGCATGTGGGGCCAGGCCTTCAACAGCGGACATAGGAGTCAAGGGTGCCTGACCCGGATCCGGACTCCAGCATACCGGCATCGGTGGAGGCGGTCCTTGCCTGGGCTCTGTCGGGTCTGCATCTGGGGCCAGGCTTTCAACAGCAGACATAGGAGTCAAGGGTGCCGGACCCGGATCCGGACCCATACCTCCCGATGCTTCACCCGTCGGGTTGTCCCGGTCCGCCAGGGCTTCCGCCAGCACATCATCATGCAGCGGATCCCGATCCATGCAGGAACAGCCTACAGAGAAGAGGCGAGCAACCTCTAAGCAACCTAGGAATATGGGAATGGCCTGAATGGACCTAGGATGGTGAGCTGGGGTAGACGCACAAGTGCAATATGGCCGGCCGACAGCAGGTCCGGTGTACCGGGGCCTAAACCAAGGGTGTCTTAAGGGTGGAGAGAGATGGCGTGTGCACAGTACCCAGTGTTCCCACACAGTCACATTATGTCTTGAGCATGCAGAGACATCAGTGGTGGTGATCAGTGGCGCAACCTTCACCAGGAGTGAACGAACCCGTGGCTGCAGGACCCTCTTCTGGAAGCCCTGAAGGGCGCACTGACACAGCACATCGATCCACTGCAGCCGCCAGGGGCCAGATAGCCGCATCCGCAGGACCTGCAAGGCTGTTTGGGAATGCTTTCGTCTACGCCTGCGAGAGCTTCTGTGACGTGGTGCCTGCAGTCGGAGGCGCCACTGACGATACTTGCGACCTAGACATGTGAGTGTAGATGCAGATCCCAGTCGCGAGCCTATCTTCCCTGAACAAAGAGGGTTGAGAGGCCGACCCTTCCAGTACGCAGCTCCTCCAAGTGTCGGTGTCGAGAAATGTAACAGCTTAGTCCATTTCATCCAGCGCTTGAGCACAACAGCATATAGTTCGGGTCGTGGGTGTCGTCCATAAAAAGTGTGCCAGTGGTGGATATGCAGATCTACACCAAGCCCTTGTGTCCGCCAGCCGGGTGGGGTACTTGGATGCAGCAACTGCAACCAAGACATCACCCGGTGCATGCTTGGCCCATCGGTAGCAGAAGGCGTCGAGGTACCTATGGTCTCGATAGTAGCCTCCAGCCTCCGTGCACATGTCCAAGAAAACCATGTGCAGGAACTTCCGTCGCAATTCGGCGTCATTGTTGTAATGTCTAGCCAGGCGTGTGCGTTGCTGACATGCCGCAGGTTCGCATGGTAGCCCCCAATCATGGATTTTGTTACAGCCATGCAAGAAGCCAACGAAGCATATGCTAGCGCAGTCAGAAGCAGCCATGGCATTGTACCGACGACACCGAAAGGAGGGGTTCCTGGACCGTTCGTCCTGCGCCCACGTTCTGTGAGCCGAGAAGCTTCTTCTACTACTACTACTACTACGACTACTACTACTACCACCACCACTGCTACTGCTGCTGCTACTACTACTACTACTACTACTGCTACTACTACAACGACTACCACTTGTGAAGCACGCTAACTGGTCTTGCACAAAGCGGCAAACACAGCAGCGCAACTGTTTTTGCTTCGCGAGTCCACTCGCACACTCCCAGTCCCCAGGCACCACCGCGTCGTACGACCGACCGCAGGCGTGCAACTCAAGAGCTACACACCTACTTTCTGCCGTGCACACTTGGCACACCTAGTAGCTAGAAACAAGGCACTTGAGCCAAAACGCCCGGCCCGCGGTGGGACCAACGAGTGGGCCTGGGTGGGGCTATGTGGTGCCGGGGAGGGGTTGGGCATACATTTGGGGTTCAATTAGAATACTCAAACACTACTAGATTCGACAGCTAGAACCAGCCCAAACCAGCCAAGTCTAGGGCCGGCAGCCGCGGTGTGTTGTGCCGGGAGGGGTTGGGCATACATTGGGTTCAATTAAAATACTCCTTTTTTTTGCTTGATCCTACAGCTAGAACTAGGGCAGCCGCGGTAGGACCAAGTGGGGCTCGGGGTTGGGCATTCACTGGCCCAAACCAGCCAAGTCTAGGGCCGGACAGCCGCGGTGGGACCAAGTGGGGCCGAGTGGGGCTGGGTGGGGCTGTGTGGTGCCCGGGAGAAGGGTTGGGCATACATTGGGGTTCAATTAACATACTCAAATACTACTAGATTCTACAGCTAGAACTAGCCCAAACCAGCCAAGGGTGGGACCAAGTGGGGCTGTGTGGTGCCGGGGAGGGGTTCATTGGGTTCAATGAAAATACTGAAATACCACTAGATTCTCAAGCTAGAACAAGCCGAAACCAGCCAAGTCCAGGGCCGGGCAGCCGCGGTGGGACCAAGTGGGGCCGAGTGGTGCTGGGTGGGGCTGTGTGGTGCCGGGGAGGGGTTGGGCATACATTGGGGTTCAATTAACAAATACTACTAGGTTCTAAAGCCAGAACTAGCCCAAACCAGCCAAGTCGAGGGCCGGGCAGCCGCGCTGGGACCAAGTGGAGCCGAGTGGGGCTTGATAGTGCTGGAGAAGGGTTGGGCATACTTTGGGGTTCGATTAAGTATTCGAATACTATTAGATCTACAGCTAGAACTAGCCCGAACCCAGGGGTCGGGCAGGCGCGATGGGACAAGGTGAAAAAGTAGGGTTGGGTAAGGCTGGATAGGGCTGGAGAGGGGGTTGGGCATACATTGGGGTTCAAATAAAATACTCAAATGCAAACAAGCCAGGGCTAGGGCGGGGCACGCGCAACGAACCAAGGTGTGACTGAGTAGGGGTGGGTAAGGTCGAGGGGACCTGGATGGAGCTGGAGAAGAGTTGGGCATACATCGTAGTTCACTTAACGTACTGAAATATAACTGCATTCTACAGCTAAATCTAGCCCAAACAGCCAGCCCAGCCAGGGCTGGGGCCGGACCAATCAAGCAGCCGGGTCTGGGGCCGGGCACGAGTCCAGCTTCTGTGCGCCGCCCCAGCGGGGTCGGCGGATATGCTGCTGTTGAGTTCAAAAGATCTCATGAGGTCTTTAGTTCATATGTGTACATGCACGCATTTGGCAACCGAAGCCAGAGACTGGTATCAGGGTGTGCCAGAGGAAGCCATGAGCTGCTTCAGTGGCTCGAGCTCACATCCAGGATGCCGATAGCTGTGACCAGAAGTACACGAGGACGACCAACAGCCGCTGTGCTGAAGATGAAAATCATGTTCCAGTTTCGGAACTCATGTGATGTCACGGGTTACCAGGTAGCCTACATACCACGGAAGGTCGTTGTTCAGCCCAAAAGTCGGAGCGAAGATGCCCGACAGACGTTGGATGTAGCCTTAAAAGCTAGCACTTTTGTCGATCCAACTTCTGGTTGCCGATGCTGAGGCAAATACATCCAGTGTGGTGTGTCGGACTCCAACTGCCTGAGCATCGGACCTCTCTGCACGCCGGAATGACCCGGACCAAAAGATCTTGAGAGAGCGAAGATGGAATCATGAGAGCAAATGAGCCGGAATCCTAGCTTAGGCCACAAGGTTTAACTTGCCACATACTGTGTTCATGCAGATAGTGTCTTGGTTGACGGGGCTTTCGTACCTCGCACGTTTTCACCGGTAAGTGAACATTTGGGGTCAAAGATTCTTAAAATAAAAGTTATCTCAACTGTAAAGACTCCTAAACCAGGTTCTGTCCAAAAGTTGAGGCCCGCATTGGATCTCGATTCATCTCGATATCCATCTTCGTCACTCTTTTCAGTTCACGGTTATACATTCATGATGATGAGTATGAGACGGATGTTCAAAATCAACATGGGCTAAGGCTCAAACTGCAATCTTACGTGGCTGCAGACAACAATATTCGCACAAAAAGCAAACGATGTTACGCGGCCACCCGTGTAATATTGCAACTCACCAATATTGTCCTTTCATGAAAATTACAGACCAATAAAAATTAGAGGACCGGATAAGTAAATCTGTGGATGGTGATAAACGACTTGATGATTCCTCTAGAGCCTTCCGCGCAGTGTAGTGTGTGCAGTGCGAGTGTTGTGTTGTGTGTGCTGAGCGTTGTGTGGTGTGTGTTGTGTGCTGTGTGGTGTGTGTTGTGTGTGTTGTATATGTTGTGTGTGTTGTGCGTGTGTTGAGTGTCGTGTGTGTTGTTTGTGCATGTGTGTGCCCAAAGCTGAGTTGTGCACGTCTGTGCGGTCCCCCAGTGGCATATAGTGGCATTTAGAGTCTTCCTCCAAGATGCGGGTACCCCCCAGAGCCCTCCAGGACTAGCTTCACCCTTTGGCGTTTTCAACGGGGGAATGCCTTGAAAACCCACGAACGAACGGTTTTGCAAGCGAGGCTCATATGCATACCGACAAAACTTTGCACATGCGCCGAGCAGGTGGGTTCGGAAGCTGGGGGGGTGAAATCTGCTTGAAAACGCCTCTGACAGCGGTCTTTCTTGCTTCTTGCTAAAGTCGGTTTGTGATAATATGATTTGTCTTTCTCTGTATAAGAAACAACACTCGGTTGGTGTGAGAGCATGCGTTGTGTCCTGGTCGGATGAATTGGCAGCAGGGGTTTAGGTGTGTGTCCGTCTGGTTACAGACGGACACCTAGGTTTCCGCGTCTGGTTACAGACGGAGTAATTAGCCTAGCTAGGGGTGCCCCGTCTGGTTACAGACGTGGTAATTTTTGGGGAAGGACTCCTGGTATAGTGTTTGCTGAGGGCCTCTAGAGTCAGCGTTTAGTAGTGGCTTTTAGAGTCTTCCGGGGGGTGGATCCCAAACACGCGCTGCATCCCGCACAGCCCTCTAGAGTCAATGTTTAGTGGCGTTTAGAGTCTTCCGGCACGTGTGCTGCATTGTGTCTGTTGTGTGTTGTGTGCATGTCTAATGCGTTTAGTGGCGTTGAAAGTCTTCCAGTGGGGGGATCCAAAACGCGTGCCGCTTCCCGCAGAGCCCTCTAGAATATTCCCCGAGTAATGCTTAAAGTCTTTCCAGGGGCGGGGTTTGTGTGTTGTGTGCGTTGTCTGTGTTGTCTGTGTTGCGTGTGTCGTGTGTGTTGTGTGTGTTGCGTGTGTTGTGTGTGTCGTGTGTGTTGTGCGTGTGTTGTGTATTGTGTGTGTGTGTGTCTTGTGTATGTTGTCTGTGTCGCGTGTAGTGTGTGTGTGTGTGTGATGGGTGTTGTGTGTGCGTGGGTGCGCCTAGAGCTGTGTTGCGTGTGTATGTGTGGGGTATATGTGTTTTGTGCGGCTTTCTGCTTCTTGTGTGTGAGAAGTAAAATGTTTTACTTGTTTTTAGTTTGGTTTTAATTTTTCGTGGGGCGTTCTCCTTGTTGTGTGCGGGTCCGAATTTGGGTTAGAAGCTGGTTTCAAACGTGGGTTACTTGGGTTTGAACCCACGGTATTTTTTTCAACCTAGGTCTGGAATATAGGTTCAAATTCCTTAGATTCTAAACTTGGTTTTCAAATTTGAATTAGATTCTAGGTTCAGACCTAGGTTCTAAATCTGGATTGCTTGGGTTTTTATTGTTTGGCCCCCTAGCCTAGGGGGACCGAACCCAGGGGATCGTCTCAGTTTCGTAAGGGAGGACGCATCGGGAGCAGCCGACACAGGGCAAAGCGAGCCTATGCTCATGGATTGCCCACACCCCGGATAACATCTCACTCTCCTATGCTTTGTGTGCCTCACATGATATGTAGTAATCCGGGAAAAAAGATGTTCACGGGGTACCAGCCAGAATTGAAATCCTCTGCTTGAGTTGTGTCTGCATCTGCCCTTCCCCGGTTATAAGATCAACTTATTATAGAGGGTGTTGCCGAAGATAGGGGACCCTAATATAATACCCTAAATAGTAGGAGCCTTATTATAAGGCCCCCAAAATAAGGTACCTCTAGTTGTCGGAAACTCCCATATAAGACTAAGAGATTAAAAGTCCTGGCCCGGCGTGGCCTCAGGGGTANTACCCTAAATAGTAGGAGCCTTATTATAAGGCCCCCAAAATAAGGTACCTCTAGTTGTCGGAAACTCCCATATAAGACTAAGAGATTAAAAGTCCTGGCCCGGCGTGGCCTCAGGGGTAGCCGGAGATCTCCTTGGATGCCTGCGGGCCCGCCTGTACAACGGCCGGCAAGCACTGCGGAGCGTATTCCTCAAAATTTTTCCTGGGTTGTAGTTCTNGCCCGGCGTGGCCTCAGGGGTAGCCGGAGATCTCCTTGGATGCCTGCGGGCCCGCCTGTACAACGGCCGGCAAGCACTGCGGAGCGTATTCCTCAAAATTTTTCCTGGGTTGTAGTTCTAGGGTCCTTAAAAAATATTTATGAACAGGTGCCTCCATAGGAACCCTAAACCCTAAAGGGAGAACTTAACGAGTCTCCCAAATTGCCTCCAGGTTTCTGGAACAGCAAAGCCAACTTGCTAGCAGCAGCCCAAAACTCTGCGGTGGACTGGCCTCTCGACCTCACGGGCCAAAATGGCTTGATTCCTTTAAGGGCCCCGTTGAAGGGATCTATAGGGATTCGATAAGGGTATAGGCTTTGGGGCTTACTTGGAGGTTCATGGGTAGTTATAAGTGGGGTTAAAAGCAGGATAACTATACTTATAACCCATATTAGGGGACGTATATCTCTACTTATAGCTACCCATGAACCTCCAAGTAGGCCCTAAACCCTATACCCTTATAGAATCCCTATAGAGCCCTTTAAAGGGACCCTTAAAGGAACCCTTATAACTAGCCATGAACCTCCAAGTAGGGCACCGCGGCTTGGGCTTTGGGATTTAGGGTTTTGGCTCGAGAGGTGCAGACAGAAAGGAGAGCTAAGCCTAAACCCAACCAGGACCCCCCGAGGGCCCTTTGATGGAGCCCTTGTGGTCCTTAATAGCGGGTATGTAGGATATATTGGAGGGTAGTTGGGAGGTCGAAGAATACCCCTAAATCCTAAACATCCAAAACCCTAAACCCTGTAATCCTCAACCCTGAACCTACCTTAGAAGCCTAAATCCTAAACCAAGCCCTGTAATCCTAAACCCTAAACCTACCTTATAAACACTAAATCATACACAAAACCATGTAATCCTACCTTATAACACTAAATCCGAAACCCAATCCCTGTAATCTTAAACCCTAAACCTACCTTATAACACTACATCCTGAACCAATCCCTGTAATCTTAAACTCCCTAGGGCGAGTTGCAGCCTCGTCTTGAAAACCGTCCTAAAATGCAACAACGCAGCAGAGACGTTTTGTGGAACAGTTTCAAGGATGGCCGCCGCTCTGCTCAGCTCTCTCGCCAGACTCGGCGTCCAGCTATTTCTACAACTATATTGGCGGACTTTTTAGTTCTTGGTCCCAACCTGGCGTGATTGGCTCGGTCCGTGATCCTGTTGTAATTAGAAGCAGTTTGTCCAAGCCCGCACCATGCTCGCAATGGTTTAAATTTGGGCCGTCACAATGGCCGCATACCGGCATAAAGTCGACTCTTGAAATTTTTTGAGTGTGGGAAACAGCGTCACTGCTGCCCCGGCACCGCATCCTGATCGAAAGCATGAGAAGGAAGTGGAGGGAAATTTATCATACATCAAGAGACTTGCAGCAAAAAAAAGTGGCCAGGACTCCCGGTTGGCACACGGTACACTGGACCAGTTCAGTCGGGATGCAGACGTATCTCTGGCGAGGCCACCCTGCAGAGCAAGTCACCCGTCATGAGTTCGTGCAGAAATCCTTGCAGCCCGAATAGTTCCATCAGTAAGGGCCCGTTTGATTTTACAAGTCAGTTGAGTGTTTGTTATCAAGACATGGGCATGTTTTTCTCAGTATTTTTGCTCACCGATCGATTGCCCTGGGGCGCCGCGTGCACATGATTACTGCTCCACGCAGCAAGGGTTCATAATGGCTTTAATGAAGATCCAAAGGTTTCTTTTTTTTCTGAACAAGCGGACAAACCCGCTCGCAGCACACAGCATGAGCAAAAACCCCCAACTTTTCACCACCATTTGAACCATCCGAAAACATGAAGGTGCCTGACAAGTGATCGGTCTGATCCCGAAAGGGAAAAAGGTTAATAACCTCTTGCTTTCTTCCATAGCCGGTTCCGAAAATTGCGTTGTTTTTATATCCTGGAATTGAAACCCAAATTTAACAATTATTTTGGACCTGGAACTATTTGAGCTGAGACTTCCAGCAAGAATCGCAGCCAGTACACCCGGTTGGCACCATTTGGGACCATCCGAGGACATGAAGGTGCCTGACGAAGGATTGCGCTGGCCCAAAGCGCCAGGGATTAAATACCAGCTTATGCTTAATAATTATTTTGAACCTCAAGCGGTTTTATCTCCAACCGAAGACTTGGGAGGATCCGAGCCTGGGCTTTAACTTGGGCTCCTAAACTATATTGAGCCTGGCTCTGAACCTGGGTTCTGTGGAACCTGGGTTGAAACCTGAATTCTGAACTTTAATTGGAATTTGGATAAAATTGGGCATTACTTACAAACTTCAATTTCTATTTACACTTCAATGACATTCTGCACAAGCGATTGTTGTTCAACAACTTTTTCATTTTTATTGATTATTTTGCATTGAAAAAGTTCTTTGACCTTTCCTTTCCATGATGGAAAATTACAAAAAATGCGTACCTTCTATTTTTTTTGTGTTTTTTCTTGTTGAAATATTGGCATTTTTTGTTCGCCTAAAGCCCTTATATGTAGAGAAAGGTGTTTTATTTGATTTTAATTTGATTAAATCGCTTGTTAAATCCCGGAAACGATGTCGTGTGGTTTTCTCCTTGTTGTGTGAATGTTATATTTTTTTATTCCTGTCGTCTGTTTGTGTGGGGAACCAAGGCGTTTTGCATGTTTTTAATTTTTTGTATCGCTTTTAAACCTTCTTAACACGACTTCGTGGGGTTGTGTTGTTGCCTGTGGCGTTCTCCTTGTTGTGTGCGGGTCCGAACTTGCATTCAAAAGATTTTGAGGGTTTCCAGAGTCGGTTTTTGAGGGAGAAATAGCCAAGACCGTGCTGGTCCCAAGGGGAGTAATTTAAATTCCAGGTTTAATTGGATTTTAAACTATTGCCTTATGCAACAGCGAGTGCCGATACCGAGAACCTGGATTCTGGAACCTGGCTTGAAGTTGTTTGAACTCCAAATTTTTTTTTTCCAACTTGGACACCTGGGTTCCGAACCTGGTTTTGAACTTGGACTCCGAGCCTGGGGCTGAATCTAGGCACCTGGGCCTAACCCGGATTAAATTCCAGGTGCAAAATCCAGGTAAAACCCAGGTTCCAAATTTGGGTTTCCTACATTTGCACTTTAAAGCCATTCTGCACAAGCGATTGTTTCAAAAATTGTGTCATGTTGTTATTGATTAGCTTGCGTTGAACAGGTTCTATGACGTTTCGTTTCTATGTTTCGAAAATCATAAAAATTATACAGCGTACAGTTTATTACTTTTAGTTTTGTTTGATTGTTGAAATTCGCTTAAAGTCCCTTGAAGCAATTTCGTGTGGCTTTCTTCTATATCTGGAGAAGTAAGGTGTTTTATTTGATTTTAATTTGTTCACATCGCTTTTAAATGCCGTGAGGTTTTTTTGGGCCCAGGTAGAGTTTGGGGACCACCAAGGTGTCAAATTGTCGACCTAACCCAGGTTTGGATGTTTCAGGACTCATACGCAGGCTATTGCTGGAGCTTGCGCAGGCCCCGGTTGTCGTGTGGCTTTCTCCTTGTTGTGTGTGAAGATTATATTTTTTTTATTCTTGTCGTCTGTTGCATGTGGCTTTCTGTTTCTTGTGTGTGGA
This sequence comes from Symbiodinium sp. clade A Y106, assembly GCA_003297005.1. Taxonomy (NCBI): domain Eukaryota; class Dinophyceae; order Suessiales; family Symbiodiniaceae; genus Symbiodinium; species Symbiodinium sp. clade A. The sequence continues at coordinate 64,165 of BGNK01000690.1, forward strand.
GAATGAAGGCGTTTTACTTGTATTTAATTTGTTTTTAACCTCCCTTGCAACGATTTGTTTTGGCTTTCTTGTTGTGGGTGAAGAAAACGTTGGTTATTCTTGTTGTCTGTTGTGTGCGGCTTTCTGCTTCTTGTGTGTGAAGTTTGGAACCCAGGTTCCAACCCAGGTGCGGATCCCAGGTTCAATCCGCCTAGGTTAACCCAGATTTGGAACCTGGGAACGAAATCGAGGTTAAATCCAGGTTTGGAACCTAGCTTTAATCTGGTTTAGTACCCAGGTTCAAACCAAGGTTAAACAGGTTCCAAATCTGGATTCCCTAAATTGTTGTTATTTGCCCCTCACCTAGGTTTAGATTTGAACATAGATTTAAATCAGGGTTCAAAATAGGGTTCTGAACCTGGATTGAAACGAGCTTGAATTAACGAATTTCAATTTATATTTTCGTTACATTCTGGACCAGTGATTGTTGAATTATTTAAGGTTATTGTTGATCAGTTTACAATGAAAAATTTTTTTCGATCCTTCATTTTCTATGATGTTATAATAGTTTTATGAATTATTTGTTTTCATCGCCTTTAAATCACTTGAAGCATTTCGTGTGGTTTTCTCCTTGTTAAGTGGGAAGAAAACGTTTTTCTGTCGTGTGGATTTCTCCTAGCAGTGACACTGATTCCTATACTCAAAAGATTTCAAGAGTCGATTTATGCCGGTATGCGGGCATTGTGACGGTATAAATCTAAACTACTGCGAGCATGGTGCGTGCCTGAACAAGATCACGAATCGAAGCAATCGCGCCGGGAATAAGAATTAAGAAGTCAGCCAATATAGTGGCAGAAATGCCTGGACGCCGAATCTGGCGAAGGTGCTGAGCAGAGCTGCGGCCAGCCCTGAGACTATTCCATATAGGGTTAAGGCTCCAGGAATATTTTGTAAGAGCACGTGGCGCACGCCCCGTTGAAGAAGCTTCTCCTGAGTTGGGCAACCGCTGTATACCGTGATAGCTTGACAGCAATCAACCGAACAAAAATTTCACGAACTCTGGACCCCAAACGCCAAAGTAGAGCCTTCAAATCTTGCGTGGAATCATGCTGTCGCATGCACGGCACACGGCAATATCCCACTTTCACTGCCATCCCAGCGGCGCTTTTATAGTGCGCGTCTGCTGCGTTGCATCTTGGGACGGGTCTTGACGTTAACCCAGGTTTGAACCTGGGTTCGGCCCTTCCTCGGGGGTTTCAGGGATGGCCGCACAGCTGTTACAGGCCTCTATCAATAAAGATCATATGAAATAAATGCACGAAATCCAATATTTTGACATAGACGCGTATATTAAGAATTTCACTTGAGAAGGTTTTTATCCTCGCGCTTGAAGGGACAAGCTTTCCTTCTTTTCTCACCCCACACATACGAAATCAGAAATAATTTCCGCGCATATTAAGACCCCTTCAAACGAATAAAGAACCCTTGTTTCAATTAAATATTAAAGAATTTTCCGACTCGACGAGCGCGACCCAAAAATATATGAAAATTTAGTTACATTTATGAAAAATAAATATTATATATATATACATAGAGAGCCAGAAGAGGGCGATATATATATATATATATACGTAAATAATCCACTCCTTTAGACCTTATTATAATAAATCCTTCATCCATTCAAAGATATATATACATCATATAAATTATCCCAATTCTTAAAAATAAAAAAAATACTTATATTTCGATTTATTAGAATAAATAAATATATATATATATATATCGATACTCTATATTATTCGATTATAAAATACAACAATATTAAAAACAGAGTAAATCTTCAATATAAAATCTATTCAAAAATATACAATTCCATTTAGAGTTTAAAAAATCAGAAAAAATATATATTATTCGTACTATAATCATCAATATACTCAATATCATATTATTAAAGAAATAGAAGGGTATCGTTGAATGAATCTTCAATTATAAATATTTGAAATTGTAAACATAAAAAGAAAAAATATATATAGAATATTACCAATAATAATAGTTGAATCGTATTCAAACTAGTAAGTGGAACCATCCTGAATTAAATAACCCGCTAGAAATTAACCAGCAAATGTAAAATCTTGTGACTTACTACGATATTTGAGTCCATGGCCCCTGAACCCACTCGGAATAACAATGGATTCCGTGAAAAAAGGATTTGATGTGTCGAATAGTACCAATCATACTATACGTTCATATATGTAATGTAATGATAGTGCTTTTCGTTATCTACCCGGCCCGGGATTCAAAGATCGAATCATCCGAATCGTAGAAGATTCGGGATGGGGTGTTACCAAAGGAATCTTGGATCCAGCACGTGTCTGGGGAAGTAGCGACGTGTGCACATACTCAACAGTTAGTGTCATCGGCCTGTAAAAGTCGAGATATTGATCGATTACAAGGTCAATTGCTGGCACCTTTGCTCCACTTCACTGGTTCAATGGACAGGGCTTTGGCTTTCTCAATGCTTTCTGAAAAATCTGCGCTCTGAGGCTAACTCTTCTGAGCAGCCATCTCAAATCAATTTGTCTTAATGTGCTCCGCATTCCACAGCTTAGAAAGGGAACACGTACTTCCAAATGCTTCTCATCCAAGCGGCATCTCGCGCATCCAACTATGCTCCACATCAGCGCCCTTAAGCGTGTCACGCTCTTCAAACAAACATGCAGATCAAGTCGAGGACATCTCATGGTCCACATTCCAGCATCAACAACGAAGCCAACACACCTGGTATCTTCCCTGCCCCACATCGAAAAATAACTAGTCATGATTTTTCCATGCGCCACATCGACACACAAAGAACAAATCATACATCTAATCATGTCCCAAAGCCAAACGCAGCAAGCAAACAGTTCACGCTGCCGCCGACCACTGTGGTCCTACCTCGATCTCTAGCTTCGGCACTGCCCCGAGCTAAAGCATGTGAGAGCTTTTCTTACTCTGGTGGAACTCGGGTTCTGGAACAGGTCGCAGCAGACATATGAGCCGCCCCAAAACCACTAGAAGGTACAGTACGAGGGATCGAGGCGTTGGATGCATAACACTGGGTTTTATCTGGGGCTCATATGACAGCAGCTGTGCCAATCAAGCAAAACCCGTTTGAGCTTGCCGCGCTGGGGCACATCGGGCCCGTTTTCTGGAGCAGGCCAAAGTGGCCGCCGATCCAATGCAAGCACGCGTGTCTTGTTGGTGCCAGTCAGAAAGGGTTTTCGCAACCCTGGCCTCCGATCCAACGCAAACATGCCGTGTCTGGCTGGCTAGTCAAGACCAGGACAGTGATGCCGTAAGGGAGACTCAGAGCTGGGACGCCTAAGACCAAAGCAGTCATCAGAGGACTGGAGCTCCACTCCAACTTCCTCCGCTGGGCATCTGCCTTCTGCCGTGGGATCAAAGGAAGCGCGCACGCGCCAAGCAAAGAGGCGCCATAAGTGAAAACGTAGGACCAGGCGACAGTCGTTCGAAAACTTGGTGCGTCCATGGCGTAGTTCTCTGGTTTGGACAAGGAGGGAGTAAAGAGGCTAGAGACTTGATTGCTCACTGCCGTGGAAACTGGCTGGCTGGAGTGCATGACGGTTCCAACCAAGCCATAACACAAGCCTTCCTGTCCGGGCTCGGAGAGTTCGATGACAATTAGGTTCAAAATCAGGCCCAGAGCTGCAGTGGGCACAGTGCTGGCCATTTCATCACCAAGAAAGAAGTACTGGTTCCGAATCACGCCGAAGACTGCAAAAAAGGATGGGATGGAGTCCATAAGCGTCACTGTCAAGATGGCCACGAAGATCGATCGCCTCCAACATGACTGGAGGAAGTAGACCTTGTATATCCAAACTACCAGGATCATCATGACCATGCCTCCCATCTGGAAGAGCTGTGCCTGCAGGACCTTGACCTCAGCCCAGATGCACCGGACCAATGGCCTCGCGGTGGTGGTCAGCTGGCTCAAAAACTGCGTGATGAAGGCGTAGAGCAAAACGCTGGCGAGGCACTTGCTTTGGATAAGACTCCTAAGTCTCGACAGAGCTTGGGCTTTGAGGCCGTCGGGTTGGTGGTGGTAGGACATCCATCTACGACCGTCATGTATGTGGTGCAAACCCTGAACCCGCATCGTAAGCTCCTGCGACCCTTGTTTCATCTTGGCAAAGCCCTCAGACAAGCTTCCAAGAGTTCTCCACATGGGTTCGGAAGGACGGCCGCTCGACCTTCTTGGACTCGTGGACACACCTGTTTCTTCCCATCTTATGAATTCCTTGCATCTTCCTTGTGATCTCTAGATGTGACCGTGCCACCTACCAATCCGTCTGCTCGTCTTCGTGCCTCTCCTTCTTGCTTTCTTTCTTTCTCTTTGTCATGGCTGTCTCCCTCCCCCTCTCGAGGAGCTATCTCTATCCATCTAGCCGAACTACACGTCTTTCTATGTACTTACTTATCATCTCTCTATCTTTCGTGATGCTAAAGAACTCGCGCCTCACGCAAATCGGCAACATGCATGCGACGATGGCGAAGCACAAAATCATCAAGCCGCTGAAGGATAGACCCCAGTCGAAGGTGCCCAGGTACTCCTTGCGAAACATGTCATAGCCACCCGGCACGGAATTTTGAGGTTTCCCAGGGTGCCTATAGCAGGAAAAGCCTGCAGAGGGCTCCTTGCTACAGCAACTCGTCCGCCACCCCCTTAATATGATTGAAGTAGGTCGTTTTGGATACAACAGGTCTGTGTTTTTGCTCGGTCCTTGCGGTTCATGAACAACCCGATGACTGCAGAGGACGTGAGCGATCCGGCCATAGTGACCATGGTGAACTCGGCCTTCATCTTCCCACGGCACTCAGGCGCCTCTGCCTGGGGGTTCTGGGGTTCAGGGTTACTTGGGGGATCGTCGTGCTTATAATCACCTGTTGTGTTTTACTTAGCAAAAAAGTGTTCCACTTCGTGTCAACGCAGAGAACTACTTGCAAACCCAGCCACGGGACCAAACATAAGTGGGACAAGTAGATGATTACGGTGAATGCGACGGATAGCGTACTTACAAAAGTGGAATAAGTACGGTTATTCGTACTTCATACTTACTAGTACATATGGACATTAAGCAGGGTTTCGGGTCCAACGTAAGGCTCTCGAAACCCCGCTTCGCTTTGTGGTATACAGGTGTGTCGGTGGCCGCCTGGGAGTACTCCAACAACAAGCCCTCCCCGGCCACACAGCCCAGCTGGATACCGGCGACAAGACTGAACATGGGGATGACATACCAGTTCCTTACTTCCGCGAAAGCGCCGCAAACAAAACCATTCAACTTCAGAATTCAGCAAACTGCAATAAATCAGCCGAAGAGATTCTTCATGGCGTGGATGTCCGGATTGCACGGTGGCGATAGCGTGTCGTAGCTTCCGTCAGGATGCTGGCAGTAGTAGGGTGCCGGCAGCGGCCTTGTACTCATAGTCAAGAGGGCACCGCCACAGATCAGCCAAGCTGCCAGCAAGTAAGGTTTCCTTAAAGGAGTCGCAAACTCTCATATGGCCATGGCTAACTACAAAATGCCTAGACGTCTTGTGCAAGCTATACTGTAGGACCCACAACCACAATCTCATCGAAGACCTTCGGAAAGGAACTACTAACTACTACCCACTTGAAACTGTCCAGCTTCCTGTTGTATCCAAGGATTGGGATGCAGTCGTTCATCACCCCAAGCGGAAGAAGCAGCACTTGAGGAAGCTGCATGAGGGATGTTACCGACATCATGACATTCGAATCCAGTCCCATGTAGCCCAGGAAGAACCCGTAGGAAACGCCTGTCCGAGTAGCATTTCGGGAAATGCTGAGCCTCAATTACCCGACGGGATAGAACCTAACTTGCTGCCGACTTGTGCCCAAGCGTGTTTTATTTCGAGCCTTCCGCCCAGTGACAAATTAGATCAGCCCAACAGTAACAAAGCGGACCCCTGATAAAATATTGCGAAACCCTGAAAGGAGTTTATAAACCCTGTAGGTCCCGAAAAACGTATGACAGCCTCTGGAGTGTTTATGAAAGCAAGTAACCACTAACTGCGTCGTTCGCAGCCTGCTGGGTACCGGTTGCCCGAGATGTTCTGCCGCTTGATAGTTGTTCGTGACACTCATCTCCCTATAACCATGACAACAGAAGCTGGGACAACAACAATCGACTCTAAGTCTAAGCCAACAAGCCAGAAGCATCCAGCCTGTGACGGTGGCATTCAGGAAAGCTAGAAAGAATCCCGAGAGTGGCAAGCCACAGGTTGCCACGGTCCAAAGGCTCACAACCGTGGGTGTCCTTGCCCCACTTTCATGTGCAGATGGGCAGTTCTCAAGATTAGGTTCCCCTCAGAGTTCCAAATTGTAAGGACACCCAAAGCCCAAATAGGGACAGCTACTTTCGATACATGTGCTTTCAAGGTAGCCTTAGGGTCGAACATGGGTTACATCCTGGCATCTGAGCTTCTCTTCGGTACATTCCTGCGACTCATCCTTCTCACTCGAGGCATTGTCTGATTCTTCAGTCTCCACATCGGCAATGTTGCACTCAACCAAGGGCTCGCTGAATATGTAATCCACCAGATCCTTTGTACCGAACTGCGCAGCAACTGCTCCCCTTCCCGGAAAAAACAGAGCTGGGATTACTCCAACTAAGGCTATCTAACAAAAACTATCGCCCTATCTGTAACTCTCGCAAAGTCACCTTTGTAATGGTCGCCAAATTTCCTCAAGGCCTAAAGGCCTGAACCCAAAAAGGCGCCTTAAACCCCCTATACCCCAGTTACCCCAGCCCAAGACCCCACAAAACCCGAAACACTCAAAGGCCCCTTTTTTCCTAGGCCAAGGTGCGCTCAAGGCCCCCGTCTCCAAGGCATTGATCGTCCGCACGGAAGCTCCCGATCTGACAGGAGCGGGTGTGATCTGCCGCGAAAAGTCCTTACACTGTTCTTCCTATCCTATCTTGGGATGAAAAACCTAACTCCTTCGAAATGTACACGGTTTGTGAGAAGCTTGCATCCTTCAAGTGGAAGCGTTACTGCACAGGCATCTGAGAATCTGTGGAGACTGTCGTTCGCCATGTTTGAAGCCGTTCGATGGCAGTGGCAACTGATGACTGTCGCCAAATAGCTGCGACTGATGCAATGGAAGATTCCCGCCAGAAGTCTCTCATCGTCGGCTCCGTCGAAATTTCTTGCATGGCTGCCATCCCGTGCGGGGCCACTTTGGGCTGACGGGATCTGACTTTGAATTCTTGCCGTCTTGTGCCAAAAACAACGCAGTTCCGAGACATGAACTGAGAGCCGAGTCTCGTGAACACGTCGCAGACTTTCGGATTTTTCTGGGCTTCGCAGACCACCGATCAACTCAAGCCCAAAATCACCCAAAGCTGAGGAAAAGGCTGTCAGGTAATTCTCTTAGTTTGGTCGCATGGGAAGGTTGTTTTCGTTCATTCTATGCTCCTTTGCCCTGGGCAAGCTTCTCTTGCCTCCCTATGCCTTGTCTCTGAACCATCATGCCATGCACGAATGCCCAAATGCAAGCAAGACTTGGGGCCGAAAGTTATCCATGTGTAGCTCTCAGCGGTCGATTTCCAGACAGGTGCTTGGGGGCGTGTAATTGTGTCCTGATGTGTTCGACAGCATCAAACCTTTCTCTTCAGGACAATCGTGGCTTTCAAGCCGCGTGTTGCTACCCACGGGCAACATGTGGCACGACAGCAATAAAGTCCCAAATCTCGGCAGACCTCCTCTCTTGAGGGAATGTGAGGACCTGTGTACCAAGTGTAAGGGGCAACGGTGGCGCGATCCCTTTCTCCGCCGAGCCTCGCGTCCGAAACACACTGAGCCGCAGCCTGGGCAAGACACTTCTGCTCTTCTGCTGCTTCCTGCTTCTCTTCTGGAACTTGTAGACTTCGTCTTACTCGTGAGAACAAGTAGAACACCACAATCGAAGAGAGCGATTCGGCCTGGCTCACATTTAGTTGAATTCTACCCATTTGGGAAACAGAGGGAGGCAGAAACTCACAAGCTCCACCTCCGAAAGAACTGCAAACTCAGGGAGGGGCTGTGGCCTCTGAATCTGCGATGGTCTCTGACGCTGTGTCCGCACAGGCTCTGTGGGATTGCAGCATCCTATCAGACAAGATCTGAACACGCCTTCTTCGAAAGCTTGTCCAAAGCTGCACTATCCTAGAAGCCGCATGGGCCACTATACTAGCAATCTGTAGGGAAAGGAACCTACCACACAGGTAACTGGGCCATTAATTGTGAAGGGGAGACGCTACAGTCTCTGAACTTATCTTCAGTTTCTCGTTAGTCCAGTATAGCGACCTGATATATGAGACTCCGGTGTTCGAGAGCTTTATACGAAAATGCAGGCTCCTGTATTGAATGCGCATAAACCATTACAAGACCCTATGCCTGAGACATCTTGGTCTCTCTGTCTTTGAGCTCGCTGATTTCGCGTCTCAGCTTGCTCACCTCCAGGAGCAGCGCCTGCGATGCTTTTGGAGAGGCGCCGCTTTTCCAGATTTTACCGTGTTGTCTTGGGTTCGGACGTAGTGCTGCTTTGAGAGGTACCACAAATAAGGGGAATAACCAGGCCAAGCCTAGACTACAATAATATTGGTTGTAGGGTTCCCCCGTCCAACTTCGACACATACCACAACAAAGCACTCGGTTACCAAAGCCATGGCACTGGTTATCTCGCAGCTCAGCTAGACCCGAGCTATGCGTAACGCGGAGCTGCAGAAATTCCAACGCCAACGACTTGCTTCCTGAAGCTTGGCTTGGGAGTCTCCGGACAGAGTGTCTCACCGTTCCGGCTCGTTGAGACGGTGCAGGTCTGCCCTCTCTACATCTCTCCACTCTGCAGTCCGGCTGCCGCCATGTGCTTGCCAGGGTTGGCTTCCATATGACGCTCCAAACCGTCAGCCGGCACTGCGTCCCCGCAAAGCCTGCAATGGAGCCAGCACGAGAAGGCTTGAGCTGTGGCCAAGCATGGTTTGAGAAGGAAAAACTAACGCCTGGGCCAGGACAGGCGACTGTGACAAACACATACCACAGCTCCTATCCCAACAGCTTAGATTCTTCACGACATGAACCCCGAGGTGTCCTGTCCCTGCACGTGCCGATCTGCGGAACGAAAGCAGCGAATTCCACTTGGCAGCCATCTCAATGAAGCCCAGCGGCTCACAAATCACCGGCGCAAGCTGCCGCGCAGTGCGGGGTGCACACTCATTGAGGTGACTGTCCTACAAAGAATAAACTGAAACGGTGCTCAAGCTCACTCCCTGATGAACAGTTCGGAAGGGATCGATGATAGCGTACTGCCCGAGCAAAACAATTTCGCTGCAAATCGCCATGCAGCACAAACAAAAGTTCATGCCTCTAGCCGGTGCCAAGGAAAAACCTAGGAAGGTCGGTGAAAGTCAGCTGTCGCAAGCTTCCGAATACAAGCAGTCGAACAAGCGGAGGCTCCTTCTCGCGCAAGCTGAAACACTGCCCACACTTGTTGGGGCAACGCATCATGAGGTTGAGTATAGCCTCGCAATTCACGAGCCAAGGACCGTGGCCAGGCAGCGGTACTGTAGCTGGGTGCGACAAGCTGCGATGCCCCGTAAACTCCTAAACCCGAAACCGTAGGGAGTTGAAGGAGGCCTTGCCGTACCGATGATGCAGTGGGACCCCCTGGACAAATGGGCAATTCCCCACGATCTGAAGCCACCGAGCCACTCTGCGATTTGCATAAGCAGGCGCCACATTTGTGCTGCCATCTTGCCGACACACTGGGCACTTCTCGTCTTCTGCCTGCAGTGGCACGTCGCCAGAAGTCTCTGAAGACCCTTAGGCCTTATCCCTCATTCATTACCCATGCGAACACTCCGACTCAACAACCCTGACAGTGTGAAATACAAGAAAGTCAAGGCTTGCCTGGCACTTGACCCAGCAGGCTTCGCAGAACAACTCTCCACACCTGGGTTCCCGAAGAGCTCTCGAAGATCGGGTGCTTGCAGGGGCAATGAGTCTTCCCTAGGAGTGGGCGCACGTGCTGAGTGGAAGAATCATATCTACTTTGAGAACGTTCTCTTTTCCTATCATGACTTCTGGAAATTGCCGATGAACATCTGCAGATAGTCTCTGTAGATAGCGATAGTTCTACCGGACTGGAACCCAGAAGCAAAAGACGATTGATCCTTTCGACAGTGTTGCAGACACCAGCGGTTTCGAAGTTGAACAGCCCGACCTACTCGGACGTCGTCGTTTCGTCCGAGCCACCCATGGCTAAGAGCGTCTCGCGCGACACACAGGCAAATGGAACACTTGGCCTTCTGCGCCTCCTGGAGCGGTTTGAACGAAGCGAGGTGTGGCATTACGAAGACAGGCTCTTACCGACTTGAGGGTATCATGGATATCAGGCTCAAGTTGGTCTCCAAGCAGGGGGGCATTTCGCTGCCATGGCTTGCTGGAACATCTGATGGCACGCAACACTGCACTAGGCCAAGCAATAGAACCACCTCGATGGCAGCAGCAAGGACAAGTAGGACAACATTCGCACACTCCTCCGGATTCTCCCAATCTTCGTCATAGCCGCAGATTTGGTTGTCAGCAGTGTCGCTGTGCTTGCCTGTGGGCCCCAACTGACTTGGTGTGCCGTATTCAAAGAGACTCAGGCCACGTTATTTGCTCAATATACGTACAACAATGCAGTCAAGATTTATATATGTGTATAAGTATATATATATACACAAAATACACACACGTATATATATATATATATATACACCTACATATATATACATATGTATGTATACCTGTAGCAATTATACAGTCTACACACATATACTTCTGATATCTTTTAATTCTCTGCCGATGACACCTCGAGGAGTAGCGGGGAGGAGGTCCCAAGGTTGATGATCAGAATTCCAGGGTTCCTTTAAAGGGATCTATAAGGGTACCTCTTACCTCTTAGGGGTTCCTTTAAGGGATCTATAGGGTTTAGGGTTAATGATATAAATCCTGCATTACCTTAAGGACCCTAAACTATGGGAATTATGATCTATTCCGTTTTTTTGGGTCATGCAGGATTTATATCATCAACCGTACTAAGCCAGAGCGAGGCCCCAAAGCCGCAGCGAACGCGAACCGAACTACCTGAGTTTGGGGCCTGCAGAATTCGAATAGGGTTCCTTTAACGGGGTCTACAAGGGCTACCATAAGGGATCTATAAGGCTACTATAATATACGGGCCTTAATAGTTGGAATAGGGTTTCGTTTGGGGCCCATGAAACTATAATTATAATTTGGAACCCCCGAAATGGTGTAGGTAATTATTAAGGCCAGTTTTGGGCGAAGCATGGAACCTTCATGGCACATTGCGTGCATCCTTCTGCGACTGTGTCTCGACTTACCACTTGGGGAACTTTCCGTTCTGTTCCTGTGGCCCGCGTTGTGCAGATGGGGCATTGCTCTATAGCAACTCTAGCTTCGAGGCCCTAACCCGAACAATCAATTTGACGTATCTGACGCATGTCACGTCACCAAAATCACGTTGTTCTTACTAAAACCCTCAACGAACCCAAGTTTCAGCTGCCCCACCTGAAGGGACTTCGCTGCCAACCGTCTCGACCACTTCGTGGATTTCGGAGACCGTGGGTGCTGGGCTAAAATCGTTCTCTGGGGACCTGAAGAAGAGGCGGAAAGCTGTTGCACTGCGGGGTGATTAACCCTTGCAAGGAGTCCCTGGTCTCCAACAAATAAATCCTTTACTTGTCATACCAGGCTCCTTAGAAATCTACACTAAACTGTAGGGAAGTCTACAGCTTAGCATATCCACTCTGTAAGAAGAGTCACACACACACACACACACCGCATCGGGTGGACCCAAAGCCTTCGCTGATACAGACACTTTATAACCCTAAAAGTTACCCTAAACCCATAAAGGTGGGGCCTTAATAATTAAAATAGGATTTTGGGGCCCATTATACTATAAGAATTTTGATAAGGAACACCCAAAACAGCATAGGTAAGTATTGAAGCCCCTATAGTATGAACTTCTTCAGCCTTTGGTTCTCACAGTTGCAGGGGCACAAAGTGCAGGCGCGCTGCTTTGCGGCAGGGGTTCCAGCTCACACAACCTGGAACCTTCAACTAGTCGCCATGTACACTGTAACGTGCAAACGTAGATTTGCACCCTCATGCTGTCCAGAAACTCCCCAAACGCAGCATCACAAAGCTTTAGCAGGCTCGTGTCTGGTTCCAGGGACAAAGCGCACTCAACAACCCATCCTCATCCCCAATAGGAGGTCATGGACGCTTTCCACCCCGTGGCGTGAGTTGCATGTTGATGCCAAGACCTGCAGACGAAGCTGATTTAAAGGTCGATTCTGATGTCTGTAGGCTCGGCGACTTGTCTGAGGCTTTAGGATCACCACAACCAGTCGGGAAGTTCCAGAAAATATCACAAGTAGGATCCTCCACAGAAAGCCACCGAAACAAGGACCCCTGATCGAAACCCTCATCTCAGGCCAGCGTCGAGGAGTACGACACCATCGACCAAGGACCGGTTGGTGGCGTCTTGGCGGAGACGTTGGGGTGCCAGTATTGCCACCCTGCCTCCTGTGATGAACATTTTAGGTTGTTCGCAAATCTGTTTTGTGAATAGGAGCCTTACACTCTTTTTCTGAACTGGCTTCCTCAGCCCAGGACTCGAAGAGAGCTCAAAACGTTTCCCAAAAAAGGGGCAAGCTTCGTGCCGAGATCCCAGCTTCCAGTTTTCCTCAAAGAATAAGATGGCATCGCCGCCATGCCTGGTAGAAATCGGCGATTGGGAGGGTCGTTGCTACTTCTACTTCCAAAACTACTCCTGCTGCCACCAGAGCGACTTCGAGACTTTGAGTTCGACGGTCAGGACGGCTATTTGGATGACGAGCACGACCAGGACAAATAGATCCGACAACGGAGACCTATGGTTACACCCGTAAAGGCCCGGCACATACCACACAGTGAATGCTGCAGTGACAGAGCAGGCAACATCTAAAACTGGGACGTATTTCGCTAGATTAGGATGCAAGAGGTTAGGCTGTGATGACGGAGCTGCAAGCGATATCGCGGTCTGTCATTGAAGGTGTCAAACTGCACGTAGTCACCGTTCATGAACTCGCAGATGCCACCGGCCCCCGATACCCGGAAGGATGTGACCAAGACCAAGTCGTGGAGGTCGTCATGGCCAACTCGGTAGTTGTTCTCATCACCTCCGAGGGGGTGTTGAAAGCTCAGGCCAACACGGAAGGTCCGAGCTAACCCTCTGTTCTCAAGCGGCGTCCTCAGCAGTTGTGCAGCAAACTCAAGAAGACTAAGTGGACACATAGTCCCAGCTGAAACTGCTACGCGTCTCGAACATGCATGGCCAGCAGTCTGCTTGACTCATACATCATCATGTGCAAGACTGAAGTGACTAGTGTCTTAGCTTCACAGAGCTCCAACACCCGGAGCTCTAAGACTGACAACCAAACTTTCCGTGATACCTAGCTCCTTCTTGCGGCACTCCAGCCACAACCGGTGAAGCCCGCATGCAAGTACAAATGCGTACGGTCGCATGCTATGCTGACGATTCCGAGCTCTTTTTTTACTTCGTCTCTGAGCATGAGTCTTTCTGCCGTGCTTTTGCCTCTGACTGGGATATTCGAAACCTTAGACACGAAGGCCTGTGTCCCACAAGACGCCGACCCAGCCAGGTGTTGCGCTCAATCGCTCAATGGTCAGGCCGAAATGACCTGCATGTGCAGTTCTTGTTCTTGTTTCAAGGTTTAGGGTTGAGGGTTAGGCTTTGTAGCTAGATAGATTCTAGGCCAGACGCATCCAAGCTGAGTTCCAGGCTGTTTCTTGCAGAACTAGTTCACACGTTTTGCCACCCATTTGACTATGGCTCACAGTATCCCTTCCCGGTCACTTTAGCGCAACACCCTGATGGCAAACGGCATCGGATACTACATCCTCCAACATGAGCTCTTGCAATCCCACTCTTCCTTGCGATGCCTGCGCCGCCATCTTGCTGATTCCAGCACCAGTCTGGTCCACGGCGCACACGCACTGAGAGGCGTGCGCATCTGAGAACGGTGTCTTGTTGACTCGCGTCCTTCCGTGCCGCAACAGCTATTGCACAAGCTTTGCTAAACAAGTTTCAGACAGTCCCTCAGCCAAAGCCGAACTTCGGCTTTTGGACACAGGAAGCCCTGGAAGAAGCTTCTGGCCTCAAGCGTGATGCTGGCGACCACCGGTGGGGGGTCAGCATCGTCAAAGAAATAGCCCTCAGTCGTCCAAAAGCCTCGGCAGTCATTGGGAATCAGGACACATTTTCCTGCAAATGATCTAACTTGCGAAGATAGACCCTATATATGTTGTAGAGTATGGTACATGAGAGTCTATCCCCGGAAGGATGCCTGAATCCCTGCCTGAAGCACCTCTAACTGCACGCCGAACCAAGGCAGCACGGTGCCGAGGCAAAACTGCGGTCCCCGCCAAAACCTATGAGGGTTCCAACAAGAATTCTTCCATAGACTTCCCCTGAGAATGACGACAAGTTGCCATTAGGTGGCGTCTCGGACGTCGTATCGGGGTGCTGATAATACCAGCCCGACACATCCTGAGCCATTTCGACGCTTACACTGCAATTGCTCCCTTATCTAACCTAAGTGCTTTCGCTCCAGCTCTTCATCGTGGAGCCCCATTGAAAGAAAGCCAAATAGGAGTGCGCCATTGGAGCGGCTAACTTACGGCATTTTCTTCCAACCTTAGCTATGAAGGCTCCAGGAAAGGGGCCTCAACGCATTTATTACCATCTCATAGCATCTGAGCTCCCAAATGTAATTTCTTGTTGACCCCTTTAACTTAAGTACCCGCTGCATGCGGCTCGGCCAGGCGTCGTCGCGGTAATTGATCTTCCAGTGCTCGTTGAAGTACACAATGGCGCGGCCATTCACCTGACATCGATTTGAGTTTTTCGTTAACATAAATCCGCGTGCCCAAGCACCTATTGCAGAAGTTGCAACCTGGGCTTGGCTTGTTGTTCAGGTATTGGCTTGGCCTAACGGCCTCCTCGGCCTGTGGCGGAAGTGGTCTAGGAGTGGTGCACCTACCTATGTCCCCGACAAGGGATACCCCTGGCCGTGAATATGGCACAGGGTTGAGCCCGAGATCTCTTCATGCTCACTGGAAAAGACTCGCCTCAGGCCCCTGTCAGATTGAGATTTGACTCATCGCACCTGCTGGTACTTTGGCCGTCCATTCAACGAGTCGATCCGGGTGTACAGACCGTTGACGGTGCAGCCAACGCAACCGGCGCCGGAGACCCAGATTTCCTTTGGGCGCGCGTGGATGTTGTGGATTGGGCTTACAGCAACTTGGGACACCGGTGCAGGCATTAAGTCCAATATTTCTGACGTCTCTGAGGCCATGTCCCAAATCCCAAATTCTCCCTTCGCGCCTGCGTCAGCAGCTCGACTGTCACGGAGGGCGGGGGCTCGGCATTACCCAAGAAGTAGCCTTTCCAGTTCGATGAAAAGCTCAGAGTCGTCACTTTTGGAGACACCGAGAAAGCAACAGCGACAGTCCTTGATATCTTCATAATTAGAAGTGGGGTTTTGGGGTAGACTTTAAGATGAAAAGCCTTTCCGAACATCTGAGATTTTGCCCTCTGGCATCGCGACGTCTTGGGTCCTAGCTGCCGCAGCGCTTCCTTCAATGCCGCTCGACATCCTTCTGGCCCATCAAACAGAGTTTATCAGGTTGCAGGTCTCCGAAGAACTGCGCCCAACCCTAAACCCCAAAAACCCTGCACCCTTCCCATGAGCATTTGGTTAAGCCTTCTGTGGTCCATTCCCCTGAGGGGGGTGTCTCCGACTTGTCATCCGGGTGCGCATAGTACCAGCCGGACTCCTGGGTTGGCAAAACATACGAGGTCGACGTGAATTACTGCAGGTTTGCTTTGAAACCGTCGCAGCTGCCTTCAGACAAGAAAAGCCTTTATTCGCGACACGCAAGACCTGAAGTCAGCACCACAATTGCCCATTCTCTATCTGCTTCCGGGCTCGTCGTCACGATAGTTGATTTTCCACAGATCTTGGAAGTAGAGAATGGCGCGGCCGTTCTGGTCAGTAGCAGGCTTTGCTGGGTTGCATAGTACATTGGAGCAACACATGACTACACTCCGCACCCACTTGGCTCTCGTGACTGCAGCTGGCGCGCAACACATCACTCACTTCTCTTCCAAAATGCCTGCAGTTGGTACTTTGGCTTGCCGTTCAAAATACCGACGCATACGTAGACACCTGGGTCGGAAAGCACAACAGCAAGTGCTTGCGAAATCCTTCAAGCACAGGCCTGCAAACATGCTGTCTTCCTCGATGCATGAAATGCGACCAAGGTACCATTCACGCAGGAACCTACTCCGCCAGCACCTGAGAGCAAAGCTGTTCCGGCTGGAATCCTGGATTCAGCATGATGCAGCAGACGTTGCAGTGATCGATCTTGCTGCCGAAGCCCTCCTTTCGTCCTTCCTGGCCCCTCAAGACCCCGTCATCCCTGCCACGAAAAATTTCATCCAGAATCTTCTGGTGGGTCTTCCCGGCCATGACGTCTTCTGCCCACATTCACTCATGATCTTGTGAAATTGTCCGGACTTAAATGCATTCACTGGCGCCCGACACGACGTAGACAGCGGTAGCCATCGCTGGAGCGGCTTCGCCCGCTAATTAGGCCTCCAAATGGGCCGAATTCAATGCAAAGTTTTCGGACCTGCAACCAGCTTCTCGTTACAGTCTCTGTCGTGACCAGGGTATGTTTTGAAGCCCTGGGGTTGAGGTGTTCGAACTGTTTCCGCTCAGATTGTTCGAGACCACTTTGGGCATGATGCCGCAAAGCCCTGTGATCTGTGGGCTCCAAGTTCCAAGACGCAACTTGTCTTCCGGCCCTATGCCAGTTTGTCTAGGTGCTGCTGCGCTTTCCATCCACTTTTTGTGCAAGTTCTAAGGAACTGAAACGGCCGCGGCCACTTTGGCGCCGCAGAGCAGTAGTGGCTACGAGTCGTGGCAAAGAAAGGGAAAAGGCCTCTGGATCTCCGGTGCTTTCGCTCGGCATATATCCATATCTGTATCTGTCTACCGACATGGATACAAGTACACATTCACATCTAGATACGTCGGTACATGCGTACAGGAGAAGCAAGAACCGACCAAACACACGAACAACAAAGCACTGCCAAAGATGTACCCAAGGAGTGCTGTCATGTACGTAAGTAAGACAGGCTCGTCGCTCTTTTCTCCTCGCAGCTCTGCATGTGTATGCAACCTGCAAGATCTGCAGGCACCTACTCTGACTTCTTAGCCTCTGCGCTCGCTTCAGGTTCATCTTTTCCTTGGCTTCAAACTCCCGTTTGGACGTCAAGGAGTTGCGAATGAGGGAGTCAATGTAGACCGTCAGCTATCACTATAGCGACGCGCCTTAGGGCCCCTAGCATGCTGGATATTCTAGCTGGGTTGCTCTTCTGCCTTCGCACCAGCCAAGCATGCGACGGTCGTAGTTTGGGGGTCCCAGCTTCCGCCTGTGAGACCCTGAGCTAGGACTTCAAGACGGTTTCGGCGCTCTCGACTCGGACAGTGCAGGTACGTGTCAACGGTCGGCCGAGTGAAACTACAAAAAGAGTTTCGCAACGTTCAGCATGTAGTGTGGACTGGAAACAACCAGAGCAACGGCACATGCCATGACAGCGCTACTTGCATCATGTGTCCGAGCAGGACTTTGGCGATCGTCGGCATCAGAATCACCAGGAAAAGGACTGGAGCGATGCCTAGGCCAACGAGGACTCTAAATCCCAAACTCCCTAAATGCAAATCTTATCCTATACCCTTAAACCCCGAAAGTGTATACGGCATCCACTAGCCAGCTAGTGGCGGATTCCGATTTGTCGGGGGACTGGCCGATGCAAAAGCAGACAAACGCTCTTTTTGGGTTTGCAGACTACGAACACTAGCTCTTATTTCTCTGTCCACTTTACTACCTGTTCCTGCAGTCTCAGGATCCGAAAAATCATCATCCGAGATGCGGTGCGCAAGGCTGTTTACTGAAGGCTTCTGGCTCAGTTCTCTAGAAACTAAAGGCACCACCTTCAATAAAGGGATCCGTGATATAAAGACCTGAACCGTCATATTTCGGAATCCACCATCCGAACCTCCCCAGAGAATCACGGGGTCGACCGACTCGGCTTCCCTGAGGCCCAGGTAGATGTCCCCGAGCCTTGCCAAGATCGCTTGGGGCTGAAGGTTGCGTGGATTTATTTGGGAGTTTCCGAAAATAGGGGACCCTAATATAGTACCCTAAATAGTAGGATCCTTATTATAAGGACCCCCAAATACGTACCCCTAATTTTTGGAAACTCCCATTTGGGATAGGGGCTGTCCAGTCTCCAGCAAAGCTTCACACCCTGAAAGCCCTTCTGAATCCTTAAACAAGGATCCCTTCACCCAAACTTAGCCAGGCAGCTGCGAGCCCAAATAAGCCTGTGCCGGTACGCCGAGACAAGAGCCAAGCAAGCAACCTCTGTGCTTTGGGGTTCCTGTGTTCCTGCATGAATTTCCTTCAAAGGCGTTTCGGATCGTAGGAGTTTAGGAGTTAGGGCTTAAGGGTTTGGGGTGTTTCCGTTGTTGAAGGGACATTGCTCCGTTCATGCCCAACACGCACATGGCCTGTCAGCCAGGTAGCACTCTGTAACTATATCTGTGAAATGTACGAACAACGCGTTTTTGTTTAGTTTGCACGCCGGCACATGTCCGTGGTGCAGAAAAGCGGCAAGTCAGGTAGTGAGAAAACCTGGCCAAATCACGGCATGATGTCATGAGACTGAGAATATGCCACTCTGCCATTATGAGACTGGCCAGATGGCTGAAGACCTCGACAGACAGCCGACCCGTCAACATGTAGTTTGGACACATCAGTTTCTTGAACTTGGGCGGCTGGCAGCCCAATCCCTTGGGAAAGCTGGTGCTACGAGCGTGGCAGCTGATCAAGAACCCGCATTTCGGTCTTCTCACACCTAAGACACGGAACAACGGCCATGCAGCAAGCGAGCCCGCCTAATGTTCAGGAGGGCCAAGCCGTAATTTTTCCTGGATGGCTCTGAGAATTTGCATGGGTCACGAAGCTCAACTCGGATTGCAGGCTGTGTGGCTGCTTGGCTTTCGGGCAGGGATCTGCAGATGCCCACGGAACACATGTCAAGTGGCACGAACGCAGGAAGCAACGCCAGCCGGAAGAGTGTCCTCATCACGGGGGTGCTTCGTCACGGTGTTCGTTGTTTGGAGCACTTCAAACTCAACCGTGCGCACGAACCAGAATCTCCAAACTCCACACAGATCTAGCATGCAGCGTGCTTTCCGCTGGCCCAAGTCTCCCGTAGTAGATCGGGCTGCTGGCCAATATTCGGTCGACGCGAGCAACCGTGGGATGCGACAGAACGCTGGCTTTTCCTTGCAGGCCAAGAGCGGCACAAACCCGGACTTTGACAGTCATCTCAAGAAGCTGCGTGCACCTGACAAATGCAGCCTTGTTCCTCTTCTTGTTCTTCTCGTGCAGCTGCGGCTTTCGCCCACGTGCAGGTGGGGTGGAACCGATCACCCAGAAGTCTCAACACCGGCTGGAGTGTTAAGACTCGCGCTGCAGCAATTTTAAATTTTAAACTTCCCCCTGAATGGAAGACCCCAGACCCCAACGCCCCTAAATATACCGAAACTCGACCCTTAAATACCATGACCACGAATTGTGTCGGGCTCCCAAACTCCCTTTCAGGAGGAGCGTCGGGCCGCAGGCAGCACACTCCGTGCCACAAGGAAGCAACAGATGCTTCCGAGCCTTGGCTTTCGACTTTGACTGGGCGGTTTAGTCTGGGGCAAATATCACAGCGGGTTTCAAGTCTGCGAGATTTGCGGGCTTCTGCTGGCTTGAGGGCTCAGGCATGTACAGGCTCTCACACTTCCCCGGCTTAGTTTGGATGTGGCTGTTCGTGTCGGACTGAGTCTAGGTTTGACAGGCTTAGGTGTATGGAATTCTAATTCCATGTGTGTTCAGGCGTCACGGTTTGGGGGCTTACGGTGGTTTTGACGCGTACACTCGGACAAGGTCAGCAAGGTCCGAAGACGACACTAGGAAGTGTGCAACTTGCGTGTCCCAACTTCCGTCTCCCTTCATCCAACTAGCTCCGAAACCTGAGACCAAGAGGAGCTGACCTAGTGCACGGCTAAGCGTGCATTGCCTATTGTGGAATATCCTAGCACCGACACGACAGGCTACATACAGCTTGCAAACAACTGTTTGTCTCCACGCCCCTGTGCTCGGGCTTCGATGCTCGGGCTTCGAAAAATGCCTGGCCTGCGCCTATGCGACTATGAGGATCTACGAATGACCTGTCTCAAATGTACTTGCCAATGATTTCCGGGGGGCGTCTATCAAAACCCGATCCGACCGAGCCCCCTTGGACCGTGCAAAATTGCAAAGCTCAGAAGCGTCTTCGCAAAAAGCAGCATACCTTGGACCAGTCTGGAGGATGGAGGATGTGGGGGTTTGGAGCTCATGTGCTACGAGGATATCTTTCACAGCCGAGAGCCGAGCCGAGCGCCTTTTCTGGAAGATACGAAGCGAAGCTTCTCGCGCTGGAGGCTCGGACGAAAGCTCCTCCCTAAACCCTCTCCTGCTCTCTGTACGCGACCTGAGACGAGCACTCGCCGGACCCCAGAAAGCCCGTACGTACTCTCCTGTGGAATCTCGGAGCCCAGGTTTCAATCCCACCTTCCCACCTTCCCGTCTCCGAGCAGTGCGAGAAACTGAACACGTCCGCAACACTCCCGAAACAGCGGAGCGATGGGGAATAAGCTCGGCCTCCTCTAACAAACACTCTCAAGTAAGCATCAAATGAAGATCAAGAATCTCTGCAAGCAAAGTACCAACAATAGTAATGATCCGGATCATTGAAGCAGTGCATGTCCCGAGACTGTGGAACTAGCCTGTGCTCGTGCTCAATTCCTTGGAAGGCAAGCGGCACATGGCCGCTCGGAAGCCGTAGACCCAGGCAGCACCAAGGTCCACCAAAGAGAAGGGAATGCCGGACACAGTGATAGCCTCGGACGAGGCAGGCTGTCTTCAAGTATGACGGAACAAGGTCACTTTATCTTCAGGATCCGAAACTTAAATGCTTGCAGGACTAGGTGTTTGCACAACTCTTGGGGTCATGGGGCTGTCGCCTTATGCAGCCTCAGAAGGCCACTGCTCTCTGTGCAGATCATGCAGCTTGCTCGGCACCTACACCCCAAACTCAGAGAAAAAAGGAGGGTGCACATCTAAGCTCCGGACTGTTGAGAAAGCTGAGTGCAGGACCTCGGCAACACGGCGTAACCCTTGATAGCTGCTGCAACTCTGGAAGCCAATCCCTGAGCCACGTTGCATGCAAAAGATTGCTGTGAACAGCAGATGTCATTCGTCGCCCGAATCCAGCTTCTAAGGTTTCGGAACCCACATCTTCTGACCGAGCATCGCAAGCGACAAGTCTCGACAAAGTCCTATGACTGCCTGTAAGATCGCCAGCAGAAACATTAGGTGACGTAGTGCCAAAGAAGTGAAAAATTGGGATCGAAATACAAGCACAGAAACCGAAGCTACAGTCCTCAGCATTCAGCATTGCCTACATCCCCTCGGCGTTGGAGGATGCTTAGACGCTTTCTTGTGGCTTCCGGTGTTGTTTGGGGATCAAGGTTAGCTTATGCCCACTGCAGCTTGGAGGCCACACCAAGAATTGGGTTGCCGCGCATGAAATGCCTCAGCTCCGCCATGATTCCAGCTTTACAGATGCGCTTGCTATCAATGTGTGCCACTGAGAATTTGAAACAAGCTCCGCTTCACTACTCAGCTCAATTACAAACCGGATTGCAGATGGTCTTGCTAAGCCGGTTAATTGATCATCTCCCCAACTTGACATGCAAGTGGCTTTCGTCGAACACTTGCCCCGGCCACCGTCGACTGGACAGTTACATCTCGCTAGCAACAAAGCCGCAAGCATGACTGCTCTAGACCGGGTTCTGGGCCGCGGAACGTAAGGTCGATGGCCTTTGCCTTCAGCATTGGATTGGAACTGAAGACCATGCCTCGCGACCGGCGATCACGGGCATGTAACTGAAAAAAGAAATTGGTAGTGTACCAGAGTAATTGGACAGCTCGGCTCATTCGGATCCGTTGCCCTGTCACGCGACCATCACCGGAAGAAACTTTGGAGCAACATGCTGGTGGGGGGCTCTTGTTGTTCCCGGGCGCCCGAACTCTGTAACGAGACTTGCATTTCAGGCCCTGGTCTGAACAATGTTCACTTCCACGTAAAAGAGCAGGCAGCACTGTGCAACACTAGAGCACCTTGTCAACTCACTTGTTGGCTTCAAGGTGCGGCATGGTTTCGTCTTATTGCGTCATGGCTTTTCTCCTATCTGTGCCCGCCTTCGCAAAAAAGATGCAATGCAGAGGCTTTTCTAGGTCTCTCGACAAGGAAAGGCAGGCCTACTGCAACGACGCCGCCGATTGTTGCAGCTGCCAGCAGCTTATCCTTCGCGTTGCTCTGATGCAAGGTTGGATGCGCAGAAATCAGAACACCTGCTTCCCTGTCCAGTCCTTGAAGCTGCCCATGGCGTTTTGCAGCCACCGCACCTCGGTGACATGCGAATCTCCTACGAACATGGTCCGGTTGGCGACTCCCTCTGTCATCCCTTGCCACACAAGCGCACGCAAGCGTGTCAACAGACTGTTCAGCTCGAGCACCCATAGAGTTTGCCATAGAGCCGACCAATGGATCAGATGTGCAATCGCCAAGTAAACAGTAAGTAACAAGAAAGTATAGCGAAGACGCGAATACGAACAACCCAATCAAGAACATCTCGATGAGCATGATGGTGACGCCCATGCTGCGGTCGCTGCCGCTGCTGATGCTACTATTGCTGTTCCTACTTACTCCTTCTCCTCGGCTAGAACGACTACGACTTCGACGATGACCAGGCCTGTTGCGACGACGACTATTACCACTGCCACAGCTACTTCTGCTTCATCTACAATCTACAAGCGCGACAACGACTATCGACGCCGGTGCTAGCAGGGGAGGGGGGCACGGAGAACGACTGCTGCAACCTCTGGTCTTTGTTGATGTGATGGCGATTATAGCAACCGAGATGTTAATGGCGACGGCGGTAATGGTGACCATAGTTCACGTCATGCCTGGCACGAAGCACCAGTGGAAAGTTGCTTGTCAAACTGTCAAGGCTACCCTTGTGCATGACGCTCAACATGTGCTCCTGGAGGCCGTTACACTAGTATTAATGGTATGGCCATAATCGCCTACAGAGACCGGGCTATCAAAAGGCATCATCGTCACATTCTTCGCAAGAACTGCAAGCATCTGCTCCGCCACCAGCACCACCGCCACAAGGCAAACGACGAGATACTGCATTTGTGCTCGAGGCGATCGTAAGTGTCTGACGGAGCACGGGGAGTTGAACAGCTCGCCGGCTTGCAAGCAAATGGCCGAACAAAGAATACGTGCAAGATGGGAAAAGTGAAAATTGGAATGATTTAAGTAGTCACCTGGATAGTAGGGATCCTGGCTGGCTTGGGCGAGGGGCTAGCGCATGAACTTTTAAAGCTGGGCTGCCTGAACTTCAGGGGCAAACTGTGGATAGTCATGCATTCTCTCTCAGAGCGAAGACACGAGGTTTTAATGCGACTTGTGGAATCAGGGCTTCTTGCAACTAGCAGTACTTATCGTAAGAACCCTACCACTTAAGGCCAGGTATATATGTGGGTATGTTACGTATGAAAGCCCAACAGCTGAACTCAGGAACCTGATGCATGGGTGAGAGAAGCCGGGCTTCCAGGAGCCAAACGCTGCACAGATTGTCTTTTTGCATCATGTGCATCCCACAAACCCAAACCTACGTTTTGGGGGTTCCTTAAAAGCATGTGCTTATACATTTTCCATGAGCACATGGACCCACAAGCCCTGCATCTTGCTGCGCATCGGTTTTTGCACCATCGCGTCGTGAAGGATGCTTGATTCTTGATGCCTGGGAGTTTCTGCTCGTTTTGCTTGTGGCTGCGGGCTCTGATCTTAATTTTTATAATATCAAAAGCAGGACCGACATAGCCATGGGACTCCAACTCCCAAACTCCTAAACCCGAAAAGCTAAACATTTAATGCTGAACCCGGAACTCTAGACTAAGCACCGAAACCTGAACTCTAAATTCCAAACTCTCCCCCCCCCCCCCCCCCCCCCCCCCCTCCCTTTTTTTTTTTTTTTCTTTTTCCACCCCCCTGGGGTGCTCACCCCACCCCCCCGCCGCACCTCCATCCCCCCCCACCCCCCGCCCGCCGCTCNCCCCCCCCCCCCCCCCCCCCACAACTCCTGCAGTCTTTTTGTTGTCTCTGTCACTGTCACACCTCGGTGGGTATCGAACCACCCCACTGGCAGCCTTCCAGCGCCTCGACAGTTCCCAAATCTGCATAGGTGCTGAAACCGCCTTTGAGGCCAGGGGCAACCCTAAACTCTGACCGTTAAACCCAAGGATGGTGGACTTCGATGCGCCGGTTCAAGGCGGCCAGTGACTGCAGAAGCTTCAACAGGCCAAGCGTTTCCCAGGCTTTTTCTAGTCGGGGCCTTTGAGTCCTAAAACACATTAAAAGCCGTAACATAGGACCCTAAAGATTAAAAGTGGTAGTGTTTGGCATTGGGTGTTATGAATACTATTCGTTTCAATTCTTCAGACCCCGAAGTTCGGTTATATCGTGGGGCCCGCGATAGGGTGTTTGCCTCCTACTTCGCAATAATATTTTTGCTGGGGGTTAGGGTTCATGATGTGGCTGTCAGAAAAGTATTACTTTACCCAAATACCCGGATTGCAAAGCGTGCGCAAGATTGCGGCTTTGCGTGGCTTCCAAGAGTTGCTCGTTTAGCTGCCATTCATCTTGTTTGCAGTGCTATTTGTCTCCTCATCCCACTGGAGAAGGGTTCTGCTTGCGGGAATGCACATGAGGCATTCAAAGCGCCATGGCGGTCGGGGTGCAAATGAAGGAGCTCGGTGCGGGTCCGCTCCAGTAGGTTGCTCTCCCAGATACCTGCCCCCTCCGCCGGCATATCCCCCCTATCTCTATCAAACCATACAAAGACCACGAAGACTTCAATAAGCCTATAAAACATCTATTGAACCACTATACAGACCCCACATGCAGCCAATCTACAGAAATGTAGCATTGCTTCGTCCCGAGTTCAGAGTTCAGGGTTTGGGGTTGCAGCTCCCATGACTGCCATGTAAGGGGACTTATGGGTCCTCGTCAGGCTCCTAATAGCAAGACAAGGCCGATAGAAATGCTGGTGTGAATTCGTATGCAATGGCCGTTGGGCTTCCGAAAATTGCAGTTGCAACATGCAAGGTTAGTAGCATACACCTCTGATCAATGTATCCTTTGCTCTAGCGGTCGAAGATAATAGGACTCTGTGGTTCTTATGCTTAAAGAACCCACATTAAAAAATAACGTCATCTAGGCACTGAAGGCTTGGCCCACAAAAGAGGGTTCCTGACCCGTCAAAGGATCTGCCGACAAAATCCCATGCACGGGCCATGCACCAGGAAGCCAAACAAAAGCTTTCCGAAGTCCCCAGTGGAAGATTCTACGACGACTAATGCTACAAAAAAGTGGGCCGAAGCTTTCGAAATCTTGCGAGACCCTAAGGCCTCAATCATCCGGTTTGCAGAGCTGCTTCGCCATGGATGTACCGTATCTACTCTTGGGATCAGGCCTACGCTGTGTGCATTCACCTTACTACTTGGCTCAAAGCTCACACCTCGGTTCGTTAAACTCAGGGACTTCTGACCCTCTGTCGAAGGAGAAGGTGTGCCAGGCTCGATTGCGGTCTGGTGACCGCATGTCTGGGTCCTCCACTTGGGCATTTCCCAAGTAATGGGAGCCTCGTGGTTCGGAATGCCTAGACTTCAAAAGATTCCGTCCCTGTGAGATCCAAGCCCCAACAGAGCCCTTCGAGCCCCAACTACTGCTGGAAGGTGTGCAACTCATCGAGGCCCCCGGAAATTGAAAAAGGTATGCTTTGCAGCTGCGAGAGCCCTGGCCGGCACGAAAATCGTGGGTTAGTACCGGACAACTCTGTGCAGGGAAGAGAAGGCTTTGTGGGGCAGGTTGGCTCACGCATTTCTTCTAACCTTCGTGTTCAGGGTTTCGGTGCTCGCATTCGAACAAACCAGGCGAGGCACATGGTCCACCTATTCTCGGGGTGATACTTCAATGGCTATAAAACGAGCATGCATGAAGCTGAAGCAGCAGGGTTCAGGGTTTGGGTTGACATCTAGATTTCTTCTGAACTGTTAGTGTGGGCCTTGACGAGACTGACCTGCCCCATCTCGCCCAAGTTCCGCATCCTGGTTGGCCTGAATATCTGCATCCTGACGCCTACGCACCCACAGGGGACCCGCTTTTCACTGTACATTCGAGGCCTGTGTGGTGTGAAGCTTGTCAGCACAACAAGGGGCCAGCCGGAGTGGCTGGGTTCATCTGGGGTGAGCGCAACACAAGACTGTTTCCAAGGAAGTTTGCGAAGCCAGCAAGCATGGCAACACCTATGATGCTGAGGGTGTAAGTAGGTGCATTAGAGTGTTGGCATCTTACATCCGTTGCGACACTGCATCCAGAAGATTTTGTTCTGCTGTCAAGAGAAAATCCTCAAGGAAAATGATTTTCAAAAGTGAGGGGCTGGCATCGTCTTTACAAAGCTGCAGCGGTTATAGTCTCTCTTCCTGAAGCAGGAACGAAATACTGCTGCCGCCAGCCTGCCCTCATATTAAACGAAACGATCCTTACCCGCAAACGGCTGTGTTGCTTGCCTCTGAGGCAATCAGCTGCCACTTAATGGCCGCGGATTTTCTGTGGCAATCTTGGTAGACCTTCATTGCTTGACTCCGCTGAATGCATGTAGGACATTGGTCGAGCAGACCATTATACCTTATACAGGCGCGAACTGGAAGGGTCACCTAATCCGTGATTGGGTGTAAGGCGGTTCTACACCGGTTTGATCATGAAGAATTATGATGAAATGCTTGCAAACGTTGCGCCATCGTCATCGAGCTAGGGGAACAAGTAATACCGACAGTTCTTGTGCTGGTGCAAGGGAGTCGTCGCGGTTTGTCGCGGTGGCAGTAGTCGTCGTCCTGGTGGTGGTGGTGGTGGTGGTTGTAGTGGTGGTAGACTAGCTCAGAAGTAGTACAGGAAACATAGACAGCAATGGCAGCAGCAGGCATGGAACAGAAGGGTAGACGTTGGCAGTACAGTACTAGCCGCAGTGAGGATGGTAGAACGAGTAACCTGTGACAGTCCGCAGCGAGGGTGGTGCGGGCTCGGAGGAAAAGCTCAGTGTGCCAAGACGGTGGCCGGGGCGACCTGGCACTGGGCCAAGGCTTCGTGACATCCCACGTTCTGCAGTCTAGTGGGCCCTACACGAAAATTCGATATGGAACTTTGCGCAGACCCCAGGCAGTAGGATCCTGTTCATAAGGAATCTCATGTCGGGACACCCAATTGCAAGAAGCTCTCCATAAGCCAAGGGCCCCGAGATCATCCATGAAGAACATGTTGAAGTACTTTGTGCAAGCTGTGCATTCCAACTGGGTTGATTTCGTAACATGTGTATGAACGTCGCTTTACCATGCACATACTGGCAATGCAGCACCTGCCCATGCTTGCTCATGCGCCCACCCTCCGGACAACTTCAACCCCTTCGACAACGACGGTTAGTCCAGCACCTCTCTTCGGAGAACTGCCCGGCCTCGGTTGGCTTCAGGAGCTCGGGTGCTATGAGGGCTTGAAGAGCTGTATAGTTTTTTGTTTATCAGGAGTTTTGTGAGGTTTTGCCCAGTTTAACATGGGTTTATAGACGGGGGGACCCCTTAAGACCCAGTCTATGCTCCCATCATGTACAATCAGCAAGTCTTCGCGAATCCATCCCGTCGGCTGCCCTCAACCAGAATCACGAACTCCAGGCAGCCAAAAACCTGAGCGTAAGAGAAGCCCATGATGTTAGAGCTACCTATCCAGAGGTCCTTAAAACATGGACGGGTCCTAGTATTCTAGTATCCTGCATTCATATTAGATGTGAACTGACAAGGTCTCAGGTCTCTTAGTATGCATCGCGGGCGGTGCGCAGCACCAGGATTTCTTCTTGTTATTACTTCCTCCGAAACATCCATTCATCAAGCTCCAAGTCTAAACCCTGAGTACGTCTCTTTCTCTCTGCCCGCTCTCTCTCTCTCTCTCTCTTTCTCTCGCTCCCGCGCTCGCTCTCTCGCTCTCTCGCTCGCTCAGCTGCGTTCAAGCCACAGTGGGGCCTAATGCGGGGGCCATGACCAGATACTCATTTCTTACTACGAACTGTTTATTCAGACCGAAAACCTTGTCCACGAACACTCAACCGGCCAGTACCACTTTTCAGGCTTTAGGGCTTGACGTAGGTGCTGGAATACTAATCGCATCCCATAGTATGAAGCCTGTTCTAGCTATTCAGGCCCCTGTGTTAGGATGCTTTTTGTGAGTATGGACTTTGAATCTTCAAGATCCCCTAACCAAGGCTCCCTCTCAGGACTCGCTACAGTGACGCCATGTCCCTTACTTCAGGCTCCCGTCATAAGAGCTCCTACCAAAGTTTCAGCAATATTACAGTGTCCCTTAATTAATAGATTTAGTGTGATGGGCCCTTCTGCCAAGGGGCCGGGTTTCGGCCTGGGCCTACGTGAACTCTTCGACACGACTATCGCAGCGCTTGTTTGCTCATATCGTCTGGCGCGAACTGGAACCAGGTTTTGGCTCTTGTGGAAAACGGGGCACCCTGACTTCATGTAGTTTGTATGCCTTAACTACCAATGCACTCTTTCTGTCCAACAGCCTTTGCAGAATTTCCCCGTGAAAGCCCTCAAATCCTCGAAGACCTTTTGCCGCGACTTCGGGTTCACTGCATGATGCCGCCAAGAATGGCTGCATTTCGCGACTTCAGAACGTTTGCTTTGACGTTCAGGTTCATCATTGACATGGTGCACAGTTCGTTTGCAGGTGCATTTCTCAAGGCTGACTTTTCTAGAAACCAGACTCTAAAAGCCTAAACCCTGCAAGCGCTTTGGTGCAGAACGGAGCGTGGCAGGGGCTTCGACTGTTGTGGCTGCTGTAGATCGTTTGGCTTTATTTCTTCTGGGGTCTCAGAGAATCGACAGTACCGAGTTTGAGGAAAATGACAGGTAATGATGATCCTAGTATGTAGTATTTGTGGGGTCTCTGTCTCCTGAAACGTCGACGTGAGTCAAACTTCCGAAGCTTCGGATGTGACATTAATACGGAGGTGCTTCTCAACGTCGAGCTGCATAGCTACTCTAGGGCGCTTGGATTGAAGCAAGACCCGTGGTCTGTGATTGCAGTCGAAGCCTCTCTCAAAGGTTCTGCTCTAGTGGTACAACAACCACGTCTCCAGGAATCAGCCTCGAACATGACCTGGACATCCTCTGTCCCCGAGCTGTGGCATCGAGTTTTACTTTATCATCTATCTGCGTGGCATGTGGTCTGCCGAAGGACCTCTTGCTAACGTCTCTCCTAGATGCCATCTCTACATCACCGTGAAGCTGGATGCATCATTGATTCATGTAGTCAGGCATGAAATCATTCATTCTTTCCTTCATCCATGTGCCATTCACGTGTATGCCCTTCTTTTTGCGCGGCTCTATGTTCAGAGTTGCACCTGCGGATGTACATACATACACATAAACAGCTGGCATGCATGGATGTATGCATTTGTGTATGGTTGCGTGATTGTATATGGATATACAGATACACTTACAACATATGTGTGTGTGTGTATGTGCGCGCACCCATGCATGCTAAAGGCTATGGGTCTGGATGCCACATGTCCTGGAGGCTCCCACTTGTCTTGGCGATTTCTGAGCCTTAAGAGGAGGCCGTGCTCTTCGAGGATGCGCACTCATCGCCGTGGCCCTTCGCCTCAAAGTTACGGTTGCGTGAGAGAGCGATGCAGACTTGCAGATGCCAACCGCCATCGTTTTCCCTCTCCACGGCAGGGCTTAAGTTTCTGAAACTTCGATTGCTTACAGCTGCGGGGTGAGAAAAGAACTTCAAAAGCTTGGCCGAGTCACGGGACTGGTACCTTTTGGAACTGGACTGCCAGGTGAATCCCACAGCAGCCTCTGGTGCACTGCTTCTCTGAGTTTGCTCAGTCTAGACGTGCAGTTCTACGTCAAACAGGGCTCTGCTGAAGTCTCTCGTAAGTTTGAGCTGGTGCCATGTTCTGGCTTCGTATAGCTGGCCGGTAGCTCGTGGTCAAAGGCGTCCATGCTGAAGTGCTGTGCGAAGCGAATCGTGCGATCCTGATAATGCGTCTCGCGGAAAAGGAGAGTCAGGTAGCCTCGGCTGCCAATCGGCTGTTTTCCTTCAGTTCGCATCTGTCACTCTGTCGGCAGCAGCTGTAGCTCTGGCCCCCTGGATGAGCCCCTGAATCGGCAGATCTTGCATCTGAGGGGCCAAGCTCTAGCTGCATCTGATCCTGGGAAGGCAAGGATTCAGATGCCAACTTTCGCAACATGCAATGCGCTCTCGATGCTGATCGTAATGGTGAATCTTGACGATAGCAGTGATGATCGCCACGATGGCGACCAATGGTCCATCATCGGATGTCACCGTCACGATCACCAGCACCATCATCACCTAAATCACCAATCATCAACTACCACCACGACACCCGCTCCACCATGAACAGCACCATCACCTCCATTGCAAACACACCACAACCACCACCACTCGCAACAGCAGCACAAACAGTGCCAGTATCATGTCCATCGGCAGGAGCACCACTGGCATCACCATCATCATGACCATCGCCATTCATATCCAAGTTTTTATGACCATAGCAGTGTAGCGTGAATCAGCAGTTTCCTCGCTCGACCCAGCGGCCCTGGTGCAAAGCTTCTTGCAGAGCTCACAAGGAGCGCAGGTTCAAAGATGTTCCCAGCCGTCCCGGGCCCGCATCCTTAAGAGTCTGATCTTCCAATCTACTCTAAACGTAGGCGAGCAAAACACGGAACACATAGCGTCGCTCATCGTACTCACAATCCTCATCTTTGCGGCGTCCGCTTGAAATCAATGCTGCCGCCGTGGAGGTGTCACAATCACAGACGGTTGCTGTTAGTAACTCTTGGTGCCTGCATCTGTGTTTCTGACTCACTCGCTGTCTGAAACGCCGAATCTTGAGGTCCTACGCGCCTAACTGCTTACAAGGTGGAAGCAAAAGCTTCAGATGCAAGGCTAACAGAGCTTTCTGATGTAGATGCCTCCACGAACTCAAAGAAGCCCTCGCGGAAGTCGAATTGTAGGGTCTTCTCCCACCGGGCTTCCTGGCCGTGAACATCAAGGATCGAAGTTACTTTGAGTTGTCAAGGACCCAGGCCAGGAATTATCAGGCTTTACAGTATGCGCGGGTGTTTCTACAGGTTGAATGGGATCAGCAAGCCTTTGATAGTAGGCTCCAACAGCACAGTCGTGTAGTGTTGCAGAAAACAATGCCGACATCTTGGGCCGCTCTTGTTGAGGAACTTGACATATTGAGGAGAGCACATTCGCATATCTATTGATACATTGAAACCCGCAGAAGGCCTTCTGGCCGGGTCGCTGTTGCAATGGAACCTCCCCCATCCGTCAGTCCTTGAGGCCTCGCATCGCCGGCCGGCTTAAAGCTATGTGGCATCCATTGGGCAGTAGCTTCACCTGCGGTCGGAGGTAGTTACACGATGTAGTTGAGGTTGAAGTTAGAAACATTTTGGCGTTTGCCTCGTCTTTCCGACCTTGATGGATCACTCTTTTCTTTTGTCCCTCTCACATCTTGTGTTCTCGCCTCTCCGGGCTATCACTAAGCGGCAATCTTCATTCTATGGTGGATGACAGGTTCATGCTGAAATTATTCGGACGTTGTTTCCTCGATCTGGACTGGAAGCTGACAATCAGCCTAAGCCAAACTGGGTGGTTTTATGGAGGGGTGCCGATGGACTGTCTGAACTTTCGGGCTTCTGCAGGTTGAGGCTTATCCCGAACAGAAAGGTACGTTGAGCTGGCCTGTGTTTCTTGAGCATCGTGTTTTGTTAGCTCATCCCGAACAGGGCTTATAAGTGACAAAAAGTACACGATGTAGGAGCTTCAGAAATCAAGGTATCACAAATACCCGTTGCAAGGCTTTGAAGGAGCCCCTACTTTGGAGAACCCGAAGTCACGCAGCCGAGAGAACGCGCTTCTGATACGCTTTTGTGCTTCTCATGAAACTTCGAACATTATCATCCTTGGGTCATAGATGCTCGGTCGCACAGTATGCACTGGGAACACGGATGTTATCATTTTTTGGGCATGGATGCTCGTGCCCACAGTACAAAAAACAACAAATAGCGCAAACATCAAACATGGAAAACCTTAGCGAGACTCAACAGCAAGGGCAGATCCCGCTCAAAATCCTGGAAAAACTAGGCTAAAGTATATTACAAGCAAAATCAACACAAAGGGTGCAATCAAACCCGCACAAGAAACAAGAATCAGCAACAACTTGAGGAAAACGTGCAGTGCATCGCAGAACCCTAAAAGCGGCAGAAGTGAACTGAAAGCACTGAAAAAAACGATCCGGGGGCAGGTCAGCCACCTCGCAAAAGCAACTCTGGCACAAGAGTTTCAGCAAGAAGGCAGGAGCACCGTCATGCAGGCGGTGACGTCGGCTTAGCCCCGAGACCTCTTGTGATGCTGCAGCCTTGCGGAGCTGTGACTCACACCCTAGTTTGGTGGACCTGGGCTTTGAACCTGCTTCCGCTCGGACTTTAAGGCTTTAGGACTTGAGGGTGGCAGGATCTCCAGGGCTTCTAAGCGTTTTTCGATGCCGGGGTGATAGGAGAAGAAACGAGGATGCTGCGAGCGATGGTGCGTTGCACAAACGGCCGGAGGCAGGCTTGGGGAGATGTATGCACCCAGTTACAAACACTGTCCGGTGTGCCCATGCCCTCCGGAAGACTGTAAACGCCATTAAACGCTCTCTGGGAGGCCCTCAACTGGCCCCGCGCGCGTGTGGGGGGCTTGCTGGCCACCGCCGTCCGGAAGACTGTAAACGCGACTGCTCCCTCGGAGGCCCTCGACCGGCCCCGCGCGCGCGTGGGGGCCTCGCTGTCCACCGCCCTCCGGAAGACTCTAAACGCAAGCATCTTGGGCTCAAGCTCGTATGTAGTGCGTGTGGTGGGCGTAGCTTGCAGTTCCACTACTTGCTGGTGCACCTGTGCGGGTGACCGTCCCAACACGGAGCACTTCGGTGCGAGTCGGAGTGACAGGCGCCACGCTTGTGCTGCTGGTGGTAGTGAAGGGGCTTCCGCTGTCGGTTGCTCTGCATAGCTAGTGGGGCGGCAGGGGTGTTTAAAGCCATAGGAACAGCAGGACACGCGGCGTTGGTCCTCTGTTTCCTTTGTCTTGTTGCGCAGCTGTTTTACTGTTGCCGCAGTGCTTGGAAGCGCTGCGCTGTGATTGGCTTTGACAGTATTCTGCTGGCACGAAGAGTGCATATACGTGCGGTGGCTCTGGATTTGCTGACAGACGCCCTGCTACCACCCTCTGACCTATCGCATAGCATTCTTTTTCTGGCTGCGCTGCTGTGGGAGGACATTTCTGAGATTGATCTACTTTTCAGTGCAACAGAGATTCTCCCGGGCAGGGAAGCAAGGCTGCTACAGGGCTGGACGGCACGACAGTACCCTGACATCTATCGAGCGTTTCTTCAGCGCGCGCTGGACGCTTGAGCTGTGATCCGTGCACATGGTGACACACAGGTTTGTTTTGGCATTCTGGTGTTGCATTGTGGTGCTCTGCAACTACTGTCAGGTATTGGAGCCTTCCTAGTGCTCACGGCCTCACCGCCTCAAAGCGTGAGCTCACCCGGGTCCCAAGTCCCAGGACTGTCTCTTGTGCTATTGCATACTGCAGCGTTTTTTCCGGAGACATGGCAGCAGACTGGTTTGACATTGACTACAGTGCTTTTGCATATTGCAGAGGTTTTGAAGATGACCATTGCATTGATGACTTTTCTCATGACTTCATGGTGCAAGCTTCAGGGCCTGCACACAATGCAAGGTATAACGACCCAGCCAGCGAGGCCGGGCTCACGCAGGCACCAATATATCATCCAGGGATTGCTGATCATCAGTATGCAGATTTCTGCACACGGAACGGAGACAGTAGATGCGAGGGTTGCGGGGGATATCATCGACCCTGCAGAAGCTCTACTTCGATGCTACAACTTTCAATTGTGGAAAGGAGCGAAGCAGGATGATAGACATGGAATATGCGCTCGGCTTGAGCGCCAACAACTTACGCGCAAGCGTGCATTGCAGAGAGCTACACGGCGAGCCGCCTTGGAAGGCGGAACTTGGTATAGGAATAGATGGGTTACTTGCAGGGACATAGGCCTTCCCGGGACACCACATGACGTGGGGCATCATGCGCAAACCAGGGTGCTGCGTCAGTGTATGCCCAAGATGCTTGCTCGCTGGCCGCCGCTGAAGGGTCCACGCATGCCCAAGCAAGGGCTTGGGGTTCTCTCCTCCAATTTAGGTGGGTTCAGTAAGGCGGGATATGATGAGTTCCAGCGCTGGCTTCACCTTGATACCACGCGTCAAGCCGTGCATGTGGTGTTCCTTCAGGAGACCTGGCAGGGCAGCACTGAGTTTGGTACCAAGGATTGGATATGGATTCAGTCAGGTCGTAGTCCGGTCTCCGGGCAGGGGGTAGCCGTGCTTCTCAATCGTCGATTTGCTGATGGTGCCAGCGTAAGGTACACTGAACGTAGGGTAGGCAGAGTGCTCATGGTGCTGGTTCCCGCCCTTTGCGGGCACCCATTGCGACGGAGGCCCACCACGCTGATGTGTGTGTATCAGCACTCACGATCCTCTGAACAAGCCGAAGTGTACGAGAATCGGGCTAAAATCTGGGCACTACTGCATCAGGTGATGGCTGCTGTGCCACGTCGTCATCTTTTGCTCTCCGCTAAAGCATAATGGCAACTTGGTAGGGCGTGGCGTCCTTGTGCCCAGCGTGGTGCCATCCGATGAGGCTCAGTTTGCACAGCTTCTGGAAGTCCACTCCTTGGTAGCCCTCAACACCTTTGGTAGCTGTGACCGTAGTGCGGCCATCTTCGTTGGAAATGAGGTGCACACACAGCTGGACTTTGTGATGACGCGCCCCGCTCAGGCTGGCACCTTGCGTAGACGTGCAGGACCACAGCCACAATTGGAGTTTTTCCAGTGGAGAAGGCAATCGGCGTTTACCTGTGTATGCTGTGATAATTGACTCTTGCCCTGAGTTCCCGCAGATTGCACCCTCTAAGCAGCCTACCTTCAAAGTAGATCGGAATCGCATGGCACTCGAGGCGCAGCAGAATCCACAGAGGGTCCACGAGTTCCGGCAGCGTGTGCAAGAGGCAAAAGGGGAGAGGATCTTCTCCGAGAAGACCTGAAAAGGGCAAAGCAGAGGAGAGGGGCCTGGCCGAAGCATTCTGTGTCCCTGTCCTTGCCCAATTACACAACCGACTGCCCGGCTGCCTGGCACCAAAGCTGTTGCAAAGGCTTTTGGCTTTTTGGAGGGGTTCCTGCGGGAATCTGCTGCCAGGCCTTGTCGGAGATCTTTGCCACAGTGGCTTCCACGGAACACTCGGAAGGATGCTTTGAAGGCACAAGCCGCTGCAAGCACCCAGCAATGCTGCCCACAAGCGCAGTGGTGATGCACATGCTGTCTTTGTCAACCGAAAGTGCCCTAAGCAACGGCCCACGGCAAAAGCGGAGAGGATCTTCTTCGAGAAGACATGAAAAGGCAAAGCAGAGGAGAGGGGCCTGGCCGCAGAATATTATGTGTCCCTGTCCTTGCCCAATTGCAAAACGGACTGCCCGGCTGCCTGGCACCAAAGCTGTTGCAAAGGCTTTTGGTTTTTTTGGGGGGTTCCTGCGGGCATCTGCTGCTAGGCCTTCGGAGATCTTTGTCACAAGGGCTTCCACGGAACAATTGAAAGGGATGCTTTGAAGGCACAAGCAGCTGCAAGCACCCAGCAAGGCTGCCCACAAGCGCAGTGGTGATGCACATGCTGTCTTTGTCAACCGAAAGTGCCCTTAAGCAACGGCCCACGGCAAAAGAGGAGAGGATCTTCTTCGAGAAGACCTGCAAAGGCAAAGCAGAGGAGAGGGGCCTGGCCGAAGAATATTATGTGTCCCTGTCCTTGCCCAATTGCAAAACGGACTGCCCGGCTGCCTGGCACCAAAGATGTTGCAAAGGCTTTTGGCTTCTTGGGGGGGTTCCTGCGGGCATCTGCTGCTAGGCTTTGTCGGAGATCTTTGCCACAAGGGCTTCCACGGAACAATCGAAAGGATGCTTTGAAGGCACAAGCAGCTGCAAGCACCCAGCAAGGCTGCCCACAATGTAGTGGTGATGCACATGCTGTCTTTGTCAACCGCAAGTGCCCTTAAGCAACGGCCCACGGCAAAAGGGGAGAGGATTTTCTTCGAGAAGACCTGAAAAGGGCAAAGCAGAGGAGAGGGGCCTGGCCGAAGCATTCTGTGTCCCTGTCTGCCCAATTACACAACGTACTGCCCGGCTGCCTGGCACCAAAGCTGTTGCAAAGGCTTTTGGCTGTTTGGGGGGGTTCCTGCGGGCATCTGCTGCTAGGCCTTGTCGGGGATCCCTGCCGCAAGGGCTTCCACAGAACACTCGAAAGGATGCTTTGAAGGCACAAACAGCTGCAAGCACCAGCAAGGTTGCCCACAAGCGCAGTGGTGATGCACATGCTGTCTTTGTCAACCGAGAGTGCCCTTAAACAACGGCCTGGCTGCGCTCGCCTTTTTTGCAAGCAGCACTTGCGACAACAGGCGAAACACGCTTTAGCTGTTGGAGTCGACGACCCGCAGGGCGGAAACATGCGTCAGCTCGGCCTCGAAGACGCTCCTGTTTCTTCATCGGATCCTTTTTGCAAACACATTCGGGGAAGAGGATCCAATTTATGAGATTTTGGCACTGCATCGCGAGCCGCAAGGCGGGTCCTGGGTTTAGATCAGCTTAGGGCTTAAGAGATTAAGATAAGTCCTACGGGCTGCCTGATCTCCTCAGGTCCGGAAAGCCCCAATCCCGAAATCCTGAACGTCCTAAACTCCATAAAGCCAATAACTTGAAAGCCCTAAAACTTAAAGCCCAAAGCCGAAGCCGTAACGACCCAGCACCTCAATGTCCTGATGATGCACCCCAGGACAGCAAACGCGCACCAACCGTCCAGGCACACCGTTCACCTCAAGATTTGTTGAATATGTTATGTTGCTATCATGATTATCATCCATATGGGTAGCATTCTCACGACTATTGCCATCATGATTATGATGCTAATCATGCTAATCATTGTTACTAATGTTATCGCGATTATGGCTAGTACTATTAATACTATGACTACCAACTTATTACCGTAGCTCTTGCTAATGGAGTCTTTTGAAACCACTAGCTTTAGCTAGTTTGGCATTTTCTTTTTACCGTTAATATCATGCCGATGATCCGCTTTGTCAGTTTCACTGTCATCATTACTATCGCTTCTACTGTTCTTATTCTTAGTAATCTTCTTATTGCGAAAACAACAACAACTACTACTACGACGACGACGACTACTACTACCACTACTACTACTACTACTACTACTACTACTACTCCTGCTGCTGCTGCTACTACTACTACTACTACTAGTATTACTACTACCGCGACTACAACTACTACACCTACTGCTACTGCTAGTGTTGCTGCTACAGCTACCACCACCATTCTTATGGTTATCACCATGGTTGTTACAATTGACAGATTGTTATTACAATTTTCATTATCAGTGGTAATGGCGGTGGTAGCAGAGGCACCAGAAGAAGAAGCAGTAGTAGTAGTAGTGGTAGTAGTAGTAGTAGTAGAGGTTCTTCCAGTCGCTGTGGATTTCTTCTGCCTTTGACTTCAGCAAACATGTGCAACTGTTTCGGCCGGTTGACGCAGAAAGGCTTTGCATTTGGATCGGGACCCTGAAGCCTTGGCTGCAAAGGATCTAACTGCCATTGATGGTAGCTGGCTCCGAAGCCTTCACTCGCCGTGAAGCAACATTACGCAGAATCCGCTTGTCAAAACTTCACCGACGGACTGCTGTCCTATGCACAAGTCGGTGCCAAGATGAGCTCCAGGCCTGTAATGCTGCTAACACGTTTCAGGGCAGATAGCGGAGAGTCCCCCAAAATGACTTCTGATGCAATCTATGCGTTGCAAGGCTCCCGATGTCTCCGAAGGGGTGCTCAAATGTTCAGACTCGCCCCAGCCTGAACGTGGACCGTCTGGTGATGGAACTCCGGGTTGTTCCAGCTGCGCCTCGGTAGGTAAAATGTGCAACTCTCACACTCGGACTCCAGGCGAGGAGAATGAGGTTGGGTGTTAAGCCTCGCAAAACATGTCTTTGACCAGTGTCATGTGTGCACGAACACAGCCTTAATTGTGGCCAGGCTACACCCCTTGCCATAAGGGCAAGTGTGTGAGACAACTTTTAACGGTTTACGGTTTACGCATGTGTCGTGGAAAATAGTAGCTGGCAAGAACTTGCGTAGCATATGGCAACTGAAAGTACGATAACAATCTTCCACCTACAGCAACGGCAGCAGCTTCAAGCAAAAAGTTAAAAGGCTCCGAGATCCGACGGTGGCAGTAGGCTACGGCATCGCTAGTACGCGAAATGCCAGTAGTCGTAGCTTTGGCAGTACCCATGGAACATCAGTCCCAGCACTCTCCGGTATCTACAGCAACAGGCCAGAGCAAGGAAAACAAATCATGGCAGTGTTCTTGCTCATGCCCAGGAGCAATTCTAATGGTGCCGATAAGCCTGACTAGTTATCCTAGTAGTTCTGAAGCCTACATGCTGCGACCGAAATGTTTCGAGAGTCGATCGCAAACCCTGTGAATGTAAGCGCGTCGCATTGCGGCCACTGTGACAAGCAGCAGTGTCACCATCACCTTGAGCAAGTTTTGTTTACCCGAACCTTTCCCGGCCTCTCACGAACTGCTCACGCCCTCCGGGCTATCCATCCGGGGGCTCTTGTGTTTTCTGAGGCTACATCAACAAGTCATGGGTTTTTCTTGGAGCGCGCCGGATGCCGGCATTTTCCGGGCCAGGCGATTAAAAGACTGCGCGCAAGATGCCAATGCCTATAGACTTCATATATATATATATGTATACATATATAATATCATATATATATATATACAGAGAGAGAGGGAGAGAGATAGATAGATAGAGTGTGTCGGTGTGGCTAAGCCGTCTGTTCCACTCGTGCCAGCTCCACTCGCCCTGTACGTTACCTGTCCCACTCATTCCTTTCGTCTCTAGAGCGAGTGGCGAGTGGCGCAACTGGCTCGAGTGGCTCGAGTGGCGCGGACGACTTCAATTGCGCCAATGAATCAGTCTGTTCCACTCGTTTCACTCAATCTACTCGCAGTGTGCCTTGCCCGTTCCACTCGTTCCTTTTGCCTATGGCCGCATCGCGAGCGGCGCGAGTGGCGCGTGTGGCGCGGACGACTTTTATTCTGCCCCCGTGCAGCCGCGATGTGTATATATATATATACACACACACACACATTTTAATTGGGTAGGGCTTTGGGCGAAAGCAGGACGAAACTGAGGTCCTACCAGGGCGATCGTCCATGCCACTTGACCAACCTGACACTGTGAGCAGCAACTTCACGGAGAAGCTTGAGAGTAGGGATGTGGCACAGGCCGAGATACGTAAAAGATCTATCGAAAGAAGCCCACAGACTCGACGGCACAAATGGTTATAGTACTCATCGGGCCTTTGCTGCTGGGCTGCGTGCTGCCTAGACCTAGTGGGTACAAACCAACGAGGCAGCCCAAACCCAAAACCTGCCTGCCGCCCGCTCCAAGGCTAGAAAAGCTGGAACCCTGAAGGCCTTTTGTGCAGCCGGAAGCTCTACAGTAAACCCCCCAAGCCTCTAAAATTCGAGGGAAGGCCCTATCCCCCCGTGCTTCGAGAATCGAGCTTCGGAGGGATTCTATCAGGGTTTACGTACATGCATATATGCAAATATATGTATATATATATATATATATATGGATGGTTGAAGAAGCGCCCGAGAAGTGTTTTCATGTGGGCTCAACAACGCTTCTTATGAGGGCTTGAAGATGGTAAACAATACAGGCTCTTACAGAGGGTTGTGATATGGGATTCATCGGGCTTCTTCAGGGCTTTAGGGTTGCCGGCTTCTGGGGTACCGGTATGCAGGTTTCTTTTTTGGGCTTTTTGCGCCAAGATGCGATGCAAAGAGCGAGGATTCCCAGGTCAGGGCGCATCCTCGACTCGGAATTCAAAAGCCCCCAGCCAGGTATCTGAAGTTCCAATGCCCAAGGCCCAAAAATGCTGAAACCTAAAACCCTGACAGCCAAAAACCGCGAAGCCTGAAAACTGTTGACTCCTCCGACTTGGATTCTGTGGAGCCTTGCCTGCCCTGTGCGAGTCCTGAGTCGAAACTGTAAGCGCACCAAATGGCCGAACATAGGTACTATTCACTTACTTGAGACCCCAAAGCTAGTTGTTTACTTGGGGTCGTAGGGCTGAGCTGCACCTCGACACCTTCCGCATTGACCACTGTGTAATCGGAGCCGAACCAGAAAACTAGGCTAAGAAAGAAATTGAAATATCACTTTTTCCAAACGTTGCCCTTGTCTTGTAGTAGTCGTTACTATAGCAACACCTCATAGCAATGCCTAAAGGCCCCTATAGGCTTTCAAACCTCGTCTCAGCTGCCGAAGAGCTTCAGGGTCTCTCTCGCCCGGCTTTCCGCTGCATGAGGCCTCCGAAGGCTTAGCCCGAAACCCAAACCTGGATTTTGTTGTAAAAAAGACCCTTTCCCGGGTTGGGTTGAGAGTTTAGGGCTGGGAGGGGGAGCAAAAAGTTCGTGGTGGGCTTAGGATGGAACTCTACAGATTTCAGGCGTCAGGTCGTGGAGAAAAGCAAAAACACGACACACGGAATCGATGACAGTCCTCTCATCCAGAGTGGATGCCCTTTGCGTCGCTGTCAAACAATGTCGCCTGTCACTGGCTTCATCCAACTGCGACTGCAGTGTGAAGATCTGCTTCGACTTCGCCTGCAAGTCATGAGCAAGGGCTTTGCTACACCGTATGAATGC
Source organism: Symbiodinium sp. clade A Y106 (assembly GCA_003297005.1). NCBI lineage: Eukaryota > Dinophyceae > Suessiales > Symbiodiniaceae > Symbiodinium > Symbiodinium sp. clade A. Next base: position 105,572 of record BGNK01000690.1, read on the forward strand.
ACGACACCCGTACACAAGGCGCTTGCAGCGCAGAGTCTCAGCTTTCCTCCCTATGCTGTCGAAGGGCTGCTACGTATGAGCTCATCTCTGAATTCCCTCCTTTGGCCCCCCTTTGGCGACCTCGAGCTCCCTGACAAGCTCACAGGTGCCGGCCAGATGTTGGCCTGAGGAGCTCAGTTCTCCCCTCTTTTACCTCGAGATACTGCTACGCCCGCATCGCCCTCGCGCCCTCGCCGCTGCATTGAATTACGTAGACGTCTTTAACTTGCATGCCTCAGAGATGTCCCGTGCATCCTTCGAGCCTTAAGGCTTCAGGTCCCTTCTCCAGCTCCCTTGAATTCGAGTCGAGAAGCCATTCGACTTCAAAGCTCTTAGACCGTAACCCCTTTCGAAGCCATGGGAACCGACTCACATGCATGAGCACGAAAAAATCCCGCACATGCCTGGAACAGTGAATCCATGTATGAATGTATATATGCATGCATGATAATGCATGTCTGTCTATGCGTGTATGTGTTCGCCAATGCATGTGTATGTTTGTACGTCTGTATGTATGTCTGTATGTTTGTATGTATGTATGTATGTGCCGCATGTAAGGTACGAATGTATGTATGTGTGAATGAATGATGAGTGAGTGAACGATTGTATGGTTACATACGGGTGTAAGGAGATTAGTGTAACATGATATGGTGCTCTTGTAGTGTACTGTAGTCCGGTGCAATGTGGCGTGGTGTGCGTATGTATGTACGCATGTATGTATGTCTGTGTGAATGTATGAACCTACCACTGTCTAAATGCATGTATGTATGCACGTATCACCTACTTAGCTAGTTAGCTATCTAGGTACCTGCCTACATACGAACATTATAAACACATGTCTATATAGATATGCATATATGCATATATACATATATGTATGTATGTATGCATGTTTGTATGTATGCATGTATGTATGCATATGTGTAAATGTGTATACGTATATTAGACATACTTACAGTTTGGTATATATTCCCTCTATACTTGAACAGGCCGGCATATTTGTGTTTTAACCTGTGCACCGTTAAACGTAAATACATACACTCAGTTCAGTTCTCATTCCTGCAGACGCATGCACCCACACCTGCCAGCAAACACATTCGTGTCCTAAACTCCGACTTCATGTCGCTTGCGCCAAAGACGCCAAGCTCATCGGCATCTTGGCGCATGAACCTTTGATGATCGCCGGAGGCGCGGCAGCAGTGTCAAAAACAAGTGTCGGATGTGGGAGTTGCCGAGCATGACTACTTGCTTCATCTGAGCCTTCATGATCATGGTCTCCGTCTTTGCTGCGTGGCTGCTTCTACTGTGCTGTCTTGATGCCCCCAGCGGTATGTTTGCGTCGTATGTCTTCATTTTCAATTGTCATTTGTACGTGCTCCGCTTCTTTCTACATCTCTGCTCGTGCCTTTTACAACTCGCCAGGCCACAATGGCCTTCTGCGGCCACGACAACTGCAACAATTGCAGCACATTGTTCAGTGTTTTCTTCACAGAGAGGTCCAAGCAGATGAGGCCAGCAAATGTAGGCTGTCTAGACATGTAGCCGAACTACTATATTGGTCACAGAACCTCAACAAGAAGCGCATCGCAACCACAACAAGCACGACCCTCCCAAATGACAACACTTTCATGCATCGCCACCACCAGACCGCCCCAGCAGGGGCATCCATCGACACAGCTGTCGCACTGAGGCCACCGGGACCATCCAGTATGGTACCTGTTGTCTGACAGGCGGAGTTTTCTGGACCCACCTCATTGGACTCGCGATAATGCTGGTAGCACGTGAAGGCTCGACGACTGACAGCACGGGCCATGTACATTGAGGAGACACATTGCCTGTTTGTCTGCCTTCCTTCGCCTTCTTGTTGCTGAGCCAGGGGCGTGACAATTAAATTAGGGCTTTCGGGGGGTCTATGTTTACGATGATGATACAGCGACTGTGAGAGGATATTCTTGTTTAGCATTCAGAACCCCCCCCCCCGCCCTACTTGCATCAAATGCTTCATGCGATGCTGACCCTGATCGATGCCAAGGCTCGCAGTGACTTCATGTTCGTGATCGTACATCCGCCAAGCCTGGCTCTGCAGTCAATTTGCCACCTGCCGGCTCAAAGGTCGGCTGAGCACGGCTGAGCTCGGGCGAGGCGTCGGGTTACTCAAGACGACTTCAGAGGGCAACCTATTACAAACAGCACGACTACGGCAGTGGTTCGTTCCTCGTCCCCTTGTCCCGAGCACGCAGCAAAACCCAAATCCGGCTCCGGCTTAGGGTTGAAGGTTCAGCGCAGGTGCTAGGAGAGTGAACATTCCATGGGGTCAAAGATGAGTGGATGACTGAAACGATTGAAGGAAGAAGGAGAAAAGCACCGATGTGCCTCATTCATACATACTGCAGACCCCAAGTTCAATAGCAAAACAGCAAAACCACTGAACCACCTTTGATCACGGAAGACGGGCGTGTCGCCATCCAGGATGTAAAACCCACGTTCGCCATCTGCTCCCTGCTGCGCGTAAACCCTTGCCTCAAGCACTGCACAGGATTCAATTAAGATCTGGGTGCCTTCTTCAGTTCGAGCAATCAGGATCCTTCTTTTTGGCCTCTGGATTTTGGGATGAATCTGACTGCTTGAATATTCAGTAGATTCGGGGGGCCTTATTCAGGGCTCCTTACAATCAGGATCCTCTTACTTCGCCGCTGGGCTTTGCTTTGTTAGCTCATATATGTCCATATGCATCCGCTCATGGATCTAAAATTGGCGAGGCAGAGGCCTGAGGCCAGGGATAGCCAATAGCCTTGATACTTTCAGCATGGTTTGGGGTAGGTCTGTAATGGATAATGGTACTAGTTATTTCGGCTTCTGTAATTATGCCACGAGTGAAGAACGCTTCACGAGGCTGAGTGGTGAAGCCTCAAGTCTGCTGTTGGAACCCATCCCTCCAAATCCAAGTTCTTCATGCTTTCTCCAGATCCCCACAACCGCAAAAAACCGGCATCACATCTGGAGATCTGTTGCCAAGCGGCCCCTGTAACCACGTTCTGCAGTACGTGCGTTGCATTCGCATCTTCCAGGACGTGCCACATGCTGGTGCTGCTCACGCTCACCTGTCTTGCCGAACTGAGGTGGGCTAGGGGTTGCTTATTTGGTGTCCCTGCTCCAGTGAAGAAAGTCTGGTCGCAAGACGATGCATGGAGAGGGCTCGCTGCGCAGCGGAACAGGAATAAAGCGATATGATACGGGTGCATCAGCAAATGGGGAGCTATCTTGTTCTTGCAGGGCCCAATGCCAAGTGTCACGAAAGATCCCATTATCTTGGGTAACTCCTATTTTCTGAAATCCCCATATGTTGCGGTTAATCTTGTCATCATGGTAACTCTCACACTAGAAACCCGACATTAAAAGCCCTGAAACCACCGTTTCCTTACCCAGCCATTCAATGCCAAGCCCTTGCCCTGAACTCCTACCCAGCTCCTGGGCCCTGTGCCCTCTTCAGCCCAGTGTCGCCAGGGTTGGCAAAGGATCGGGCCCCTAAGTAGTAAGGTCCTTCGGTTGGCCTGATATTTCTTGTTATGCACCGTCTGAACCAGCGCCCCAAAACCCTACCACACCCACTGAAACAGAGCGACAAACAACTCCTTCTGAACCTTCATATTTCTCTCCATGACACCTTGAAAAGCCAGTGCTTTGAGCGTGCCTCCGGGGTGGTGTAGAAGCCTCGCTCATCCGCGATCAGTCGGCGGCCGCTGGCCTGGTTGACGATAGTGTAAACACCTCGGATCCCGTTCGGTTTGCTGGGTTGTGGCCCCACGAGCTGCGTGAATGATCCACTAACCAACTCTTCATACTACGGCCCGTCAGTACTTGTTGCAATCCCCCAAAAAACCCAAATACACACTCGACAAGACCTCAGCGCCTAAATCCTAGCTTGTGTGACTCACTCCATACGTCATTTGAAACCCATGAAGCTGTCGCTTGGAATTCTTACAGAAAGATTGGGATGCATCATGCCGAAAAGCCAACATGCTGTGCAATGTTAGGCAAACCTCGGCCATTTCACTTGCAGTTCGGGATGCTGTCAATTTGTCAGCTGTCTCCCTAGAAGGCAAGCAGACATCCTGCTCGCGCTGTACCCCTGAGCCTACTAAACCGTGAACCTGAATCCAAACCCTTGCACCCTATCGGTCTAAATGCTTCAATGCCAAGCTTCCGCCAAACTCCCGCCGAATGCAAGCATCTGCACAGCCGAGGCTCCAAATCACGGCAAACGCCCATGCGAACCACATGTCCGCATGGCTGAAGCATGCTAACCTGCTTGATCCATTCTGGCTGAGGCGGTGATTTCGTAAAGCCTTTGCTGTCGATTCCCGACTCCCCGTCGCACAACGGAGAAAGAATCCAGAACAAATGACCTAGAGTAGTTCGCCTCTGGCAGAAGTGAGGGCGCTCCGAGCGCACGGCCATCCGATCCGACAAAGACCAGCCTGCGAAACTGCAGGCGCAAGCAAACTGTCCGATGCCATGCGCCGTGACCATGCATTCTTCATCGTGCTAAATCTGTTGAGTCATGCGATAATGTCCTGAACGGCGAGAAGGGCTCGAACACAAGCAAGCATCTTCTCGACTCTCTAAACATTCCGTGCTGAAACATCTGGCAACTGTTGTAGGCGCGAAGCAAGCGCCATAGCGCGATAGAGCAGAAGCACCAGCACTACCACTCCACCCATTTTCTTCTTGTTTCTCATGGTCGCATGCTCTGCACTCCGTGATGCTAAAGTTGGCTGCTGTTGTCAATCGGCTTCCATGCTGTTTGATGGTCTTCGGGTCCTGTTAACGGGTTTTGCCCGCTGTCTTCAGCATTGCTGGGAGATCTCGTCTCTTGCGCTCCTTGTCCGTCTTGGTATTCTGTCTGCTCCTAGAAACCTTTGCACAAGTCACGCGTGTGGGTCCTAGATTCTGGGCGCAATAATGGCATCTTGGGAACTGACCTGCAGTTGCACATCATAGCTCCACACTCATGCTGCCGCTCCCCGCCTATGCTGGCCGTAGCCTAAGCGACCTCTTGCTGTGTCGCCCAACTGGAGCATGCGGTTGTGCACCTGCGAGGCGCTAACTTCTGCAAGAAACTGCTGTGCGACGCAAAGAAGAGCGGCACCTTGAACCGGAATCCGGCAATGGAAACTACTAGTAGTTGGTTGGTCGCAGGCTAGTCCTCAGTTCATGACCCGGCCACCTAGTCGGAGATCTTGTCTCTCTCTTCTGCTCCACTCGTGATGCAAAGAGGTCTCCAGGAAACATCGTAGCATGCACAGATCTCCTCAGCCAGGGTACAGCAGGAACTCTTGAAATCGATGCCTCGACCCAGCCCACAAGGGATGCAGAAAAAAGTAAATGATCCCACGTGCCACACCTCAGGTGTTGGGCCGTGGGTGCACGGTATGGAACAACCGGCGAATTATCATCGATGGTCGAATGTATATACACAAGCAATGTGGGCTAAAACGTCCACATGCGTCAACGCCGAGCTCTAAAAAATCAAGAAGCTGGTCTGCTTCAGCTCTTTGCTGGAAAGGTTCTGCCTAAGTCCGGATCTGCGGCCCGACTGGGACCTTCACGCCCGGCTGGGGACAAGCATAGCCTTGAGGTTCCACTCGGAGTGCGGAGGGTGTTTGTTGGGATTTTGGAGTCCAGGAGCTGTTAAGGCTTTCGAGGTTTAATGTAGGAAGCTGATTAAGAACCCCTGGCTCTATAACCCCAAAACAGTAGGATTCATATACAGAACCCCAAAACAGGCCAAAGGTTTCGTAATCAGATTCCTACATTATGCTGTCAGGACTTTAAGCTCCAAGGCTCAAAGCTTGAACTCTTTTTGACGTAGATATCGCTCTACTTCTCAGACGCAGAGTCTTCCAAAGCGTGAGCTCCCAAACCACGAAGCTTCCAGTGTCAAGGACGGGCTCGGGCGTGAGTGGTGCATGACTTCTTGCTGGTTCATCTGTGTCATCCATGAATCCATGCGCCATTTTTTTTTGAGAAAATTTGACCTCGGTTTGAACGCACTGAAGCCAAAGCCCAGATGCCCATTGTCGGGCTCGCAGCGCGCATTGGCATGCCAGGCCTCAGATGTACTGTAGTTGAGGGTATGAGTACGCAGGGTTGACATGTCGAAACGAAGATGTCACCCTTGTGTTGGTGGATCACTGGGGCCTCCTGAGTCGATCCGTCCTTGCTCATGTCAGGTGGGTGACGCACTCTGTCTTTCCGAGTCAGTCCAGCGCAAAGCCTGATCTTGTCGTACTAACCTACCCTGATGATTTGAGCACTCTGAAGAGCCCCCTAAACGTGCTGAAGTATGTCGTAGGCATGGCACATAGCCACGAGCATCGATGGAGAGTAGACTGGCGCCCAAGCACCTCGCTGCCCAAGTGCTGCAAGGGGTCGAACAGGGACGCCAAAAGGCAGATCGTAGGCTTCGGGATTCATCATCAGTGCAATGCGTGGCAGTTGGTTCTTCTTGCTTGATCATTTCGTTGTTTAGTGCGTAGGATATTACCACTGGTAGTGACATCAACAAGTAGTAGCATTGGCCATGAGCAGAGTATGGCCTGAAACTTGCAAAGATTCCTCTGTGCCCATGCACCGTTCCAGGCTTTGCGTCTTCTGCAGTTTCGGTTGAGATACAGCTGACACCTGGAACTTTGTGCCCGGTTCCTTTCGTGCTGTCAAGGAGAGACTCAAGTCTAGCTACAAGATCCTATGACTTGTTCGACCACAGAGGTTTGTGAGATCTAGTTCTTGGCTTGACACCGTGGTTGGTACACCTGCACTTAAGCGACTCGCCTATTGGAGCAGCATCAGCCTGAGGCCCCGAAGACCTCCGCAGCACAAACCCTGCGCCCGTTGAATTTCATCAGCCATCCTCAGGTTTCGACTCACACACGCGCACAGGGCAGGTTTAGGGTCATGACCATCGGCATCACCATCATCGCCCCCCTTCCAGAATAAAGAGCGTGAGCATGGCCATCATATCTGGGGACATACAAACATAGTTCTAGCAAAGAAACACCTTAACAAATGTGGATAGATAAATGGAAAGATAGATAGACCGATCGGACGATAGATACGTAGATAGATAGGCAAACAGATAAACAGATAGAAGGATGAGGTTAGATTAGATTAGATGAGACTAAACAGACAAGACGTAGACTAGACTCCATGAGGATTGATAGATATTTTCCAAAGTACATACATGCTTCACTAGGCTAATGCGGGGCTTTCAGAAAACTCGGGGTTCACTCTTGGGATGCTGAGAACAGGTCTTACAGCATGAAGTAAAAAAGGCTATGTTGCTCGAAAATCCACAACCTCTATGTAGATCCCCTATTTTCTGAATTTCCCAAAGGTGTTCTGGAGGGCCGGAGGCCTTGGTCCAGGGCGTGAGGATGCGGCACCTGGGCTGTCAAGGGTCATAATCAACAAAGATAGATAGAAAACGCACAACACCAAAAAGCTTGAAGAAAGGGAACCGAATTGTCAAACCCTCGGGGCTGGCTCGTGAGTATCTCGGAGGGTGATAAGAATGATCATGGTGATGTGGGCATGTTGACTGCGCTCCCATTCATGGCGGGAGGACGGTTCTCTCGAATCATCATGGAGTCCCATTAAACCCTTTTCAAACCCCGCGCTTTCATGGAGAACTTCAAAGGCCCCCAAAACCAAATCCGCAACAGAAGGACAACCGGCAAGAGCCAAAACCGGATGTGGCAAGGCACNCCATTAAACCCTTTTCAAACCCCGCGCTTTCATGGAGAACTTCAAAGGCCCCCAAAACCAAATCCGCAACAGAAGGACAACCGGCAAGAGCCAAAACCGGATGTGGCAAGGCACCCATTATGATATCCCTACGGATGTAAGTGTTTTTTATGCGCATAAAAAACACTTGCAGTCGCAAACATCACAGTGCACAGCATTCGAAGGTGCACGTGCATGGTGATCGCAGCTCTTAAGACTTAGAGCTTCCGACCGAACTTTTCGCTCCCGTAGGCGAAACGCGTAGCCACACAGCCCGAGTTCAGTGAAAAGGCTGAGTGCTTGCAGGCTTGAGTGTGCCATCCCTTTGTGTGCGTGCAACAAAGAGCACATTCGCCATGGATCCGTCAGCCATACGCAGTCGCAGTCGAGCTCCTTCAGCAGAAACAGTTCCAGAGTTCCGTGGAGCAGTACGTCCAGGACCACCTCCTGGATTAGCTCTTCAGAACGTGGCCACTCTGCCCAACAGCCAAGTTCTACTAGCACAACTCCTCGAGCAGCAACAGACGCAGAACCAACTACTTTCCCAGCAAGTACAACTCCTTCAGTTCAACCAGCTTGCGATGAGTCAGGCAGCGTACACGAACCCTACCGACATCCTGTGCCAGGTTGATCCCACCCTCAAGAGTGAGATGGAACAATGGGCAAAAGAGTATCGCGCAGTACTCCAGCAATACTGCACCCAGGATACACTTCATGCAAAGTATTTGGATCTGACAAGCAAAGGTGAGCTACACAAGCAGTTTGCTGACGAGGTCAACAAAGTCTGGCAATGGCCTTCTATGTTCAAAGCAGAAGTCCGCGAGTTTGAAACTTGCAGGCCAGTGATCACAGAAGGTGAGCGGGAGAATTATGCAGACGTTGATCCTGATTCAGATCCCTTTGACCTTGACGCTGCTTTTCGGATTATGCGGAAAAGACATGCTGAAGAGTGCCAGAACTTCATCTTCGCTTACCAGCGATGAAATACTACAAGAGCAAAGCAGATGCCAGCTTCCAAGAAGGATTGCTACTGGATCGTTTTCAAGCTTGGACGCTGAAACACGCTCATATTCTGAATGAGCTTTCGCGCAAACAGATCGAGTCGAAGGTGAGACTTTTTGCAGAACTCACCTTTCGAACAGAGCTGCCGAGAATTCAAAGCAGACATGAGAAGGAGAAAGAAAAGCGGAAGAAACAGAGAGAGGAGCTTCTGCAAGCTGAGGCTGCATTCAGGTTGATGGACATCAACAAACTCCTCGCCATGGCAATGCTGGAGAGATCAGCTTTGCCAAGCGGTGGACAAGCAAGCAATCGACAACAAGTTATTCCGCCAAACGGTGCTCCCGCTTTCTTCTTACATCAATACCCGGACTTGGCCAAGAAGTACAACTTGACTACACAGGCCGAGAAAGCTCCCAAACCCAAGCCAAGATCTGACCGGGGCCGATCAACGAGTGCAAAATCAAGGCATTCTTCAAGAGGAAGTCATCGGAGCAAGTCGTTGACTAAGGGCACTGGAAAGACCAAAACAACTCGACAGAGCAGTCGAAGCTCTTCGAAAGCCAGCAAATCCAGCAACAAGAGCAAAGGCAAAGGCAAGTAACAACGCGGGCGAGGAAGAGGCAAGATGCATACCAAGGCAGTGCGTGTACAGACACCCGCTCCCGGCAGACACTGACTTACATCAGACAGTCAGCGCAAGAGAATTCGCAGGCGAAGTTTTTGGTCAGATGACTACACCATCGACTTTGATGAGTTCGTTCGTTTCCGGTTGAAGAGAATGAATCTTGTACAGCTTGAACGCCGGTTCACTTCACCAGTGCATGTTTTGACATCGCCTGCTCTTCATGTTCCCGCCTATGTTCGTGCGTATTTAGCCAAAGGTTCCAAGTTCATTCCGGACAGAAAGCCAAGTACTGCAGCACATTTGGTGCGTGCAGTTGACTCTTTTGAGAGATGCATTCAAGTCGCTGCATTCTTCAAGGACAAGCAAAGTCACACGATTCATGCCAGCAAATGCAGAATGAGATCCAGCTGGAGCCCCACTTATGATCCTTGGGTTTCTTTGTATTGCAGGCTTTTGAAAGAAGAGTTGATTCGATACCAGCCTCTTCCACTCATAAAGAATGAAGATTTCGTTGACAGAGCAGCGCGGAGATGGTTGACGCAAAATTCCGATCTTGTTTGCGTAGTGGATGCAGACAAGAACCTCGGTGATGCAATATTGCCGAAAGCATGGGTTAAGTCCGAAGTGTCAAGACTCCTTGCTGAAGCTGCAGTTCTCATCATGCCTGAAGATTTTACCAACATGTCTTCCCACATTAAGTTCGCTTTGGACAGCTTTCTCCATCGTGCACATGTGGATGGTTTGATTACCACAAAGGTCCTCAAGTTCCTTCTCAAAGACTTCAATTCGAATAAGGCCGGTTCGTTCAGACTACGCGTCAAGCTCCACAAGACTCCAATTGTGGGGAGACCCATTATGAATCTGAGCCGTACTTGGATTGCACCAGCAGCCACATACTTGACAGAGATGTTGAATCCAGCCCAAAAGAGGCTACCACACGTCATTGAGTCCAGCACGGACCTTCTGAAACTGCTTGGGGATATGCAGGTGCCAGATGGTTTCGTGCTGTTCACGTTTGATGTTCGAAATCTTTACCCGTCGATTGACCGGAGTCATTTCATGACGGTCATTGACAGACAAATCAAACGACTGTGGAGTCATGATTCTCGGCTAGGTGTTTTTCTGATCAGGCTCACAGAATTCGTGTTGGATTTCCAGTTCCTACAACATGACGATCAAATGTTCCNGAGACTCAGCGCCTCTACAGAACGTGCCATCAAAACAAATCTGCGCTGCAGAAACACCTTCAGATCTTCGTTCAAAACCTTCGCAGAAGGGGACACAACAAGAAGCAGGTTGAAGACATCATTGCATCGACCTGCCGAAAACTTGAGAATGCTCGCGATGTTCAAAGATGTAGAAGCAGAAAGTTCTTCTTCAAGACGCTGTACAGCTCTTCTCTGAACATCAAAAGTGCCAAAGCTGCTCTGAAGAAGCGTTGGCATGTCATCTAACACCTTCAAAAGCAAAGTTGACGCATCACTCTGTCATAGAGTCCAGGCCAATATGTTCCGAAGGGATTTCAATATCCATTGGCCACACGCATCGAAACCCGTGTCAGGGCGTGGTGGGTAGGGACCGGGTTTTTTATGCGCATAAAGAACACTTGCCTCCGGGTCCCCGGGTCCGGGTCTGGCGCACCGCCTTTCTTGCCGTCGGCACTGCCGCGGACTGCGCCCTTGAAATCAAAGACGATTGGCGCAGTCCGAGTTAACCTGGATTGTGACTTCTTCATGATCTTTTCACCGGTTCGAACTGTGGCAATCCCGCCATTTTTGCCAGGAGGCTGAGGGTGGCAAGGATGAAACGCACAGAGTTCTGACCGGTGAGGAGTCCCAACATTGCAAGTCGGCCTCTCTGAAGATGCTGTGTACAGCGTGCATTTTGCAAGGCAGCGGTGAGTGGTTGACAGCTGCGCTTCATGTGTGTATGCAGGAGATCGTAAGCGAACTCTTCCGACTTCAGCCGGGGACTGCGCTGAACTTCTCCGACCTGGCGACAACGGAGAAGGCGCCGAATGATCGGATGCTTCAGCATTTCGTGACTTTCTGGGCTCGGAGTTGAATCCGTGGCTGTGGGTGTGTGCCGGCAATGCGACAAGACGATGCATGATGACGTCCATGTCCTGCTCATGGCTTGCAAATATCCCCTTAGCAGCGGTTGGTTTTCGATTGACTTGGACGTCCTTCAACTTCTCACGTGTACCGTGGCACGCCGTGGGCAGAAACTCCTCGAGCAGCGCAAAGACACACGCAAGCGAATCGGTCACGACCCCAGGACCCCAAAAGTATCTCCACAAGGGCGTTTACATGCCTAAGGTCGCATCGAGGAACTCCTCGCCATCGGCTTGGGCAGGTCCGGTCCGGCACAGAGCGCGCTTCGAGCTCAGCTTTCGTGCGGGGAGTGCTCCTTGCTTCCTCCTGGTCCTGGACCGAGGTCGTGTGGTTTGGTCCTAGAAAGTCCCTTGGCTCGGAGATGTCCAGAGGCTCTGTGTGGCTCCAGTTTACATGACAGCACACAGAAGGAAGCGAATGTGCCAAGGCATTGGCCCATCAAGGCCAATGAGTCCAATGCCGCTGACGCCCTTGAGCCAGATGAGCCCTGCAAGCCCGTCGAGACCGAGGCCTCCTGCCAAGACTTCGTCGTTAGCGTACAAGCTCTGGGACAAGACTCAGACTGCTCTGTCGACAGCTTTGTTGGCTTGCACGGGGCGGAGGAACGCAATGGCGCCGACGTTCGAGTTGCAGGAGCGGTTCCGTGACAGACCACCAATGACATCAACAGAACAAGCAACTCCTGCGTTCATTCTGCACTTTGCAGGAGGGGGATTCCTCACCAGGCCCCAGTGCACCATGTGTTCTAGAGACTTGCATCCAAGCAAGGGTTTCTACGCTCTGCCAGATCGTGCGGCAAATGCCAGCTCTGCCATGCTACAGCGGCTTGCGAGGCTCGCAAATTCCTTGAAGTCCTGCAAACTTCGCTGATATGTCGCGTGTTTCCTATCTGCGGTATCTAAATCGTTCTTAAACCCGTGAAATCAAAGAAGCTGCTCGCTGCGAAGGGGATAAGCGAGTAAACTCGCATTGGCCTCGTGAACATCATGAAAATGAGACACGGCAAGACCAGACCTTGGAGCAACGTGTCGCAATCGGTTTTGAGCTCGAGACTCAGAGCGGTTGCCCAACAGGTCCTGCGGGGTATTTCCGGGAGCGAACAGAGCCATGCGACATCGCATTGGCAATTTCTGTTCCAGATGTCGGCCGGGCTAAACCATGCAACAAACATTGTTGTGAACAGTGAAAGCAAGGTACAAAGCACAGTGTTTCGTGCGAAGACGTCCGCCAGCTGCACTCGGTCGCCACTGTCTAGAGTGTCTGTCCTACGGTCTCACTTGCGTGGCATGAGGGACGGGACGGTGTGTGAGTGATCGCTCAGCCGAACACAATGGTCCGAAAGGGGTGCCCGAGTCCCCATTTCAACAAAACACCTGCCCGGCAAGACTCGTCCGTGGAGCGACCAGACAAGACCCGACCAGACCAATGCTGTAGAATTGTGGTGTTTTCTGTCGTCTTCTGAGAGGATCGATTCTCGGACGATCATCGAGGAGATCCGCCGAAGGCTTGGGCTCAAGGACTGCATCGCTGCGCGAAAGTCTCCGCAAGGGATATCCCAGGAGTTTTTGTGCCGGGCGATCCCGGGGCAAACTGCCAGGATCTGGGGGCCGTCGGTGTTTGCCCGGACTGGTGCGAGGACGACCTGGCCATTTCAACTTGCAAGTTTCTGGGACGCAGCCATGTGTTCTGTTAAGAGCCTTATGGCAGTATCGGCTGAGATTGACACCTTTTGTCACTTTGAGGATTTCCTGGCCGTGCACCGAACGAACTTCGTAGAGTGCACAAGCATGACAAAAGCAGCATTGATTCCTGCAGCAACAACATTGTGACACTCGGCAAGTTGATTCGGTTTATTCCGCCAAGGTTGAAAGAAACCATCATGTCTTCTGAGAATTGAGTACCACCAGTCTCCAGGTTGCTTGCACCCTCTTGCATGCCGTAAGAGTGTCTTACTCGGCGTGCAATATTGCACTTGGTACATGTGGCCGGAGCACCATGCCCGCAACGAGTTTAGAGACCTGACTTTCGTGGCCGTTGATGCAAAGTGTCTTTGACTTCTTTAAAAGGGCTAGAGGAAAAGCATTAGCTTGAAGAAGCTGTGACCCTCAACACGAAAGTCTTGGTGGAGTTGCTGGGGCGTCAGAGGCCCCAGCTGGCGTTTGCCATGTCAGTTCCTGTAGTCCTTCTGGCTGCGAAAATGGCAAGTGTGGTCCGATCTCCCAAGGAGAGTCATGGACTTAATTTGTGCACTAGTTCTTTACAGTCTCGCGGCGGCGCGACCGCGAGTCCGTAATATGTCGAAGCATGAAGCAAGGCACACAGACACACCAGAGCCTCTTGGACGCTGTTCCTTCTTGCTGAGTGCCAGCTGAGGCCAGCCTGACTCGGCATCTGCCACCGCCTGAAGTGGTCAATGCTCAAAAGGCGCCGGACATTCCGCATTCCTCATGCCTCACCTGCCTCACCTGCCTCACCTTTCCTGTCTGCGAGCCAGAGGAGCAGAACTACAGGGAAGTTGACGAGCAGCTGCAGCAAGCGCAGCTTTTGCTTGAGGAGCATGTTCTCGCAATGCCAAGCATGCTGAAGCTATTCCATGCAATATTCAAGGCGATAGAGCATGTGATAAACGTAGTCCAAGAAGGTCGTGCAGCTGACGGTCTCCGAACAGGCACAGCCGCAGCACGGGACCATTTAGGCCCCCCCTCAAGCCACGGTGAAGGCAAAAGACCACGCAATACAATTCCATCACATGGGCCCAGTTATGCACAATCGATGGGGAGCTTTCAGGCGGGGTGGATTTCTTGCCAACCGGCTGGCTGCATCGGTCTGTTGGAGTTGCAATCTTTCATATGGAGTGAGAATGTACGACGCATGTGAGGATGGACCTGCATGGGTCCGGTCGGTTTCAAAACGGGAAGACTGTGGAAACCCACATACATACGATTCCCAGGAAAGAGACTCCAGGGCGCCCTTGCCGTCAAACTGGACCCCTGCGCCCCATCCTTCTACGGCCTCCGCTTTCCACAACAACTGTGAAGGGTGGTTTCTTGCTGTCCCAGAGTAGCGAGCAGCGGCTGCCTGGTGCCATGCACGGCCGAACGTCGGGTTGAGATTCTGACACACGTACAATCCTAGCATACTTGGTTTGAAGCCATTTGTCTCAGTTCTTGACCATTCAGCGTAACTTGATGGCGTAACTTCATGGAAACTATGACGACGAACAAAGATAGATGCTTTCGCATTCGATTTGTTTGCAAGTTAGGAAAACGAGCTTGGGTGTTTGGCCTGAAGGTAGCTGGAGCAACAAGCCACATGCCTATGTTCACTACGATCCATGCCTGCTTGGCTTTGCACGCATGAGGAGCAGACCAAGCGAGAGAAGGAGTATCTGAGGGCGCAAGCGACGCAGGCTCAAGAGGCAGCTTCAAGATTGCTTCTCCGAATAGTTGCTCGAGTAGGGGTTTGAAACCCTCAATCCACTTCTGTCGTTGTGAAGGTGCTGGCGGGACGCTGGGATCAGCACTTGCGTGCGCAGGAGTTACGGGCGACGGGAGGGAGGACAATGGTTAGGTGGAGTCTCGTGAGCAGCAGATGCAGGACAATTTTGCACGGCTAAGTTCCTTCCGCGCAGCTTCGGTTTCTTCAGAGTTCTTCGTGTTTCTTCTACAGAGAAAAGAGGTGGCGATTTACAAAGCGCTTTCAGGAGATTTCTGCGGAGCAAGACTTTCAGAAATCCCTTGGGCAGCTCCACGAGGCATTAGTCGTTTCCTTTGCAGGCGTCGGACAAACTTGAAGCGCCGGGGAATTTGCCAGTCCTCGCGGATGATGCGGCTGAAGCTGGAGGAACAGGCCGCTTTCACTTTTCAATGCTCTTCCGAGACAAGGATCAGCCAGAGGAATGCGATGCTTTTTTTAGAATGTAGTGCGCAGCGGCCCACCCAGGCTTGCAGGAGTTCGAGTAGTTTCTGTTTCGAGGGCGAACTCCGAGGCGACGGAGGGTTCCCAACTCACAGCAGCTCACAGCTGACGCGAGGCTTCCCAGCTTGTCATCGAGTATCAAACGAGACGGACACAGGAGGAGCTGCAGCTGTGAGGATGCTTCGCATTGATTCGCATTCTAGGATTTGTCATTCCAAGTTGTGTGTACTCGGCCCCCTACTATGCTGGAAGCTTGCGGCGCAGGAGATCAACCGTCACAAGCATGAAGTAGAACTCCATCACTGGGAGGTGCTCCTCGCAACTCTCAGCATCTCAGTTCACGAAGCATGCCGCATACGTTTGAAAGAGGCAGCTTGACGGCTTGTCGAGTCTCGATCGCCGACTGAGAGCCGTTTTCCCTTTCACGCTGTTCGGGCTTTTCCGGTAGCGCCTGTTCCTCAGCCTTTGCCGCGCCCTGCGCTGCGTCTGCATTGCCGGAGGCACTTCTGTCGGTGTGAAGTGTGTGAGGTAGGAATCTGTCAAAGATATCCCGATATCCCCATAAACAGGAGATTCGAGGCTAATTCGATATTCGGGATATTATGGTCCCCTTTTGCGTACCCTAAATATTAGGTGCCCCATTAATAATCAGGACCCAAAAAGGGACCATAATTTTGACAACCACCCATATATATATATATATATATAATTAGGGACCAATATTACGGGATACCCGTAGCACGTATTCTGACCCGTATATTAGACGTGTCTGGGATTGACCTCCGAGCATCATGCATGTCAGTATTGCCAGGAGTGCACTGCAGACGTGCCTTGCGAACTCGCATGCCATTGGCGGCTCAGGTGCACCTTTTCTAGCTACGCAGCCATAGCGCCCCGAAGGGACGGAGATCACCCCAAGGGTGCTGCCGAGAGTCGCCCGAGGCATCGGAGCTGAGCTCGAGACGAGCGAGGAAAAACGACTGAGCCCAACCGCTTCCGCTGGTGTCCAGCCTTTTCTTGTCGTGCTACCAAATCCTTGAGATTGGTAGCGGAGCGCGACCTAGTGACCTTCGCTGTGGGAAGCCTACGGCGACCGAATTCGACGAGGGTGTCCACACCTACTTTCTCCTGAACGTGAGGGCGGAGCTGCGGCTCCGACAAGGACAAGTTCCTCCTCGGCCGGGAGCTCACGAGTGTTCGCCGGAACTATGTCTTCGGAAGTGAAAGATGATTCCCGCCTCCGGTGTGTCTGGGATAGGGAGCCATCGACGTGGCAAGATTACACACGTCGTGTGAGGCTTGCTTTTGAAAGAAACGAGAAGGAAGCGGCACCTCCTGGCGCCGGAGATGGTGTCCCAACTTCAGGGGCGAGCCTGGTCGATAACGCAGGACATCGACCATGCCCAACTGATACGGAGGAACGGGGCGATCTACTTGCTTACCTTTCTCAGGGATCGCCTCGGCAGGCTACCCGTGCCGGACATCGGAGTCCGCTTGGAGTCTCTGATGTTGAAGCTCCGACGAGCTCCGGGGCAGCGGGTGGTGGTCCTGGGATACAGTGACCCGTCGCTGTTGGAACGGGACACGTCAAGTCCAGCCTTGACTCGAACTTCGAAAATGCTGCTCCTAACTACGCGGTCTCCCGACGATGGCGAATCATGGCCGGTGATGTCCGAACCGCCTTTTTGCAGGCGAAGTCGCAGGACCGTGTGCACCCCCTGTTGGCCCGGCCGTTGCCTGAGTTGGCATCTGCGTTCAATTTGAAGCCGAGCCAAATGTTGGAGCTGCTTGGGTCAGCCTATGGGCTGACATCGGCACCAAGGGAGTGGTACATGGATTTGAGTGCCACACTTCGGCGTTTAGGTGCCGTTGTCTGCAAGACTGATGCTTGCCTGTGGAAGCTCCAGTGCTCTTCAGGAGAGGTGGTGGGTGTGCTCGGCATCCACGTCGATGACATCATCATGGCTGGAGACGAGAACCGGTCAGAATGGGTGGAGTTCTTGCATAAACTGCATGGGTCATATCAATGGGCCCCTGTCAGTCCGATCACTTTACCCATTGCGGCGTTGGACTCCAGCAGCTGTACGACGACTCGATTCTGCTGAACCACGAGGAATATTGCAAGAACATTGCCCAGATCTCCTCTGAAGGACTCTGAAGTCTCTCAACTGAGGGCAATTCATGGGACCATCCAGTGGCGCGTGACCCAGTCGGGACCTCACCGTGCTTCTAAGCTGAGCTACCTGCAGTCGTTTCTGGCCACTCGGGACCACACTGCCATCGAGCTTACAAACAAGCTGGTGAGAGAGGTTCACGCAAGCCGTCACCTAAGCATTGGAGTGAACCAGTTGAATGTGGCGCCCGAGAAGATGGTCTTGGTTGGATGGTCGGACGCTGCCCTCTCGAACCGACCTGATGGGTCGTCTACAGGAGGGCACATCTATGGCGAATCTATGGGTTCATGCACCCCGGTGATGTGGAGAACGGCGTTGGGAAGGTGAATGTCATAGGATGGAAGTCAAGTAGACTTCAAAGGGTGGCCCGTTCCTCCCTTGCTGCTGAGACGCAAGCCCTGGCGGACTTGGAACAGGAAGTCATGTTCGCCCGACTGACGTGGGCGGAACTGTTAGGCCACACTGTGAACCTGGAGGACACCCTGCCCTCCATCGCCATGTTGATCACAGATGCCCGAGCCCTTCTTGATGCCTTGGAGAAAGGGTCGATCGCCTCGTCCGGCTACAGCATGAAAAACAAGTACACCGCCATTGAGATGCAGGCTTTGTCACAACATGTTCAGGAACAGGGAACGCTACTTCAATGGGTGGACTCCGACCACCAGCTAGCCGATGGCCTCACTAAGATCCAAAAGCAAGACGTGCTGAAGAAATTCTTGGGCAACCTCACGTGGAGACTGCGACTAGCCGGTGCACTCCTTGCTGCTAAGAAGCGAAGAGCGCTTCGTGGAGCTGAGGCAGGTGAGTCACAGCGACAAGCCTGATATTCTTCGGCCAAGATTTTGGGGGCATGTCAAAGATATCCCCATAAACAGGAGATTTGACCTCCGAGCATCATGCATGTCAGTATTGCCAGGAGTGCACTGAAGACGTGCCTTGCGAACTCGCATGCCATTGGCGGCTCAGGTGCACCTTTTCTAGCTACGCAGCCATAGCGCCCCGAAGGGACGGAGATCACCCCAAGGGTGCTACCGAGAGTCGCCCCAGGCATCGCAGCTGAGCTCGAGACGAGCGAGGAAAAACGACTGAGCCCAACCCCTTTTCTTGTCGTGCTACCAAATCCTTGAGAGAATCAGATGTGCTTAGCACAGCTGCCTCGCAACGGTCTTTCTTCTCTCTCCGTCTGCACCCCTTTGGCAGGCTTGGACAGAAGACGCGGCTTGCTCAGGACCAGCGACCCGCGTCCTACAGGATGCAAAGCCAGCATGCGAGCACATAAGGGCAGGCATCAGGCCAGTGCAATTTGCATATCTGTTGCATATCCATCTTGAAGCTGTTTCGGGGTAGCCGGCCCAAGCATTCCACAGACAGTGGCAGCACATAACAAGCAGCAAGCCAGTGCCAGATGTTACCTTGATGACGAACGCCGACTCCTGCACGCCTCATGGAATTGTAATCGACCCGCATGTAGCGACTTTGTCTCAGTCGCGGCCAGAGACATCATGCGGCTCTCGAGACCATCCCATATCGAGTACTACAGGGTAACCGCAGTACGAAGTCAGAAGGCTCCGAGCATGCAGGCGTGTTGATGCAGTTGCAGTCGGATCCATGTGCTGCCAGGGCACTGCCGAGCGCCTACATATAGTTCGCAGCTGCTCTTTGGCTGCGGATACCGAGAAACT
The DNA here is from genome assembly GCA_003297005.1 of Symbiodinium sp. clade A Y106. Classification (NCBI taxonomy): domain Eukaryota; class Dinophyceae; order Suessiales; family Symbiodiniaceae; genus Symbiodinium; species Symbiodinium sp. clade A. The sequence continues at coordinate 124,911 of BGNK01000690.1, forward strand.
GCAGTCACAATCTGCGGAAGCGGCATCCGTCTTTGTGCTTCCAGGCGGGGATCCGCCCAAACAGGTGTCTCAGTGTGCAGCACGAGTCTGACACGGCTGGCAGCAGCCCGCATGGCCTCACCTTACGAATAGACTGAACCTACTGTTTGCTTACAGGCTTTCCGAAGCAATCACATGTCGCACGTGGGACTCAAGCCTTCTCGAGCACAATTTCATGTGCTCGGCACTTCGAACAAAATGTGGTATCTATCGGCGGCTGTCGTTCTGTGATTATGGGCTTAACCTCTTACTTTCTGCAGCTTTCTGTGTTATCTTCACATGTATGACGGGTGCTCATGGTCATTCTTGATTCGCAGCTGCTTTCTGGCTGGGCCGCGACTCAACAAGTCCTTCTTGTATTTTGCGGAACGGTTTTGCTTTTGTGCGAGTGAGCATTTCCAGTGTCCCGTCTTTAGAGGCGTTCGTTGAATTGGTTGCCTGCTGTCGCAGGTGCTTTGCAGCCGCGGGAATGGCTCGGCTTTGGAGGGAGCTTTACAGAAGCTGCGGCAGAGACATTTCGGCGGATGAGTGCACCAAAGCGCCTTAGTCCAGCTATTGCAACTATTGTAAGTGTGGTTTTCCGAGCAGCCAGTTGCATCCCAGGCAGTCGCAGATCATCCATGCATACTTTGATACTCGAAGCGGCCTGGGTTACTCCTTGGGTCGTGTTCCCATCGGGTCTTGCGACTTCAGCCTCGGGCACTGGACTTGTGGAGATTTTTCCGAGTCCCTACAAGGCCGGGAGCCGGCACACCCTGCGAAGGGCAGTGACAAGTTCAGTGCTTCTTTTAGTATTTAGGTCTGTGCGCAGCAGGTTTCAGTCTCACGCGCTACGAAGTCGCCATCCTGCCCATGATCAGAGCTGCGATGCAGCTGGGGCCCATGTCGCTCCTCGCGAGCCCTTGGAGCCCCCCTCCGTGGATGAAGAGCAATGGCAGGTATAACTTTGGAGGTAAGCTTTTGCCTCAGTATCGCGGCCCCTGGTCTCAACACTTTGTGCGGTTTGCAGAAGAGATGGCCTCCCGCGGCGTTCCGCTTTGGGGCATTTCTGTCCAGAATGAGCCGGAAGCTGCCACTCCCTGGGAATCCTGTGAATGGACAGGCGATGAAGAGGCATCTTTCATCCGCGACTTTCTGGGCCCTGCGGTGCGGAAAGCAAAGCTGGACCTAAAGATCGTTGCATGGGATCACAACAGAGACGGGATGTTGCAGCGTGCAGCATGCATTTACAGCGATCCAGATGTCTCCGAGTACGTCTGGGGAATTGGCTATCACTGGTGCTTGGACAGATCAGATAGTTGCAGTCAGAGTGTCATAGTGATGAGAATCACTGAAAGCGAGTCCTCGGAGTCGCTTCATGGTCTCTGCGGAAAGGTATGGGGACCCACGCTTCGAGTGGTGGCCGGGACGTGCCGAGGCAGATCTCCCGGCGAGCAAAGGGTTTCGATCTGGGCCCGACCTGGCATGAAAGCAGCAAGAGCTTGCATCATTCCTTGCCAGGTGAACTTCGAGGATGCGCTGCGGGTCCTCGCCGCTGACAGGAAGCTTCCGGCGCCGGTGGGGCAGGGCACATTGAGAATCTTCCCGAAATGTCATGTCGATGCACCGCAGGTGATGAAGGTCTTGGCGGGCTCTAAGCACCTGGAAGGCGCTATGTATCTTGGCTTCGAAAGTCCAGACGCTTTCAACCTGTCAGCCGTGGTCGCTCAGGCACTTTCCGGAGCTTCGTGGCCGACTTTGCCTGGACAGCATTCGGCAGACCGCAGAGCTGAGGCAAGAATCCTTCGTACTAAACAGAGCACTCGCCGTGTAGCTTAGAATCGTAGAGCCAGAAGCACCTGGACACAGGGACAAGTTGACGGAAAGTCCATAAATCCAGGAAAGCGAGAGATGGAGGGACCAAGACACCGGACACCAAGCTTCTCGAACAGCGAGAAGGTATGAGCGCTGGAGACACCAAGTGACACTTGGACAAGTGGAATCCGGGACATTGGCACACCAGATTAGCCGGGACACTTGGAGATTGGAGACACTGAAATACCGGCCCGGCACAACGTTGAACTTCAGGATGCTGGCACATAAGGACATCGGAGCATCGAGACACCACGGCACCCGGACACTCGGACACCAAGCTGCCGAAACGATTGCCTGAGACCGAGACATGTGAAGCGAAGGTGGGGATGCAGGGAAGTTAAGTTGGGACAGCAGTGTGCGCTAGGGTCAAGCCCATCTTGTGGTATTCCAAGGGAAGGCATCTTTTCGATGCAATGCAGCGCTCCATGCCCCAGGCCCCAAACGGTAGCTTTCCGGACTGTCTCCTTTACGTGTGATTGGATGCACTATGTACGTACGTAGATGATACATTCTCTTGTTGTGGTATGCGTCATCAACTAGCTACTAGTTAGCTGATAGCTAGTCTTGTTTCCATTGCCAGGCCCGACAAGCATCTGCTCTTCACAGAGGGCTGCCAAGAGCTTGGGGGAAGAAGCTTAAGCTCCATGTTGGAAAGTTGGAAGGTAGCTTGATCTACTGCCAGAAGGCTTTCCCATTTCGATTTATATATTCGGCAGTGAATTCAAGATGAATCCTGCTCGACACCCCTACAGCCTTCGGTTCATAGAAACACGATGGAATACAGAGAGATGCCTCAAGGTTTTTGACACTGTCTCTCGCAAATAAGACGGGGGAACGCTATGGCATGAACATCATTGCCGACCTCAACTCCGGACTGGAATCTTTGCTTGGACGAGCTGGGCGGTCGACTCGCCTGCAATTGGCCACAGCACGCACAGCACTTCAAGCTTTAGGAGGAGACAGCGGTGGAGCGGCATCGAGCACGAGTCGTCTGCGTGAGTCCTGAGGCCCCAACCACGCGGGGAACTTTTGCCTCGCTCCCATCATTTGTGATACACGAACAGACGACGTCCTGCTGCAGCCTGCATACTGGTTCCTGGGCCACTTTGCCAGGCCTCGCCATGCTGCTATGTTGCAAGGGAAATTCAGACTGGATACGCCGTAACACTGCAGCCTGCACGGCAGCCTGAACGCGTTGCGCGTTTTCGCCGCCGTCCTGCCTTTCATCAGCTGAGAGCGCTTTGCAGGTACATTCGGCCTGGGGCTCGACGCGTGCTTTGCAGCTCGAGCCGAGATCTCCTGGAATGCACGGCATGGCGCAATTTGGATGACACCCTGTCGATCGTGGTCGCTTTCTTGCACGAGCTGAAAAAGCTGCATACTGAACAGTTTCCCTAGATATGACACTTGCAGTTCAACTGTTGATTCCACAGGCATACGGTCGTCTGCTGTGTTGTCACCTCAGGGTTCTCCTTTGTTGGCGATTAATCGGTCTGCTGGCCCGGTGCATGGTCTGGCTGTTCTCTAAGCTTCAAGATGCTGTGGACGGATGACAAGATTGTCGCATGTTGAGGTGATGAATCAGTCGGAGAGCAGCCTGGAGTTCACGCTGAGGCATCTTGGCACTGCTTTGTTTGGCTGAGTCTTCGCGTGCTTGCCAGGATTGCTGGCTCGGGTGCCATCATGACAGAGGCACCATCACATTCCATCACAACTTTTGTTGATGCTCGGCAGCATTGCACACTCGGCTGGGGGAAGGACACTAAGATGCACGGCCAACCAAGGTGGAGAGTGGTGCATCCCGCTTGTAGCACTGGAAGTCGAAGCACGTGAGGGGCGGGGCGTTCTCAAGTTCCAGGGTTTGCAAAAAGTGCGGTGCACCTTGCAATGCATGAGGATTTGGCCAAAGGACATTTGCCTACCCTCGGTCAATGCTTGGCCTTCGAGCAAAAGGGAGCTTTCGAAGCACTTCTCCGAAGTGCAGCCAGCACAGAGTGCACTTGCAGCACTTGCATACCTTGTCAATGCTTGCTTGGCACAATCATGTCTCGACATGCCAATAATATTCGGAAATCCACATGATTGGTTCAGTTATCGGTGAGATCAAGCAAAGCTAGTGCTAGTGCTACCTGTTCCAGATTGTTCCAACAAATTTGAGAGGCTAGCCTTTCAGCACAATTGCTGCTGCAGGACACCCCTTCTGCTGGGCCGGCTTGTTTTGATTTGTTGGAGGTCTCCTCAGCAGGTGAGGTGTAGCACTGGCGGATGTCGTCAATCATCTTTGCACAGCTTGCATGACTTCTTACCTGCAGCTGTTCGGCTTGTATCTTCGCCTATCCTCCTAACTCCTTATGTGCACACAGGTCATCTTACAGCTGCCCCAAAACATCCCAAACCTGACGGGGCAGAAGACATTTCTGTTCCGAAGGGTTGAAGCCATGACGGTTGGAATGTCGAGAAGTTTGTGTGTGAGTGCTCGTGTATGAAAGTCAGCCAGCACCACGCTTAGCTTTAATGTCCCCCCTGCTTGGCCGCGACCCCAGCATGCCAGGCTACTTCGTGTGGAGCTATTGATCGTTTTGCTCGCTGCTAGGCGTTAGGGGGAGGCGAGCAGCAGCAGCAGCAGCAGCAGAAGTCATGAAAGCTCACAAAGGCAGACCCTGCCAGCCTCGCTTCGAGGTCGGAAGGCGTCGTCCACCATGACAGCGTGAGATCCTCACTTTTCGAGTGACAAGTGTCTTAAGGGCTGACCACGGCTATCTTGTCCAATGCTGTTAGTGACCGGGTCATCATGTTGGATACACATTCATCTAACTGGTCGAGGGCAGGGGTTCACCGCCCTTGTCCTGGAAAGGGCTTGGTGTCCACAGCCGTGTCGCACTGCTTCCCATTCCCATGTTTGACAGAAGAACGGGCCGGGAACATGTGAAGCTGGGTTGCAGGCTCAGCGTGGCAAGTCTCGCTCACTGCCATTGATCTAGCGCAGCTCAGAAAGGCTAGAGTCAGTTTGTCACAGTTAGTCCTCCCACTCCATCTCCAGACTAATGCGAACAGATTCATCCCCCCTCCCCCCAATTGGGCTCGCCTAGTGAAAAGACAGCAGCTTAGATGCAACTGCACAGGTTTATTGGGAATTGTCACAAATTGAAGTCTTTCATTCACGAAGTTGAAGTCACCATCGGCGTTCGGCTTTCCTCGCGTCTTGCTGCCGCTCGAGGCCACTGCTCTTGTCGATCGCTCCATGGCTTCCAGAGAGGCAGAAGAAGTGAGCAATCTTGCACAATCCCTTTGCCATCATGATCCTTTCTCGTCGCAGGTGCTGTAGAAGTCAAAAGTGGGTTTTGGTGTTTAGCAAGCCGTGTTGTGCTAGCGCGATTGGTGTTCCCCTCGCATCTTTTCTATCGCGACAGGAAGCAACACGAACCGGTGAAAGACAAAAGAGAAGAACAGCAGGACACTGATACAAGCAACACCAGTCCCAAGTCGTTGCGCTTTCCTGGCAATGCGACCCGGCAGAGCTTGTATTCTAAAACCAATGCACCCTAAACTGCCCTAAGCCTCAAAACAGGCGCTAGACGTTTGGGGCTGGTCTTCTGTTCCGAACCTCGATACCTTGTTCAGCTGAGGAGTTGTTTTGCGTGTTTGTCATAATCTACCCCAGGGGTCATTTAACATAACATCATTGTTGTGGGTCTGAGGGCTCATAGACTCAGGTTGAGCGGAGTGATCCTTCGGAGAGGGAACCTGTCGAAACCAAGCTGGGTTTTAGGTTTAGGGTTTCAGCGCCTCAGCTTAATGAGCATTCAAGCCTTATCCTAACACGGTCCAACTTTCAATAGTTCAGCCCACGAAGCCCAGTGTCAATCAGATTTCGGGGCGTTGCTCTGCAGCGCCACATCTCCAGAAGAGAAGCACAGCCACGCTGCAGGTCTCGTCCCGGGAGATGTAGACTGGGCTTGTGGCCTTCTCAGAACTGTGTTGAGGGCAGTGAGCTTCGCCTGAACTCCGCTTGTAAGATTGTTTTGCAGGCGGTATGTGGTCGGAGTCGTCCTTTCCATCCTTCTGCTGATCCTCGCCTGCATCAGATAGCAGACTTGATAAGAGCTTACAATCCGGTGGCATCATGATTCTTGGTTGATTCGCAGGAGGGAAGGGTTGCAGCACAATCTGAGCTCATTGTGGCAAGTTGCGGTTCCAGACGGCCTAGACTGCATCGGGCAGCCAGCCTTTACCCCTCCCATTTCCTTCTGCACAGGATATACATGCTGGTCGTGGGTTTCATGCTGCTGCTGCTGTCCATCCCGAGGCGGATGGGTGTGACCCACGCAGATGCCTGTGGCATGTCGAGGAAGCCGCTTGAGCACACCCTTGAAGCGCTCCGCCTCCAGGTTCCTGCTCCGGCTTTTGCTGCAACCAGCTCTCGGCTACTTTGGGCACATCGTGGAGTATGCCTACACGCTGAGGCGCTTGCCACCGTTTGTTCTCCTAGGCTGCGTTGCAAGGGTGGCTCCAACCAACGATTGAAGTGCTGTCAAGGATATGCAAGCTGCACGTGAAGCTCTCCCGCGCTGTTCAGAAGAAATGGTTGAGGTGCATCCCGTGAGCGTTTGCTACTGGCAGCCTGAGCTGTGATGTCATCGTTCGACATGGGGGCTGAGTGCTGGTCTTCCATTACTTCGACTCTTCTTCATTTGCCACCTCGAGTGCACCTGCTCTGGATGATCCCGTGGCCCGACCGAGACACCATGTTTTCTGTCAACAAGCAGTTGTGATCCGTGCATTCGTCTGCCTGGACAGCAGCAGGCGCCCTTACCACAGCCGGTTCAGTGACATCCGCACTCGCCTTTATCCCTCTGACGGAGGAGTAGCCTGGCTGAAAATAGGGCACCTTCGACAGTGTGCAGTGAGCCCTGCCGTGGCATCGTGGCCTGTTTCCATCGCACGAGGTATGCCACGTCCATGCAGTTCCTTGCCTCACCGACAACTTCTGCTACGTTCTGGTGTCTGAGGCATCACAAAAACATCTTTTTCGCAGTTGCGCGGACCCGAGTGTCTTTCACCTCTCAGGGCCTTGGCGAAGCGAGGAGTCACAATGGCCTCAGGCTGCCATCAGAGTTCTCAGACTGTCTGAGACACTTCTAGCACGCTGGTCGCGGTTGTCTCACAGGCAAGGTTTGGCTGCAGTGGTGGTCGACCCCTGCGATGCTGCTGCTGTAGAGGACCTCCGCCCGGAGCGGAGAACTGCTTGTTGGGATACTGGTGCCCATTCAGGAAGCCCTCGAGCACATAGCCGAGACCTTCTATGCTGGCTATGGTGGCCTTCGATTGGAAGGGGTCCCTCGGATCGACTCGGCCGACTTCACTCCCGTGTACCGAAACTGTTCCAGGTCTTGTGCACGCACAAGCATTGGGACCACGCTGGTGCCTGCCCCGGTACCCAAAATGCTGACGTGTTGGGTGCCAGCCGCCGTGCTCTCAGGAGGCAACGAGGAGCTCGCTGCCCGGGCATCGCAGACACAGAGCTGCACAGCAACCGGCCCGCACTCGGCTGCTAGGCGGCTCGGGCCGGCTCTCGCCAGGGCCAGGGCCAGGGGGTAGCTCGTGCAGGTACTTGGCGCTGGGGGCCGGATTTGTGTGCTGGAGAGTCTGCCGTAGTGGGCGACCCATAGTGCTCTCGATGGACCTGCCCTCCATTTGACACTTTACCTCTGTCTAGCCCTAGCAAGGTTGTCAGTTGTGGTGACACTAACTCAGCAAGCGGATTGGGGAACCCTGAATGAAAAGCGAACGTAGGTGGCGGTCTCTCACCTTCTCCAAGACTTGCCCGTTGGCGAGTCTCAGGATTCCGCCACGGAGTCTGAGTCCCAAGACGTGACCGCCCCGCAGCTGTTGCATTTTGCCGAGAAACTGAAAGTGTTCGGAGGCTCCCAAGTGTGATTTGGTTGATGGTCGAGTCTCTATCACAGTGCAGACATTGCTGTTTACTTGCAGGGCTGGAAGACGATGTTCCTGGCTGCACCGATCCCGTGCCCGGACTCATGTTTCGTGAACGCTCGAGGCCTTCTCCACTCGCTCTGCAGTTTGGAGACAATTGGAAGCAGGTGCAGCATCTGGACTGCATCGAGATTGCCAACCTCAGCTTCCAGGCTTTGAAGCTTCAGTGCAAGTCGCAGCAAGCATTCGCTTCTGAAGCTGAGAGATGGGGCGAAGTAGACGACGGGGAGTGGTGGGGATTTGTGAGGCGATCGGCGCCCCAGGCCACACGCAGGGGAGCGTGATGTTTCGATTGGCGTGCAAGGCAAGGCATGGTAAGTGGCCTGGGCAGTTGGCCAGTCGCAACACTGAAGGCCCAGCCTTCGGAGACCGACATCGAGCGAGCCTTTCCTGAGATTCAAGTGTTTCCAGGGTTCCGAACGTTCTCTGCCTCGAAGCCTTCTGTCAAGGGACATGCGGAGTACTGACAATCTTCAGAAGCCTCCGAGCTTACGAGGTCAGGATGCCCTTTTCACCGGTGACACCCTCTTTTCTGGCGGGTGTGGTGCTAACTTCGAGGGCAGCGAGTTGGACATGGAGCACTGCTTTGGCACCATACTGGACACGAGCCCCTGCTTCGCTCGGTGCAATCTGTGATGCTGGCGACATTCTGCCGTGCAGGAGACCTGTGAACCGAGCTACAAGACGTGGCTCTTCCCCGGTCACGATACTCGGCCAACACCTAACATGTTTGCAGCATGTCCAGATGTCGCCGCATCAAGCCCTGGTCACGAAGGAATACACCTGCATGCTGATTGAGAGTGCTTTGGTGGAGGCATGGGGGATCAGCTTCTAGCTGCCAGCTCCCTGAGTCGATAGTCCTTCGCAGAGCCGCCCAGGCTTGCGACAAAGCGGCTTCGCGTCCCCCAGGGTGCCTTGTCCAAGGAAGCCTAGAGAAGCCAAGCTTTCGAGCCCTGTGCGAGCACGTCCCTGTACAGACTTGGTTCTGAGTTGTAGGCAAAGGAACTTTCGGGCACGCTTTTCTCGATTATTTTGGCGAGGTTTCAAACCATGTCCAATGTCGGGATCAGGTGGTGGAATGCCGGTTCAAGCAGCGGGCCTTCATAAAATTTTGGATTCAGGTTGGTGGTAGTACGGGCTTCAGGCTTTGAGGCGCCTGGCCAGCGGGCATCCAAAGCGAAAGGCAGTGTTCCACCTGCACTGTCAAGGTATTTCATCGCTGTCTGCAGTGCCTTCTACACTGTCGGGATCTCAAAAAAGTGATGGCTGTGCTCGACGGAGTATGTCCCCGCGTGCTGAGGCGGCACACCGCCGTGCATTGCGGGATCGCCTCCCCACGGTTCCGGTGTTGCTGGACACTGGACAGCAGGGGAGCTCGCGTGACTTTCAGAAGGCATCCAGAAGCTCAGGACGGAGAGCAGATGGTCAATCCGCGTTTCAAAGCATTGCGGCGGCATGCTCGGACGCTCTTGGCAGCTGCGCAGCAGGCAGGGGTGCAGGCGTGGAGCGCGAGCTCAAAGATTCGGAGACCTGGACGTCGTGCTTCTTGCATGATTTTGTTGCAGGGCGAAGCGACTGACCTCTCCGTCGGCACTGCCAACCAGGAGGGAACTATTAGAACTCACCGACTGTCCGACGTGTTTCCAAGCCGAGGTGCCAGCATTTCTCGTGCCACAGTCTTCCGCGTCCAGCCGCAAGATCGCAACCGGCCAGGAGGGAGAAGGCTCTTTCGGTACACCTGTAGGCACAATCGTCGTGCATGGCGAGCTGTAGTTATGTGGGCAGTTACGAGTAATGCACCATGCACGTTTGTCAGTGTCATGGCCGCTTGTGTTGCACGTGTAGAGTAGCTCGCCAAGCGTGAAATGACAGAGGCAGATTGCTGTGTGCATGTCAGCATGGACATGCCCACAATCACAAGACAAGGGCTTTCGCACACACTCCTGGAAAGTCGAGCTCTGCTAATGTATGCCAGCTAGTTGTAAGAGGGAGCTTAAAGCCTAGCAGGCCCAGTGTCGCTGCCACAAGCGTCAATGTTGAAGAAGCTCGCGAGCAGGCCAGAGTCTCCTGGTGGATGCCAGCGGCGCCCCCCCACCTCATCAGCTGGCCGTGTTGTACCGGGCGGACCTGGATGCTCTGAGGTTGGGCGCTTCTTGTGGGAGAGCCATAGAGTCACAGAGGGAGCATGTCAGCCCATGTCAGCCCCTTCAGCTCAGGGCGGAGCTTTCGGCGGGTACGCTGGCCGGGGCCGAGGCCGCTGAGCGGCTGAGGTGCGGAGAGACTCGGCGGAGCCCATGCGACACGACGCAGCACAGCGGCACAGCGTGCGCGGAGTCTCGGAGGCAGCTGGAAAGGCGACCTTTCGAAGGGCTCCTCAGCGGCGAGGCCAGGGGACCGCGGATCTCAAGAGTGTAGTAGGCCAGTAGGCTCAGTAGGCTTAAGGCATGTGCAGGTCTTGCTTGTGTCACAGCTTGAAGTGCCTTGAGTCTTGCTGTGCTGCAGGCTGATTGCTTTGACGATTCGGGCCTCAAGCCAGAGGAGGAGGCCCAGGATGCAGAAATATCTCGGAGATAGCACGGTGACGTCTCCTGAGGAGGCCATCAAACAGGAAGCAGCGTATGGGCAGCCGCGTGATCTTCCGCGGCTCAGTTGCAAAGAAGGGGCCTGCGTTTGGGCCCAGGCCGACGTGTGAGGTCTTTGCTTTTCCTCCGAGGACGGATTTTCGACCGAGTGAGGACACCGAGTGGAACGAGGTGCCCGTGAAGGATGCGCTGAAAGCTTTGGCCGTACCCGCCCACCTCGCCGTGGGGCCAAAGGCCGGTTGACGTTTGAAGTCGCCTGCCCTTGCAGCCTTCTCCAACCGCGTGCGCGACTGTAAAAGCTGCACCATGCTCGTACATACAACTTGAAAATGCCTGACAGATGCCTCAGACTTTAGACTTCAGAATCTGTCAGGTGGCCTGCAAAGAGGAGGACCGGTTGGGGCCTGGAGTACTATAGCAGCTGAGCACTTTGTTTAAGCAAACCACTCTCATGGCTCCTTCGTGTCTGCAAACACACTCTCGTGATGTGCATCTTGAAGTAAACTCTATGGATCTCATGGTATGCTTGAGGGATAGCGATGTTGCCGAACCTTGGTCAGCCAGTCAACCACTCACCACAGAATCGCAAAGAAAAGTAAAGCAGGGTTTGCGGAACCACGATTCGTATGCTGTGGGCACAGAGCGGTGTCCATTCAGCGTTTGTTCGAGAGACCCCTTGAGGACCTGCCAATCAGTTTCCGCCGTTTGAAAGCCATCTACGACCACCTCGGTGTTCCATCCAGGACCTGCTCAGTAACCTGCAGTAAGGGGTATAACATGATGTCAATTGAGTAAGCAGGCGAGGCTTTTGGGAGCCGCATGTCAGATCGCCTCATTGCCGCACTGCGCGGCTCTCTGCTTAGAGGCGCTGCAACTTGCAGAGCAGCTGTAGGGGGACTGGAGCTGAGCATTTGCAAAGACAAGAAGGCTTTGCAAAGGCCAATGCCAAGGAATTTTGCGAGCTACACATGTTCTCCACGCTCTCCAAGGGAACAGTTAAAACACACCTTTTCAACAAGCTCCCATGCCGCAAGCTTGGAGCACTACCACCCTCCTGCCAACACTGGGTCACGTAGAGAGGCTTCGACCCCGGAATCCACTCACGTTGCTGTACGACACTGGAAAGCAGAAGACTCAACACCCAGACAGGAGCAGCTTCCCACCTTGCCTTGGACGACGGCCAGTCTCATAAAATTCTCCACACCTCGCTGGAAGACCGGCTGGATGAACGATTGGTTCATTAAGCTTCCTCGCACGTCACATCGGATTTTAACCTAGATGTTCCCTCCCTTTCCAGATCAGCTGTAAGTCTAAGTGTGATGGACGTCCGGGAGGGCCCACTGGAGGACCTATCTGAGAGCAACATGAAGCGTTTTTGCCAGCCATTTCGCCCGAGGTTCAGGTACATAGTGCACAAAAAACCATGCAAAACCACTGCATATGAACGACTGCAGACCTGAAACGTGCGTGCAACAATGTCCTGATGAGAGTTGCGTACTGCGGGAAGAGTCCCTCGGTGTACGGTGCTACGATATGACCATGGATACGGCTGCTTTCATCCCCGACACAAAGTCGGAGATTTCACGCCGTGCATGCTTCACTGTGCAAACGGTATGGAAGCAAGCGCTGATCTGGATTGTTCAAGCAATTGTACTTGAGCTACTTCAGGAGTTCGAGCGCGCTGCTCGCTGTGCTCCATTCCGGAGAGAACCCCAGCAGCGAGGATTCCCAGTTTGGCTTGGTGTGATTGCCCGTGGTGCAACTTTCAGATCCCCAGCTCTGGAAAGGAGGAGGAACAGCATGGGCATTGCTGCGTTACAATGTGTCTGGGCCTGGAACAGCGCCACGTCGGGCATGCCTGTAAATTCTGAACGTCTGCCATTCAAGAGGTCTAGTCGAGCGTCACCCAAGCCTTGGCGATCGTTTCAACATGAATTTCCCTCGTTCCTGAAGTGGAACCTAAGGCTGTGCTGCTGCCAGTCGGCACGAGGCATCGTTGCCGGAAACGTGGGTGATGAGAGTCCTCATGCTGAAAGGCGCACGTCTTTGATTCTGTGATTCCTTGCCAACCGAGTGCCGGGCTTTTTGCAATGTTACGTTCCTATGTGCCTGGATCCCTGAGGCTTATTCGATTTCGGACGGCACTCAGTAGCTTGACTCCGCCCGATGTGAAGCGCCTGCAGGTCTAGGGACCAGCTTGCAATTGTCAGAAGTGTGCAGTGCTTCTGGTGCAGGGGCCCTTAGTCCTGATGTTGGTGCAGGAGGAGAGCTTCTTCCAAAGAATGCGCCGGTGTCTTCCCTGCTCCAGGTCATCTGGAAGCAGTGACGTGGGCTTCAAATTTTAGAATGATGTGGGGGTCATCCTTCGATCGAGTTGTGCTGCATCGATTTTCGAGCGTCTCCTCCCTAATTGCAGTTCGGGCTTTGAGACCTTGTGTCGTCACAAGATTTCCGTCGTGAGAGTGTCTGTAGGTGGAACAGAATTCGACGGAAGCGTAGCTGAAGGACGGCGATCTGTAGCTTAAAACTGCTTTGTGTTTGGTAGGCACTGGGTGAGCAGTCTTCATTGCAAGCGGAGCTGAAACGAAATGCATGTGCCATTTCGGCTCAAGGTTTTGACCCAAAACGGCTTAGAGTTTTGCTTTGCAGGCGTTACCTGCGGACATGAAATAAATATGCATATGCTCGCGTTGCTGTGCACACGAACGAGCAGGTGCTTCATCCGGCAGCCATGCTTGACTACCGGGCTAGGCTTCGCGAGCTGGTTGCTGCGGGGGCCTCCTATGAAGCGGCCCTGCTCTGGGGCTCAGCTCTCGAGATTCAGCATGTTCTACCTATCCCAGCAGACGTGCTTGATGCCTTGCCGCCAGGCGTCCCTCCCATCCGCGTGGTGCCGTGTGTGGACTTGGGATGTATTCGTTGCCGGGAGGGTCGGGGCAGATACCAGTTCCCGTTCATTGGCACCAGTGCTGGTTGCACCGGGGACCTCACCGAGTGACGCTAGGGAGCCGTACCATGGTGATGCCACGACCTTGTCAGGTATTCAGGTGCTGGGACTGTCGAGCAGATTGTGGCCGACCGACATCCTACCAGATCATGCCAGCCGCTTGGTCCAGCATGTTAGGCACCAGCAGCACGCTTGGCTTTATGGTTGCTGCTCGGTGCCCTTGAGGCGGGCATGGCGATCCTGCCCGCACCTTGTGCCTCGTGTGGTCGCCCGTCGGCCTTGCGCAGCCCCAGGTGTGACAGCCCCGTTTGTTTGGACTCCCTGGCAGGATGCACACGCTGTGCCTAGCTTACGGCCGTCGAGTTCCTCTTGGCCAGGGCGGTGGTCTCAGGGACTTTGCTTTGTGACCGGGGCGGTGCCCCGGGCGAGTTTGCCGGTGCAGGGTTCTTTGCAGCCTCTGTTGGTTGCAGGGCTTTTGCGCCTAAGTCGCATGTGTTATGCTTGGCTCCCGCCGCTTCGTCGGCCAGCTAGTCTCGGGCCTTGGGCTGTGGCACACCATGGCTGGCATCTACGCCGAGCAGGTTATGGAAGGCGATGGAGCCTGGTCGGCTGAGATCTCCCTGCAGGTGATTGCGGCGAGCCGCACCCGGGAGTGGCGGCACCGCCATCATCTCCAACGTGACTCCGTTGGAAGTTTTACTCCATGAAGTGGCTGAAACCCGTCATGGATGTCCAACTGCTCATGGCTCGGGCGGCCGCCCGCGTTCGAAGCCAAATGCCTGCCTCAAGCCCTCACGGGTGTGTCCAAGATGTTGCAGTCTCGCGGTGGCTACGGCCAAAGAATCTGCAGGCGTGGACCAGCCTAATCGCCTCGTCCATGGTTCACCTCGATGATGAAGTCGTCCTTCCTGCCAATGAGGGCAGCTCCACGCCGCATGATCCCAAGTTGGGACCACGCGTCCCAGGCAGAGACCGCAACTAACCAGCCGACAGAAACCATCTCGAGCTAGCTCGTGCATACAAACGCCGTGTAGTGGTGAGTCTCACAGTATGCTGCCCCTTGTGTCTGAAGATCAGTGGCTTCATGACGCCTCATGCGGAGGAAAGCCCGCAACTGACTGCGCCTCCAGGCTTCTCGGAGGTGTCACCTCGCCCGCTTCAGGATGAGTCCAGCACCAGGGGCTGGTCTTGGCGAAGCCGAGGGCCCTGAAGTCAGCGTTGACCTGCTGGGTCCACAAACTTGGCGGGAGCTGGGTGCCGCGTCTCCAGAACCACTCAGCTCGCAGGAAGCTGAGGACGGTGGGATGCCTCAGGAAAAACCGCATGTCGTACTGGTGCCCAGCGAGAACTTGCCACAGTGCGCGGGTGGTGGATGACGTGATGTTGACAGGTCGCCTGGCCGCAGTGTCTGCAACTTCACAGCGCGGCCTGAACCAGAAACCCCGGGAAGCAGCGGGGGCTACCCTGGTACGACACATCAGCTCCCGGCCCTCTTGACCCACGGGCAGGGCTCGGAGGCACTCGCAGCGAAGGGTCCTTGGTGATCACTCGGAGCTTGCCCATGTTCGCCCTGAGACTGAGCTCCAGTGAGTAGCGCTGCCACGCTTGAATGGCCGTATGCGCGTCCTGGGCGGTACGGACGACCCCATTTCGATCGTCCAGGTAAATCACCTGCGTCAGCTGCTCTTCAAGTAGACGTCGAAGATCCATGGCTGGCCATCGAAGAAGGACTGTTCTAGACGCATGGGAGCAGCAGGGCATCGTTGGTGTAAAGATGTTCCTGCCCATTGCCCTGCGGGAAGTGTGATTCCTCCCAACTGAAGCCACCTGGTCTGGGCCAGCCAGGCGGGCCGGAGAACGCTGAGCATCCGTGCGGGGGCCGGCGGGGGCGCCCAGCCTCTGCAAGATCGCCAGCGGGAGCTGAGGGAGTGAAAAGTCCATGCTGACCAGGATGTTGGGCTGCAGGTGGTAGAGGCCGCGTCCAACTGTCTGACACCTGTTTCAGCTTCTGCCCTGCAGGCCGCCTTGAAAGTCCGCGGGCATGGTGTGATCGAGCCAGGCGCGCGTCCTCCCCCGTGTCATCCAAGTAGAGGCGACAACACGGTAGACCGCCGACAGCACGGATATCGGGCGCATGCGATCCACCTGGACGCAACCAGCGTTGGGCTCCAAATGGTCTTTCGGGATGCACACCATGCGCTTGCGTCCACGCTCTTGGACTCTTGGATATTGAGCACGCGCGTGCCATTCTTCGAGTCGCCCCTCCAGCTGCTGCCAGAAGGCGCACGGTAGCGATGCCAGCTCAGCAGCGCTCCAGCCGTCGGGGCCCGCGGACCCGCCCGTCATGGTTTGGGCAGTTCGTTGGAGCTCAGCGGCTTTAACTTTGAGGGGCCCATCTTCGCTGCTCCAGTCAAAGTTGTCGTCCGCATCGATGTCGTAGGGCAGTGTCTGCACAGTGTCTCTGTCCAGACTTCACGCCAGAAACCCTTGAGGAAACGTAAGCTTTCGGCTGTAGTACTTAGTAGTAGCGATGTGGTTGTGACCATCTTTGATCCTTGCTATGGCGGGCAGCAGGTGTGACGAGCGGCCGTGTAGTCAAGTGGAGGCCTCCTTGCCGCACTTCGCCACTCGAGCCCGCCACTTTTGCAGACCAGCCCTCCTCCATTTGCCTTGTTCCGCCGTGAGGCGGCGCTGGATTTCGTCGATGGCCGCACCGAGGTCCGAGCGGGCCAAGTCAGCAGGCCAGCTTGCTTTAGTCTTGCGTTGAAGCCCCGGCTCGATGCCCCTTTTTCCCTGTTGCCGCCTGGCCTGCAGGAGCCGACCCAGGAAGTTGCCAAGTTGCTGGAGCTTCCCGGCATCTTCGCCAAAGTTAGGGCCTCGGGCCTGTTTTCCAACGCGGCACTGTGCCAGACTAACGCTTTGCTCACACTCGTGGGGGCAGAGGGCCTCCCGCTGTCACGAAGGCCTGCGAGGGTGCGTCCTTGGCTGGCAGCAGTCTCACAAACATGATGGTGTGCACATCGTAACGCATCCTCGGCCCACGCGCAAAGCTGGGACCACTGGGCATCCACTTCGGGTTTCCAATCGGGCGGCTCCTTGAGGGCATCGACGATGTGGGCTCTCCAAACGGCAGGAGGAACACCATCAGGAGCTTGCCAGTGCCGAGTCGGAACCAGCTGGTGAACGGCGCTGCGGCTTCGCGGTCATGCGCCTCTCAGGGTGAGCTGCTTGTGATCGCCCAACTTATCCAAACCGAAAGAGGCATGCCAGTCTCCTGGCCAGTTGCCCGCGCCCCAGTCCACGGCTCGGTTGCCATCCCATTTCGTATCGATGTAGTTGTCTTCGTCGTCCTTCGGCGCCAGCAGGTGTAAAAATCACCGGACCAACACGGAGTGCAGGGGAGATCATTTTGGTCGCCCGCAATCATCCAGGGGGAAACTTTGGAGGCCGCGTACAGCTTGAGCGTATTGACCTCCGCGTCGTACCGCGGTCACTCAGGACCTGCGGGACAACTTTCTGTACGTCAGAGCCATCATTCGCTCCAAGCCGGAGCGACAGCTGCTCGTCCTGCCGCTGCCCTGCGATCGCTTCGTGTGTGCATCAGACGCTGCAGAGGAGCCGGCCACCGGAGGTACCGGTGGCTTCCTGATAGTCTGGTTCACGGGGGGGCAGCCCGCGGAAGTGCACATCGCACAACTTGCGATATCAATGCTGGCGTACGCACTGCTGAGTCGGCCCGACCGTTCAGGAACCGACTTGGATTCTGGTGTCTTGATAATCTGGCCTCGCTCATGGCATGTTCGCACATATGGTGCACATCCTGCTGCTCGGCCTGAACGTACAAATGTGGTTCGAGTACATTCCGTCTATGTCCAACTGGGCGGCCTCTATCTCCAGATTAGGGTGGCAGGACCCTTGGCATGTCAGCCAATCGTTTTCGACTTTTTCGGTCGGTTTCCCACGTGTTGTGTGGGGGTTGCCACCGTCCGCTCTGCTCACGCTCGCACGGTTCATTTAATGCTTTGGGACTCAGTGCCTTGGGTGCTCAGGCCCGGGAACCGGGCCTCGATTGCGATCTGTCAGGTGGAACCTGACAGATTCCCAAAGCATATCCTCATGGTGAGGTTCGTGTGTTCGCATTGTTTTATGCGATCGTAACCCTCTTCTTGTCACAAGGGTGCTCAGGCCCGAAAACCGGGCCTCGGCCAAGTGAGGAACAGTTGCGATCTGTCAGGTGGAACCTGACAGATTCCCAAAGCATATCCTCATGGTGAGGTTCGTGTGTTCGCAGTGCGAGGTCACCGGTGGCGAGTGCGAAAAAGAACCGAAGCCAAATGCTCTAAGCACGTCTTGCAATGTTGTACTCGTACGGGACCTGTACCGTGCCCGTCTCCCGGCATTCGTAGTATGCGCACAGCATAGGCTTCAATGTGGCTTGCGAAAACTCATCTCCGGAATCCAGGTCCTGTTTCGAACTGGCAACCACCACCTAATTACACTACACTAATCACACTACATCAGAAAGGAAGGTGATGTGTCAGAGGAGATTGCACGGAGCAACCCACGACAGAACACGCTGCCCAAGAAGACAAGATTCCGGATTCCGGAGAGTGTCTCTGCTGGTGACGAAGCCAGGAAGCCCAGGAGTAGCGCGGACTTTCCCACGATCAAAACTGCGTATCATCGCGCCGCTCGACACCAGGCTGCAGCATGGAGTGGAAAGCGACACGGGTCCTGCACGGTTGCAGTTGCTATGGGCCATGCAAGAGATCAACTGCGCGAGTTTCAGAACCTATGCGCACTCCAAGTTCAGCTTTCGGATGTGAGAGGACCTTCATCCTCCGGCGCTTTCTGTCTGGAAGGAGCAATCTCGTCTGCCTTCCCTTGCATTAAATTTAAAACTGAGCACAGGCAGGCCATTTACAGGTGGACACAGTATCTTGATGTCGCAATCAGGCTTGCCCGGCTTTACCCTGTAGTGGCTCATCCCAACCGCACCTTCCAGCTCAGGAATTCTTTTCTCAGGTTTAGAAATTCTCGGGGGTTGGGAGCCGCCGCCCTCGTTTTACGTCTGTTCAAGCGATGCGAACATTAGGTGGGCAAAGCTCCGCGGAATCTGCACAGGACTGCAGTTGAAGATGTGGCATCCACGTTTCTCGTGATAGCCTTGAGCTCGCAAGGAGTCCGGTGGTGAGGGCTCGGAGCCGACAACCGAGCCGCCCGAGTTGTCCGAGCTGGAGACCGCTCCTGGGCTTAAGGCTTAAGGCTGCATGCTGTTTTACTGCGAGTGTACGGCTCATCCACCTCAGGTGACTCGGAGGCGGCGCCGCTTCCGTGCCATCGAAAAGTGCTTCAACAAGCACCAGCCTGAAGGACGCCCTTTGCGTGTTGAGACTTCCGATGCCGGTGACTCCGGTGATGCCTCCAGGCTGCCCGCTTTGCACATCTTCCTTCCGCCCGACAAGCAGCGATCTCTGAGCCAAGCGATCTCAAGATCGGATAGTTTTTAACAAGCTGTCCCTCAGTTCGGAGACCCTGGTGGAAGCTCTGTGCTCATGAGCATGTAAGACCCTTCGTTAGCCCTAGTTCCCAAAATGCTCTGTCAAAATAGGAGCCGGCTGAGTGGCAGAGAGTCCAACCAAAATGTTGTGACAGCAGGTATGCATCGTTTTAGCTTCAACAGCAGATTCCCTGCATATCTCTCCGCTACGATTGCATGGAGAGCCTTGAGGAGTCCTGCTGCGAGTGTATGTTCTGCTATCACGCCAGGCGGCCGTGCCGCGTCCGCCGAGTTGGTTGCCCACTGAGTTGTTGCTTAAAGTGTACAGATACGTCGGTGACCGGACTTGGCCGCGAAAGAAAGAGGAGCACTAGCTAGCTGCCGACTTGCAGCTAGCTGCAGTGAGAGCTCGTAGGTGTCGGTGTCTAACTGCCCACTCGTACTAATCTTTCGGCTCCAGGAAGTGCTCCTTCCTTCCCTATCGTTGTCTAGAACTCTTTTTCCATGTCGGTCACCAACCAGCAAGTGGCTCTCTGATAAGAGCTGCTCAGCCGCACGGCTTTGGCTTTTCTCGTTGCAAACAGTTCACTCCAAGGCTCGCTGGTCTTCCTCGCATAGTGACCTCTTCCAGTTCAAGGCTGGGCTGAGTTTGGCAGAGCACAGTTCGGGAGCTCATGGGGCCTCCAGGTTGCTTCAGCTTCGTGAGAACGACCTGTTAGAGGTTTAGGTGTCTTTCTACCAAAAACAAACCTGCGACTTTAATGTGACCCTACGTCGATGTGAGGGCTTGGTGGCAGCCCTTCTCAAGTTTCGCACATTTTGGCACGACCAGTCTCGCAGGTGATCGTACGCTAAATGCGATGCGATTCCTCGCAGCTTGGACGCTACTCGCTGGCAAGTGGCAGTTCGATGACGGTGCTCTTGCAGCCGTGGGCAGTCCCGCCAAGGCTTTCGCTCATTGCAGTCTCTGCGCTGGAGGAGAGCACCTCCGGCGGACTCGGGACATTGAAGGGACCAGCCTCAGCCGAAGGACTTAGACCATGGCCATCAGCGTGCACACCTTCAAGCTGTAGAATGGGAGGGAGACGAGGCTGCTTGCCGTAGAAGCGCAAACCAAAGCCAGAGCTTTCTTGGAGAGGTCAGCCATCGGCCCAGCCCCAGGCATGCACCGAAGGCTCGTGCCCAAAGCAGCACTCAGTGTTGTCAGAGCTTGCTTCATGGCATGCAAGGCTCATGAAGCTGCCACTAAGCGCTTCGGCTACAGTTTGTATGTGGAGAGGTGTTGGGCGTTCGTGTGCCAGTCTGAAGTGTCGGCTGAGGAGGGAGATGAAGCACGGGGCGAAGAATGGCAAGCCACGCACGAAAGACACGAAGGCTTCGAGTGGGCTGTGTGCTGCGGTACTCCGTGGTCTGCAACAGGGCCGGGCTGTGAGATTCCTGGGAAGGCGAAGCATGGCCCGAAGGCAGCAGCGGAGGCGACGGGTCTGACTATCTGCTTAAGAGATGGTGGTCGCACGCCTGGGAGCCACTGCTCTTGCTGGCAGGTCAGTTCGCATGGAGGTCTGAGCCACCACCAAGCTCGTGCCAGCCACAGGCACAGGCCAGAATCTTGGAATCCCTCGCTTGAGCTTGCAGGAGCAGCGTTGCAGACATTCTTGTGCCCATAAATGACATTCCGGTTCGTAGGTATGTTATGGACCCTCGACACGGCTTAGGACAGTCGTTCGAATGTGCCACCGAGACATGTCTTAGCAGACGAGGCCCGATGTCGTGCACAGCCACATGGAGGTAGGGGCACCTGGGCACGGCTGCTCGTGCGCGTTGCTCAGCAGTGTCAGTGAGGGCAGCAGGGTTCCGCAGTGCAGGTTAAGGCCGCACGGAACATTCCTGTGACCTTCTTCCAGGAAGAGTCAGAACAGGTCGGACAGCCTGACCTTGCATTTAGGTCCTTGCACGACCGTTCTTGCTCAGGGGCCTGTCCATCCGGTGAGGGTTCACGAGCCTTGGACATTCAGTATCACAGGCTGAGCGTAGCGGCACTAAGCTTTTCGAAACCGAGGAGAGAGAAGGCTCCGGCGTGGAGGTTGAGGTGGCAAAGCTTTCTGACGTCCCCGACGACGCGGCGCAGCAATTCAGGGCCTTTCCAAGTAGGGTTTCTCGTCGGGTGCTCAACATACGTCACCAAGACCTGCTTGTCTAAGGAGATGGAAATGGAGGCGGAGGCTGGCACAGATGCACAGGCCAGACGCAAGGATTCGCATGGCAATTTGGTTCCAGGAAAAATCAGCCTACAGCGAGGTGGCTCCGGGTCATTCGTTTGTACCGATTCCCTTAGATGTCGAAGTTGAGAAGCAGGAAGATGATGGAAGCAGCGCCGAAGATCAAGCCCGAGTCCCAGTGGCTGCCCAGAAGCACAGTCGGCCTCGGAGTCGTGCGGGAAGCTGATAGCCGGGTGAGGGGCTGCCCACATGTGCAAAGTGACAGATGCATGTCCGAGACGGGGAGTGACGGAACCCTAACGAAGCAGACTCGGACGTGCGCACACGGTCCACGAAAGTCGTAGAATCGCGCATGCAAGGGCCGCCGCTTCCGGCATAGAGTAGCCTTGCATGAAAGAGGCCGATGACTTCACCCTGCCGAAAGCTGATGAGATGGAGGCTTTCGTCATCGTTTCTCTCAAAGCAGACATGCACATGCACCGGAGAACTGCCTTGAGCACCCTGGTGGGAACAGGGGCGCCAAGATGCGGCAGCCGTCGCCGACGTGCTATCTGCATCCCCCGCTTCGATGATGAGAAGAGAGGCTCCAAACATCGACTCGGCTAATGGCTGAAGCCCATCTGGGAACACTCAGCATGCCAGCAGGTGCAGGACACAGAGACGACAGAAGTCGCTGCCAAGAGGTGGTGGGGGGCCCGGCCCGGCCCGGCTTGAAAATCGCATGGCAGAACTCGGAAGATTTGAACTTTGGGGAGCCAGGCTCGGGCTCTACGACCTCCACGGCAAGGCTGGAGCCAAGCTGCTGATTTCGGTGTTACCGTTACTCGTAGCGTCGTTATCGTTGCCGCATAAAGAGATCGCTCAGGTGAGTGGGCAGCGTCATCTTCGGAGGGTTGTGCTTGTGCTCGGGCCTCGGGCCTCGGGCCTTGCAGATTCTTCGGTGCAGAAGAGCACAGGAGCACATGAGCACATCACGTGCTTGCAGGTTTGTCTTCATGGGCATTGCAGTGCTTTTCATGTTGCTCGCTCTCACGAAGGCCAGAGGTTCTTGCTGTGGTACGGGGTACTGCCCAACATCAATACAGCATCACAAAGGGCAGTTTTGTTTGTAACACACAGAGAAGGCTATGCTGTGCAAGCCTGCTGATGTGTTGTGTTCCGGAACAGCACCTGGCACGCATCCACGGCTGTTGAGGTTTGTTTGCTCAAGTTGCCTCTGCAAGGAGATTCGTGCTTTCTGCTTTTCGACAGGGCGTGTATGGCGTTTACATTGGTGTTCGTGCTTAGTTTTTTCGTCGCAGAGGTTGAGCTCTTATTGTCTACAGCTGCATCTGCATGGAGGGTTTGTGACAGTAGTGGTTATGGTGGTTGGTGTTGCGTCTTCTTCGTGCTTGTGTTTGCCGCCGTGTCAAACGATGTTAACGAAAGTCCGATCTGGATAATCTCTTTCTGCTTGCGAAGTCGTGTCCGCTGTTATGGTGGCACATGCGATCTAGTCAAAAGAATTTACTCCAAAGTTGTGTCTGCATGACGCGACGAATCTTCCTCCCCCTGTTGTCGGCCGTGTCACTTTTCCGCCCAGCAGCACAAGCAGCAGAAGCAGCAGCAGCAGCAGTCGTGGTACTTGTTGTAGTAGGAAGAGGAGCTGCAGCTCATCGTGTTCGCTTCCCCCGCTTAGATATCTGGATGTATCTAAAACCAGGAACTCGCAGCTGCAACGTTCACTGTCCACCGTCATACAGACGAGAACAAGACGCAACCGAAAGAGCTGTTCTTTTTTAGCAGAGAGAATCGAAGCCTGTTCTTGCGACATGCTTTCTGCAACTCTCATTGCTGCAAAGGCAGCAATGTAATCGAGCTAAATGCAACCAGTACGAGTTTTCGGATTTTCAGCTGTCGGGGCTTACCCATTTCGTTGTGGTTTCGGTGTTTGCCTCTGGCGCAGGCTCTGGGATCGTGTGGAGTCGCATACTGTGCTGTATCCTGTGTGTATACCCGTTACACAGCGCCTACGTGCAGTCCCAATTCTGTCGCAAAGTTTTGCTTCTATCGTGATGTCGTATTAGAGTCTTGCTGTTTCTAGTACGGGTTGGTGATTCCGATACTACGTAACTTCAGCTTGTATATGCATTGTGCTGCTGGATCTCGGGTGTGGGCTGTCGCCGAAAGGTCATCCCAAACCGAGCGTCTAATGGTGTTCTGCTGTTTCGGGTACATCCATCTGCATATTCAGCCATAGCATCCACATCAATCCCATTGAATCGACCGGATTTGCTTCCACCGCGATGCCATGTCAGACCGAGAGTCTTGGTGGTGTTCAACATGGTGTTCTGCCCTTACCAGTAGGCGATTTCGTTTTTTCTCCAAAGCCTCCGACGGCCTGTCTTTGCAACTCCCTCGAATCGTGCAATTTTGCTCCTGGGCGAGTGTCTCCATGTTGATAGTCAATATTCTTGTGTGGCTTCCGTCCTATGATGTACATTTTGCCGTTTCGAGCGTCACACTGGCGCGATGTGGCTTTCGAATGGGAGGGTGCATTTTTTCGGTCCTTTTTTATTTTTTTTGGTCCTTTTTTTTTTTCTTTTGCTGGGGGGGGTCCCTTCGAAGGCAAGGAAGGAAGGAATGCCGGGAGGGAGAAAGGAAGGAAGGAAGGATAAAAGAAGGAGGCAAGAAGGGAAGGAAGAAAGATAAGAAGGAACGAAATGAGAACCCCGCAAGGAAGGAAGGAATGAATGCCAGGAGAAAGGAAGGAAGGAAGGAAGGAAGAGAGGAAGGAGGGAAGGCAGGAAGGAAGGAGAAAAAAAGGAAGCAAGAAAGGAAGCAAGGAAGATAAGAAGGAACGCATGGAGAACCCCGGAAGGAAGGAAGGAATGCCAAGGAATAAGGGAATAAGGGAAGGAAGGAAGGAGAAACACAGGAAGCAAGAAAGGAAGGAAGGAAGATAAGAAGGAAGGAAAGGAGAACCCCTACACCCTCAACCCTAATCCAAGTCGTACGAATCATACTACTACTAATAATAATCACAATCGTAAGACCACAATACAGCAACTATATCAAGAGACGGCAAATGCCAAAAGCGCTCCGCAGAGTCGCTTCAAGTATCTTCGCACCAGCAAAGACAGAACCCATTATGGACCCTCTCAGAACCCGTGATAAAGGTGTTTGCAAATGGGGGTGGGCTGCGCCCCCCCCCCTAACCCAGCCGCTTTCTTTTATTATGCCATGCAGGCTGGTTTTCAAAAACCCAGGACCCGTGATAAAGATGTTTGCAAATGGGTTTGCGCCATGCAGGCTGTCTTTCAAGAAAATCGCACCATCAACAAGGATTTCGTCAAACACATGGCGTTTTTTATCATACAGGCTGTCTGTTTGCAAATGAGGGGTTGCGTTCCCGCCATCACTCCCGCGCTATCTTTAAGCTGTGCAAGATCGCTGCAGCTATCATCCTAGCAAAAAAGACAACACATATGGACCCCCTCAGAACCCGTGATAAAGGTGTTTGCAAAGGGGGGGGCTGCCCCCCCCAACCCCCAGCATTTTTTAACACCATGCAGCTAACTTCAGGTATCTTCGCACCAGCAAAGACAGAACCCATAGGGACTTTCTCAGAACCCGTGATAAAGGTGTTTGCAAATGGGGGTGGCTGCGCCCCCCCCACCCCCCCGCTTTTTTTTTTGACGCCATGCAGGCTGGTGTTCAAGAAAGTAGCACCATCAACAAGAATTGCGTCAAACACGTAGTTGTTGTGGCCTTTGTTTTTAGTCATCAAGCAGGCAGTTCGTTTGCAAATGTGGGGGTTGCAAATGGGGCGGGGGCTGCGCCCTCCCCAGCCCCCCGCTTTTTTGAACGCCATGCAGGCTGGTTTTCAAGAGCCCAGAACCCGTGATAAAGGTGTTTGCAAATGGGGGGGGCGGCCCCAACTACAACTTCAACAGCAAACAACAATAACAACAACAGCAACAACAACAACAACAGCAGCAACATCAACACCAACAACAACAACACGAACACCACCACCACGCAGAAACAACACCAACACAACCACAACCACAACCACAGCCACAACAACAACAACCACAACAACAACAACAACTACAACGACAACGACAACGACAACTACGAATTTAGCTTCAACTACATTACGTTTTCAACTTCAACTACAACTACAATGACAACAACAACAGCAACAAGTGTAAATGACAGACGTCAGCGAGCAGTGGGCACCGCACCACAGCAGGAGACAGACGCAGCCAGCATCTTGTGCGGAAAATAAGACGCAGGGCCCAGAAATCAAATCAGCGAAAACTGTGCAGGGCACCACAGCGGGGCGACACATGCAGCCAGCATCCTGTGTAAAAAGCAGGACGTGGGGGCCAAAAAAGAAAGGACCAAAAAAAAGAAGGACCGAAATAAAACTCCACCCGTAACGAATGGGCGATGTGACTTAAGGCAACGGCCTAGTAGCACCCCGCTCTTGAGAGTTGTGTGGTAACATGGTGTTCTTGCAAGGCAGACAACGTCATCAGGAGTGTGCTGTCGCATGTCAGCGCTTGCCTTGGGAAGTGTCTGGATGTCTCCTGTATTTTGGGATTTGCCTGACAGACTGCAGTCTTGGAAACAGCATGCACCGTCCTGGTGGTGGTGATTCGGAGCTCAGGATGCGCAGCTACTGCATTGAAGATGATGCATGCTAAGGCCTCTCGACCGAGCCGACCGGAAGCGAGCTGCAGGCTCCGCTGCGAACATGCAGGGACAGAAACGAGCTGGTCGGTTCTTGTTCCCAGGAGCCGGTGGAAAAGAAAGATCAGGTGCAGACGAATGGCAAGACCCCAGAGGCTGCAACGAAAGTAATTGCGGGAGCCCCAGTGTCTTCCCACGACAGGCGGTGTGTTTCTTTGCTTCAACATTCTGACGTTGCTTCGCCTAAGGCCAATCTGCTCGAAAGCAGCTTGGGCACCTGCGGTGGCAGTCGAAAGTTGGCAACTCAGGTATCGCAGGTCGCAGGTAGCGTTCTGTGCACCATACAGTGTTTCTGAATTTCTGTCTTTAGGCTGAGCAGGGAAGACAAGGACAACTGCCGGTTGAGGGGTCGAAAACTTCCAGGGCGCACAAGGCACAGAATCTACCGTCAGCGTCGGCTTTCCACTGCACGGTTGATATTCAATGGGCGAGACCCTTGACTCGGACAAGACTCGACTTGGACAAGAAAGTGTGGAGGAGTTCGATGCCGATCTTGGCTCCGTGGGTGCCCTGCGGTCACGGGTCGAGGCCTACCGGCTACCGGCCTTCATGTCGGCCCCGAGAAACACCGTCGGGCCCTGCGACAGGCAATTCCGGTGAGCGCTGCCGCACAGGTGGCCCCGCCTTTCGTGCGAAGAACTGCCCAACTTGAAGAAGCTTTCACTCCTTTCGGTGCTCCGAGGTCGAGAGGCTCCTTCCTTCTGCAGGCGGCTACGACGTGACTTTCTCCAAGCCCTTGAGCAGCCGGCAGCTGCGCAGCCGACAAAGAGCAATGCTATGTGACATGCCTTTCAGACTTTGGCCCGGGCCAAGGCTTCTGCGTCTGGAAGCCGTCATTCAAACTTCGGTCGAGTTCTCGGGTCTCTCCCTGGGAGCACGTCACAACTGCTCATGCTTTTTCGTGCTTTCGTCGCCGAGGCGGATTCGGAGCCGCTCCTGGCACCCCTCACACGGCGACCATGCGTTCTTTACACCGTCCGGGTCCCACGCACCACACGCACCACACGCACCACACGCACCACACGCACCACACGCACCACACGCACCACACGCACCACGTGCACCACGTGCACCACGTGCACCACGTGCACCATGCGCATGACTCGGAGAGACGTGACCTTGTCGGCTGAGGCGAACGCGTCCAGAAGGGTCCATGGAGGCAGCAAAGTTTGGTTGGGATAGCTTCGACAGGCATCACGCGATCGATGCTAGTATGCTCGCGAGGCATGCCTTTGCCGGTCGCCTTTGCTTCCCAGCACACCGACTTCATCGTGACCCTGTGTGGCTCACCACGGGTGGACATCAGAGTCTCCGGTTCCGAGGCACGAGGAGGACGACAGTTGAGAACATTGGCACATCGACTTGGTAGAAGCTTTAAAGTCTGTGACTCTGTGAGTCCGTGAGGTGAATCTCTTTGCAACGAGGGAATGCGAGTTTGCGGAAGTGCGGCACCTTGACACTCTCTCTGGCTCTCTTTGGTTGGAGGTAGGACGGTGCTTTCGGCGCAGATGGCAAGGTCTTGCCTTTTCCTTGTGCTCCAGACCATTGGCCGCCTGGTCGAAGTCCAGATGCTCTCTCTCTGGTTCTGTTTTTCTCCTGTGGACTAAGGCAAGACTTCGTCTCCGCCCACTTGTCCTCTGCAGGCGGTGGCGAGTCTGGGCTCTGGGCTAGTACAGAGGGCTGCTTTTGGAGGCACCGGCTCTTCAGACAATCATGCGATGGAGAATGGCTTGCGCGCCAAAGGCCGAAGCCTCAGTGTAGGAAGCTGCGACAACTATCCGTGCTGATTTGCTCCGGAGGCAGTTCATATCACAGATGTATTGTCCATGCTATCCGAGATATGCTGTGAGCAACCAATTTCACGAATTCGGAATTAGCATTTTCTGTCTGAGTCAACTGAGTATCGCCATTAAGCTACTGCAGTAAGTCCAGCGATGACAGCCACGACGTCTCTAGGTACAGCTGTTGAGTTTCATGAGTGCTGCCTGATCACTGGTGCCACGGCCGGGGACCTTGAGTCTTGACAAGTCTCGGCAGACGGCAGAGAGAGACGCCATGAGACGCCTACGCTGAGGTCACCCTAATTGGCGAGCTCATGCGCTCCGCGAGCGGCGACCTGACCCTCCAACCGCTCAGCCAAGAGCAGGTGCGGAGCGGGCGCGCGGCTTTTCACGCAGACTTTCTGGTGTCCTCGTGGTGCAGGTGTCCTGGAAGCACCCTTCCTGGGAGAAGGGATCCGGGGAGGAGTTGGAGCTCCTGGAGGCCGGACTGCCTCCCCAAGCCCAACCGCCCGAGCCCGAGCCTCTAAATGCCGCGGTTTGGAGGCTCGGACTCATGTGCTCATCAGCGATGATCCGACGCTCCTCACGTCCGAGCTGGCAGAGGCTTCCTTCGTACG
This sequence comes from Symbiodinium sp. clade A Y106, assembly GCA_003297005.1. Lineage (NCBI taxonomy): Eukaryota > Dinophyceae > Suessiales > Symbiodiniaceae > Symbiodinium > Symbiodinium sp. clade A. The sequence continues at coordinate 153,184 of BGNK01000690.1, forward strand.
CTCGCAGAGCAATGTGCAAACTTGCTAACTGCTAACGGCCTGACTGTCCTGTCCCCGCTGCAGGCAGATCTCCATGCCCAGCCCGAGAAGTGACGACAGCCTGGCTGTGCCGAGTCTCTCAAAGACATCGGCTCCGTCTTTCACAACAGGTCTAGGCAGATGCGAATCTCCTAACTCAGTCTTCTATCTTGTCTGCATTACCGACTAGGCTTGCGAAGGTATGTCAGTAACGTGTGTTCATCGATGGAACTTTACGAAGAGCTGCGACGTGGTGCGGGAACAAAAACCGAACCGTTGCACACGTTTTCGGCCACGGCACCATCTTTGCCTTCACAGCGCCCCCCAGTCGGAGCTCCCCCCTCCCCCGGGCCGGGTCGCAGGTGAACCAGCGCACCGGCCTGCGGGTTCGAAACTTGGAGGACCGGCTCCAGTAGTGGTTCTTTTTGCATATCCACATGGGAGTTTCCGAAAATAGGGGACCCCTTGTTATGAGGACACCAAAATAAGGTACCCCTAATTCTCGAAAACTCCCACATATACGTATATGTTTTCCATGTACATGTACATCTATGTGTACATGTACAGATATGTTCAATTTAGGTAGATACATAGATGGGTAGATAGAGGTATAAGTGTTCGTATATGTACAAGTGTATGCTTATGTCTGTATATTTGTACACATATGTATATACATAAATATATACATATGAAAGTAAATCAATTTGTCTATTTATCTAGTTGCTTATCTACTTACCCATCTATGTCTCAGTCAGGCAGTCAGGCAATCTGTCAGGAAGGCAGGCAGTCTTGCTGGGGGCCGGGCTAACAGCGTGTGTATCGAGTTTCCTTCTGTCTTACAGTTGCACTTCACTGTCGCCTGCATTTCTTGTGTTGCCTTGTGTTCTTTTCTTACGCTTACGTTGAAGATGATGCGTTCGCAAGCTGTTGGGTGCTGTAGCCGAAACAGACAGGCCAGCAGAGAGGGTGTGTTTTACTGCAGGTGTTCGCGCCGGGAGGGAGCTTCAGCGCCCTGCCGAACTTCGTGTCTCCTTTTTACGAGCACAGGCGGAAGTTGCTGACAATGCTTCAGCATTTTCAGGTATGTGTCGGCCCAGCTGCAACGCGGGCTCCGAGAACTGGACCGAGCGCGCGGGAGTGGTAGCGCGTTGCAGCCTGAAACCCAAAAAGGACTCGGAGTGCGATCGACGTGCCAATTTGTGGCTAGGAGTCGCAGACAACCTTCGCGAAGATGGCCGCTTGATAATTCGAGTGAATTTGAGCCTAAGACTACTGCAAAGTCCCTTGAACAAAGTGCCTCCTTCGTTCGCGGTTTCTGGGAGAAGCTTTGGCAGTCCTAGGCTTCGAGTAAACCCCTTGAGGATGAAGTGTACAGGGTAATCCGCCAGGGCTTACCTTCATGCACTCATGTTGACATCCCACCGCCCACTACTGAGATTAGTGAGGAGTGCGCAAGCGTGGGCCCGAAAGGGCTTTTGCATGATGGGTGGGCTGACCACGAGATTGTCCACATGAGCTTCCAGATGGTGAACCTTCCACGGCTCCTTCCGCTCTTCACCATGTCAGGATGGTCAGCCTTCCCAAGCCTGGTAAGACTGTGGCTGGAGCACTTAAGGTCTCTGATTCTGATACCAGGCATGGTCCGCTGTGCACTTGTCTCAAGAGATCGGTGCGCGGTCTGGTGAAGCTGTGCATGCTGTCGCTTCGTCCGTCCTGGAGGATTTCCATACTCATGGCCGGGTTCGCCGACATCTTGCTGCGAGCAGCCTCTTGTCACTGAGGTTGGAGTGCCTCAGGGTGACCCCTCAAGGCGCTGGTGGCGACCGTTTGGGCTGCCTTTGGGTCGAACCTTGCCAAACCACGACTCCCTGAGATTGTCCGTGACGATGCTTTGGGCTGTGTTTATTGACGATAGAATGAAACCTGAAACCCTCCTCGCCTCCAAGCGTGACTGGCGGTGGCCGAAGTATTTTACTGCATGCGGGAATACATCAATTTGCGGGTCTCCCATGTGGCTGTGTCCCGAAACGAGTCGGCCGACATGCTGTTTGCTGCAGCATGCCCAGACTTCTGGCAAAGGGTGTCTGTGCAGTTGCACAGGTCACTGGATTGGCAGCAGTTGCTGTGCGTGCCACGGACCAGTGCAGGGCCGTGCGACGCCGTGCGAAGGTTCTTTTGTGCCGAAGGTTGGTGCGTATGCAATGGCATCCGACGGTGTTCGGATGGGGCCGATTTCCACTATACGGCGGTGCTTTGGGGTTGATCCCAGGCACCCCTCCGTTGCACGGCATGTTTTGCACCCAAAAACCCAACGTCTCATGTCATGCTAGGTTTGTTCGTGATAAGGTTGGTCAGCTCGTGCTGGGGTGGGCTGGGCTAATGGCCAGCACGTGCCACGAACCTTAGGAAGCGCAGGAACCGTCTTGGAGTTCGCCATGCCTGAGTCTGCAGGTTTGCCTGGCTGCCAATGTTTTTTGTTGAGTTTCCAGATGTCTTACAGTTGTACCCCTGATGGGCTGCCGCCGTGTATACGTGCCATGCGGCATTATGAACAGCTCTCGGATGCTCTCGGCAGGTGAGCCCATGCGATTCTGTCTGTCTGTCTGCCTGGCTACCTGCCTGCCTGCCTGCCTGGCTGGCTGGCTGCTTGCCTGCCTGCCTGCCTGCCTGCCTGCCTGCCTGCCTGTCTGTCTGTCTGTCTGTTTTTCCGTCCATGTGTATTTGTACATGCGCGCATCAACACTATAGATGATTATCTGGACCTATCATATGCGCTGAACCATGACTAGGACGTAATTTTCTATTCTATGGCCATCAGGTCAGGTTGCTAGCTCGGAAGGGCGTGGTTCTCGGGTGGTTGCCAGGTTTGGGTGGCGGTTTTGGTTGTGATTCATTTGACAGTTACCGAGACGGCAACCCCGATGATGATAATTTTGATTATGATTTACAGACAGTGACAAAGATGATGATGATGATGATGATGATGATGCTGATGATGATGATGATGACGATATCTTTGATTTTGATTCTTGTGATCGTTTGTGAAATGAGATGAATCTAGGTTTTGACGGGTAGCTTCGTGGTTATCGCGAAGGCTTTCCAGGAGATGAGACCCTCGTTCAACACTTGCAACGTTAGCCTGGCGGGGCCGAGATAATCAATAGGGGCTCTTTGGGCTCCTTTTGGGCCAGATGTCCAGGCCCTCTAGGCTTGCTTTAGCATCCTTTGCCAGGGTTCGGTGGGAGAAACGGGTTCTTCTGATGACAGAGACAGTTGGTGCTAGTGGTGCGGTGAGCTGAAAATCGCTTCTCGGGGTCCTGTTTGAAGCAGCTGCTCAGTACAACACAAGAAGGAGTCTTCCGGGTCCTTGTGGTTTTTGATGTCAATCGGGAGGCTCTGGTCCAAGCAAGGGTGGGGTTCTTGGTGCTGTTGATACTCGTTTGTCAAGGTCTGGTTTCAAGTGAGTGTGATGAAACAAGAGAACCACGTTTCAGAAGTCGCTGCTCAGCACTCATCGTTGTGCAGCCCTTGCAGGTCTTTTGGCCTTTGCAAATTGAACTTGTATAGCATCGGAGTGCAGAGTCTTATGAGCGCAGCGGATGTTTCGGCCAAACTTTCATCGGATTGTCTTGCATACCGTGTGGCCTACTTCATTTCACATGTTTCCAGATTCTGTGACAACGCTTCAGCAGCCCGGTACACTGAAAGGTAAGCATCGAGCTCGAATTTTCCACACCTTCCTGCTCAAGCTGTAGATGGAAGCCTTGAGGGTCGTTGGGATTCTTCGGGAAGGCCCCCTCTCCAACCTTTGGGGTTTGGGGTGTCCTATCCATTGCCATTCCTCTTCCCTCACCGGCTTGTCTTTGGCCTTCATCCTTGGTTGGATTTTTGGCATTGTGTCGGTCAGCCTGTTTGCTTACAGGCTCGGCCTCTTCTGTGTCCAGCTTCCTTCCACCGAGACACCGCCTGCCTCGGGTCCTCCTCGGGCCTCTTCTTCGACTCTTAGGTTGAGGTCCTACTTGCATGCTCCCGGAAGGCCCTCCACAACCAGTTCGGGTCAGTTTGGTGGTTCCTTGGCGAACTTAGAGGTTACGGTTAGTGGTCCTGCTGCCGAGGCCTCTTCCCTACTTGCAGGCCTTTGGGCCCCGTGGCAGAGTCGAGCCTGAGTCTCCACTGCAGCAGCTGCCTACAGGTTTTCAGCTCTCAGGTCAGGCTTCCCCTGTTTCCCCTCTGAGACCGAGGCGGAGATCTACGCTATTGCTGCCGAGGTACCCTGGCCCTTGGGAGCATAGCCATGGATCACACTTTCGGAGAGTCAGGGCCACTTTTGTGTACGAGCATCCGGGCCGGGAGGAGGATGGCGGAGGAGCCCGCAAGCGGCGCAAACGCTGCGATGGATGCTCCTGTGGGCCCCTCTCATCGGGTTGCCGTCGCGGCAGGCCTCCTAGCAGAGGAAGGGACCGTGGTGCAATGTGTCATCGTGGATTTTTCGGCCACCGCTGCCCTTCCCTTTTCCCCAATGATTGGGGGGCTCGAGCCCGGGACTTTGGTGGGTTTCGACCCGGCTTCACCCGACTTGAGCCCAGCGCCCAAACACCTCAGGAGCGAGTGGCTTTTTTCTCTGCAGAGGAGGAGGCAGCGGCTTCTCCCGCGACGATCCGCCAACAGCTCCAGATGGGGCTACAGGTTCCGAGCAGCCACAGCCACCGCCAAGGCCGAAAGGGTTACGAAGCCTTGACCTCTTCCCTTCCAACCACAGCAGCAAGGCTGGAGGATGTGGTGTCGAGGCAAACCGCGATGGAGGCAAAGCTTGCAGCAGGTCCCACGGCCCCGTTGGCCGAGCCTTTGGGTTAGGTGCACCCCGAAGCAAGGTTTAGCGGGCCCCCTTCCTGTGCAGGCTCGCCAGTTGGCCCCACCAAGCATCGTTGGCTGCAGCTGCAGCAGAGGTGCCAGAGTTAGAGGAGGAGACGGAAGACGGGTCGTCGACGCTTGCTCGCGCAGTCCTGGCTCAGAGTTAGGCTTTGACCGCCCTGGTAAGCCAGCTCTCCTCAGGAGCTTCCGGTCCACTCCTGGATGGGCAGGGGCATCGACCCGGGGATCGGCTCAAAGGAACCGGCTGCTGGCTTCGGGCTGGGGGGGCTGTTACAGCGCGGTGCTTGCAAACATCGCACGAAGGATGTCCCCAGCCTCGACCCCGTCTTCGGATCCCGCGGTGCTTCTGAACCAGGGTGTGTGCCTGACAAGGTACTACGAAAGGTTCGGAGGTTTTGGACAGAGCAAGGGTCTGGCAGTAATCGCTTTCCAGGTGGCGATGGCTATGGATGCGATGCAGGCAGGAAAGATCGAGCAATGCCAGGATCATCTGGCTCTGTTGGCCGTGTCCTTGGAGCTGGCCAGCCTGGACGGTGGTCGCATGGATTTGGCCTACCAAACAGCCACCGGCGGGGATGTTTTCCAATCGCTCGGTCACGGCCCTCTCGAGGAACAGGCCATTTGCGCCGCTAGCCTCCCAGCGCTGGATGACAGTAGTGCTTGCTTATCTAAAAGAGATGGAGGTCATCCAAACAAGACGCCTCGAAGGCAACAAGGCAAAGGGTTCAGGTGCTGGATCCGAGCCGCAACAGGATGCAGAGGCCGTCCGACCAACAAGGCCTCCTCGCAAACCAAACAAGGAGGGCTAGACACGTTGGTTGCCTCTCTCCCTTTGAGGCTGACACGTCATGCACCACGAACTCTGCTGGGAGCCTTTGTGGCGCCACACCTTTGAACCTTAGGCCCCATCTGCGCCCACGTCTCTGATGCCTTTAGCGCTACGATCACCTTTGCGGGTTTTGCTGCTTCCCTGCCTCGGTGGGTCCTTCGAGCTCGCGCTGGTTTTTCGGCCTATCTGGCTGCTACCTTTGCTTCGCCCCTTGGCCGGAGGGTGTCTCCCCTCCTTCCGCTACGTTCCCGCTGCCCCTTCCAGGGCAGCGGCCCACGGCTCCCACGCTCTTCTTGGCGCCGAGCTGCTGTGGAGGCTTCCAAACGTCCACCAGAGGCAGGTCTACAACAGGCTGTTGAGGCTTATACGTGCGTGTGACAGGCCCGGGGAGGAATTTCCTCTTCCTCCTGGCCGGTCGGGTTTCGAATTCGTTGCTCGCCTTCTTGAGCTTGAAAGCTTTGCTGCTACTTCGGGGTTTGGTGAGAGGCCGGGCTACAAGGCTTCAGCTGTTTCCGCGGTCTCTGTGCCTAAGGTTGATGCCTCTCCCTCTTTGCCCCAGCTGCATCCTTATCGGGCTCTTGATGCTTCTCGCATGAAGCTTTCTGGCAGAGGGGATTGGGAAATGGCGAAATGGTTGGAAGGGCCGCTCTGGTTCCCTTTTCAGGAATCCGCCATTCTTCACCGTGGGTTCGATCCTCAGTCTGTGCCCTCCTTTGCCTCCGAAGACAGGGCTGAGCATTTGAAGTTGGTTTCGTTGTGGAGCCAGAATGGCCTACTTGAGCTCCGCCCAGGTCCTCCACCTCGGCTTGGCCAGTGCAGGGTGTTTGGAGCCTTCGAGGCCTTTGATAGGGATAGGCAAATTGGGGATCGTCGCCTCCCCAATGCCATCGAAGCGCACATCAATGGACCCAGCTCCCAACTGCCAGCTGGGACATCCTTGTTAGCGCTCGAGCTTCCTCGGCATTCACATACGGTCATCGCTTTCATTCTGATCGTAAAGATTTCTATCGCCAAGCTTTGGTCAGCCGCGAACGGGCTTACACAAACTGCTTGCCGCTTTCTTTCTTCGGTCATGAACTTCGCGGTGCCGGTGCGAGGCGGTGTGCTGATTCAGGTCCTCAGCCTGCCCTTGTTGACTGGGCACTCGGGACGTTGTCGAGCTCCTCACAGCCGTCTTCGGGCCGCTGCCCCCAGCAGCGAAGCTCTGGCCTTTTTCTTTTGAAGAACTGGCAGGCTCTTTCTCCTGGGTCCTTCCCAGAGCCATTTTCTTGGAACAATCGATGGTCCCGCGCAGGGCTTGGTACTACTGGTTTTCCGGCCGGCCGACGGCTCTTGCAGGGAGGTAGTGGGTTTGAACTTCTTGTTTGGGTCTTGATGCCCTGGCGTGGGAGAGATGCCAATGACTGGAAAAGATTAGCCATCGCGATCGCTGATCGCTTTGGCTAATCTCGATATAGCTTCGCTTGTTTTCGGTCGCTTTGCAGCTTGGGCTGCGGCAGCTCACACAAACCTCGCAGGACGTTGAGGGGTGCAGAAAAAGCTGAGTTGCGCTGATGCTTGAAAGGTAAGCATCGAGCTCGAATTTTCCACACCTTCCTGCTCAAGCTCCCACCCTGGCCCTCCCGTCGCCGGCCGTTGACTGGGAAAGATTAGCCATCGCGATCGCTGATCTCTTTGGCCAATCTCGATATAGCTTCGCTTGTTTTCGGTCGCTTTGCAGCTTGGGCTGCGGCAGCTCACACAAACCTCGGTGCAGAAAAAGCTGAGTTGCGCTGATGCTTAGAAAGCGTTCTTCCTAGGCCATAGCTCTCAAGTATATGGTCCAGTGTATTACTTACACGCAGTTCAAACCGTATAGTGTAAAGCTGTATACATACATACGTAGAAACGTCGATGCGTTGTACCAAAGTTGGTCACACCGGGCAGTCAACGGATTCAGGACCAAATGGCCCAGCAACAGAAGCTGCAGAAGCAGCTCGCTCTCCGCCACACGATGGTCGCTGGGCCTGCTTCCGCATTGCTTTCATGAGTAGGCAAGATTGAGACTGTGGTTCATAGTTGCAGGTAGGCATGCTGCAAACCTCATCCGCTGCAAGGGCTTTATGGCTTTATGGTGGAGGGGCCTCGAAGGTGTCATAGGTTAGAGGCAACCCCCCCGCCAACCACCCCCCCAGCAGCCCTCCGCGGTGCTGTCATTTCCGTGGAAGCCGTGCGGAGCCTTACTAAGCCTTGCACAGCCTTCGAAAAGCTTAGCAAGCATTGCTAAAACTTGCTGTTGCCTGAACGTTTGTCGGTCATTCGCGCCCTTTGCTCTTCACATAAAAACCGGGTCTCACAGAATGCAAACGATATGATAATCAGNCCCACCGCCACCGCGCACCACCACATCCCCTCCCCCTCCGGCACAACCCAACCACCAACCCCACTTGGAAACCTCAAACCTCCAAGACGTGTATTGGTGTATTTGGTCAAGGTTGCTGATCTTCGAAAGCTATTGAGGGCTGCTGGGGGGGGGTTTGGAGGGGGGGTTGCTCTTGACCTATGATAGTAGTACTAGTAGCGCTAGCAGTACTAATACTACTTATACTACTGGACCACTAGGACTACTAGGACTGCTAGGACTACTAGGACTACTAGGACTACTAGTACTACAAGTACTGGCACTAGCGCTAGCACTAGCACTAGTACTATTACTAGTACAAGTATTATCGTTCGAAATTCAGAAGGTGTTGTCTTACTTGTAGGCGGCGATAACGGTCAGTCAATGGATCTCATCGCGGAATGAAGAGAGGAGAGGTGTGTGGTTTTTATCTGTCGCAGTCCCTACTGTGGGCAGTGCACGTAGAAGTTTTGCAGCGGTTGCTTCCATGTGAGGCTCGGAGTCGCTGAGCGATGTGTACTTCCAAAGGCTGGGCTTTTGAACACGGTGGTGATGCAATACGCTGCCGCCCTCAGCCTCTCTCCCACTGTTCCGTTCTTCTTTCGCCGTTCGTTCTCTCCCTCCCTCCCCCTCTCCCTCGCTCTCGCGCTCGCTCTCGCGCTCGCTCTCGCGCTCGCTCGTCGGAGGCTCTTCGCCACCCGGGGGCCTCGGAGCTTCTCGGCAGTGCGGCGGAAGTGCTGAAAACTCGGCGCCTAGCTGTGGTGACTTGGACTCGGACTACATCTGTTTGGGCTTCCCAGCCAGTTAGTGTTTGCGATTTCGGTGCTCCACGTTTCGGCTCGCCACGTGGAGGGCACCTGGCCATGGCTAGGTGAGCGGAGAAAGAAGTTTGGCTTGGTTTCTGGGAGAAGCTCTCAAAGACAGCAAAGAAGCGCGACACAAAGCGGAGGTATGTGGATGTGTCTGCTTAGGTCGATGGTGCGTTCCCAGCAGAAGCGATTGCACAGGTGCTGCGGGTTCGGGTTATGGCAGTTTTGATCAAGAGCCACAGGGGGGAGTGCGAGGTGTGATGATTTTCCCTTCGCAATGGTTCTTGTCTGCTGCTGTTGCACTGACGTCTAGAAGATGATGCGACAGGTCATGGTTTGAATTCCGGCCGGCTCGTGGTTCGCAGTGAACATGCTCAGGTGCAGTCAGAGCTGAGGATGCTTCGGAACGAGCAGGTTCTGCAGCACCCTAGCTCATGTGATGATATGAGGCTGCACTGGCTTCAGGTACAGTAAGTCTTGATTTGCAAAAGAGCAGCGTGCGCCGAGGAACGATGTAAACGACGTCTGCAACCCACTTCAGGACTGGAGAAAGTTTATCCAAGCGATCGCTTCGATCTTGCAACGTCGCAGTCGTTCGTGGCAACAGGCCCTTGCCTACCTTTTCCCTAATTTCAGCACCATGGCAGACGATGAAGCGCCTGCAAGTCGACATGGGAAAGGAAGCAGTTCGTGCTGTCTTGTCAGGTCGATCTTTCAAGCAGCCTGCCCCGCAATTCCCCATCATGGACTCATCAGTCACCAGCTTTTCGACCGGCAAGCCCTGGAGGAGGCAAAATACCTCCCATATGGTGCCGACGATGCTGCAAGCTCTTTCCGGGCCAAGTGCCCCATGACCATGCAGGCCATAACCCCAGCAAGAGCTGTCCCACGGCTCCACTTCTCGTTGTATCTTTGGCGCAGGTCACTCGACAACTGGCCGGCCTTGCAGCAGTCCTAGAGGAGCTTCTAGGTGGGAAGTGCAAAAGCGGGTGTAGGCAAGCCCGAGGTATGCTTACTCCCTGGTGAAGGTCTGGACCTGGCAGTGCCACAGTCGGTCATGGCTGCTTGCTATCCCCCACATGCGTCCTACAAGATGCACCTGGACAGTTACTTCTTGCAGGGCCACTCGCTTCGTTAGAGGTTGTCAGCGTTGAGAGCCCAGTTGTAAAAGAGGCAATAGCATCCGTTGACGATCTCTGTCAAGACAGGCAAGCTGATTGTTGATGTGGTCCATAGCATGCTCATCCGTTTCTACACTAGCTGGCGCTCGAAGATCAGGGCACCGCCGTTGTCCATCAGCAAGGCAGACTCAAAGACTGCGCATCACTCTCTTCACCCGTGGAAGTAAAAATGGTTACGACGCCTCCCCGGTGCCCATCCACAGCAGTCTTCTCAGGCGATTGCCATAATCGTGGCGGGTGAGCGAAAAAACCTGGCATGTTCGTGTGCGAGCTTCGAGAGCTGCCTAGGCCATGCTTGTCCTCCTCCTCATCCTTCTCCTCCTCATCCCAATCGTCAAACCCATTCATTGTGTGTGTTGCGCTGGCGGATACTGACTTTGGACCTGATCGAAGCCAGAACACATATCCGAAACCATATGCGATCCGTGTTTTACTTGTTTCCGTGTCGCCTTTGAAGCTGTCCACCTTTCTGGTGACCGATCACAACAGGTCTTTCTTCGAACTCAAAAACCTAAATCACTTAGATAGTATCGAGCAAGTGTTTTGTGGAAAGAGCTTTCTGGTTGCAAGCACTGGCTTTTGTCCGAAACTGGGCGGAAGCTACCAAGCCAGCAGCCGAGGCTGTCCGGATGATGTCCCGCGCAAAGCGGCTTGGCCAAACACCGAATCGCTTCAGCACTCGCGTCGCGGTCTTGAGAACGTTCTGTGCTGGCTGCAGGTCACTGTGCTGCTGTACTGCAACCACGGCTGGAGCCCCAAGGTTGGCGGCGAGCTACGGGCCTGGGGACCCTTTGATCAAGGCAGCAGCCGCTTGGAGCTGAAACAAAAACGGGCGTCGCCTTGCCTTGAACAGGCCATGGCCCGGCGCAGACCATCGAGCCGCTTCCAGGGCGCATGGTGGTTTTCCTGTCAGAGGATGTTCCCGTTCCGCCCGTTCTGCTTAGGGCTTAGGGCTCTGCCCAAGGGCGGAATTCTACAAGCACGAGATGGAAGAAGATCTTCACTCATATCGTTAGAGCATCGCACAGGGCAAGGCCAGGGGTTGCGAGCCTGACCCCATTCGCACCATTTCGGTGGATCGCGAGTTCCGGCCATGTTCTGCTTGATTCGTGGCTTACAATATCGAAAATAACTTCTCTCAATTTGTTCCTTTGAGGAGATCTGGCACGAGGTCCTCGAGTCGCACGGCGAGCGTTTTGCGCTGACGCTGTGGGTGCATGACCGTGAACGTGCAGAGCTTGCTAGGAAATAGTCGAAATCGGAATGGGCCAAGCACATCAACGTCTCGGTCAGCGGACTCTATGCTCGCTGCGATGCCGGCTAGAGTCAAGGCCTCACCGTCAAGGGCTCACAAGCTAGCCTTTGATAGGCAGATGCCAAAGGAGCCCCATGCCAGTCCCGGTAGCGCGTCGGGTCACGGCACCGCGCGTTACGCAAAAAAGCTGCCGATCAGTTGTGATAGACCGGCAGCGTCCAATTCCCTGACTGGGCTTCGTAACGAGGGGTTCGGAGGGTTGGTGCTGTTTACACTTCTCTGTGAAAGTGTCCAAGTCCTCCGAGTATGGGTGGCAGCGGAGTCCATGCACGCTGCCCGGTTGCGTGTGAAACCCTCCCTGCCAAGGGTTGACAAGTTCAGCTTCGTCGAGGACACCAGTTCCCTGGCGGCCTTGTCAACGGGGGACCATTGCAGGCTTGTGCTAGGTGCGAATCGGTTGCTGGCAACGGCTCCCGCCTGTGCATCTCCTTGGCACATCTTGGCACCGCAAGTCCATGCTGCGTTTGAGGCACGTCGTCCGCCCAGCTGCGACGGAGGCCGACCTATCGCACTCAGCTGCTGTCTGATCGAATGCCGAAGGCCGGGCTTAGGCAGAATTTACACAAATTTCCTTGATGTGCCACCTCGCGTGGCACCGAAAAGTCCCTAAAGCCTCCTTCCTGTGTCCAGTCGCAGAGCGCTGGCGAGCTGAGGACCCTCCTGCACGGAGCATAGTGATAGTTAGCATCAAGGCTGCGCTCGGCGGCCTTGGCCCAGGGCGTGCAGTCGAGCAAGTGCACGGCACATTCCACAAGCCACAAGCCTAACCACACCTGCAGGGAAGGAAGCTGGCAGGATGTGGATGGGGATTTTGGGGATTTGAACGCAACAACCGGGTCAGTTAACCCAGCCGTCCATGTTACCACCACAAGAAGTGAGGCTTATGTGCTGCCTGTTGCTTGTGCCTTGCGGTGCGGATGAGGAGCGACGGCGGCAGCCCTACGTTTGTTTCGACGCCCTCCTTTGTGAATCTGGGAAGAACCAGGCTGCCCAAATTGCGGCTGCGAGAGAGCGAGAGAGAGAGAGAGAGACGGAGCGCGCGGTGTAGGGGGTTAAACCCCTGCACCATAGCCCTGGCGAAAGAAAGAAAGACGGAGAGCTTGCTTAGTGTGAAGGCATGCTTCGACATATTGGGTTCCGGAGACCGTTTTTGCATTTATGCTGACCGAGGGTTATGCAGCATGCATTTCTTCCATGCAGGCCTCCGATAGTGCGCTGAGGGCAGAGATGCGCAGAAGAAGTGGAGCAGCCACACAAACGTTTGTGTTGCCAGATTGGATGTGGTGTCTCCATACTTGGACTGCAGCCACAAGAGCTCCCAATTGTCACCACTCTTCACCCTAAGGGTTGCGAAGGAGTGAGGTTCGCATCTTTGAGCGCAAGCTGGAGTTGCCCCAACGGTGGCAAGCTTGCGCCGCCTGCTCTTAGCCGGACGGCAACTCCAGATATGAAGCAGCCGACAATCGGCTGGTTCACTTCACGCAGGCGAAGCATTTCACCTCTGCGGGTTCAGGGGAAACCGAAAAGACTTCGTAGCCCCAGTGCGAGCGACCGTGGCTCGTAGGTGAAGGACAGGATGCGATCAGCATCGAATCGCCTTACAACACCGGCAGCTGTTGTGCTGGGGGCGTTGATTCGAGATTATAGGACCTAGGAATTATATCTCGCAGCTGTATGCATCTCTCCCAGTGCGAGGCTGTAGCAAGATTTGAAGGTTGTTGCGTGCTGCGTGCCAGATCCATTTGAAAGAGCAGCTCGGCTGACGTACTCGACACGTGTGCAATTGGTGACGCATAGTTGTCACCGTTGTCATAGCATCGTCTAACATTCTCTTTTGGAGGGTTTGCCTTTGATAGCTGAGGTCATGACCAAAAACGGAGGCCAGAGGATGAAACATCAAACGGCTTGTTGGCATCTCCCTTGTCGTGCACAGGCGGTGTAGAGCCTGTGAAACCAACGGAAGAGGAGGTTGGCGAACATGCCGATTGCAAAGCCTGTGCTCCCTGTGCTCTTGGCTGTTGGTACATCGGCAAGGCCAGTTTGGAGTGCTCCACTTCGGCGGCGTCACAGGAGGTTCAGGAAGAGGGCAGCCACTCCGCGTTATCCGTTGGCACACACGTCGGGGCCTTCGCAGGAAGAGCGGCAAGTGTCACGGGAGCGCTCCTCGAAGACGCGCAAAAGCCTTAGCAGGGCTTAGAGGCTTAGTGGCTTGGAGTGACGTCGGTCCTCATGGACACTGCACCTTACGGCAGCCGGGCCTTCATATGCAGCGTGCAATTGTCTACAAGGCTTCATGCCATAGGGCCGCGGCTCTGTAAGGCTGGGCAGATGTGGATTCGGATGAAGATGAAGATCATCATGGCTTTGTTGGCTTCAATGCCAAGACATCATCGCCGGACAAGATGCCTGCGCAGGGTGAGACTCTCGACCTATCTTTTTCTGTTCATGCGGGGGGATCGGAGAGGAGGGGAGGGGACATGGGAGATAGGAGAGCGGTTCAATTGCTGTAAAGACGAGGAGCGACGAGGACCATGAGGAAGATGACCAAGACGACAGCGAAAATGATGAAGGTTCAGAGCAGCCAGCCGAGGAGGAGTGGCAGGAGGCGGGCCGACTTCAACCTGAATCATTGCTACAAGCCCGTAAGTTGTGGGCAATTTCAGACAGGGACCTCAATGCGTGTTTATATGTGTTTATCCAAGATCATCCAAGCCGAGAATGCCAGGTCAAGAGGGAAAAGAAGCCAAAGGCCATGCCAAAGCCAGAGGCAACCAGGCCCCGACTGGGAGCACAGAGCGTAACCGTTGAATCGACATCTGGCATGGAGCTTTTTGATGCAGCCTCTCAGCAGTCGTGCAGGGGTTGTTTCCGTGGGTTGCCACGCATTGCCACACTTCGACGGACATGGTCGAAGCTGCTCTTCAGGCCCCGCCGAGAGCGCCGGGACCGCGGACGCCGAGGAGGGGAGGACCGCAATGCAAAGAAGGCCATGGACCCCATGAGCATGTCAAGTAGGCAAAAGTAGGCTTTGGGGTGTCTTGACCGATGAACGGCTTTCCAGCTTCTTCCTGGAACAAGCCATGCACATCCAAGCACGGATTCCCATCCAAGCAGACATGCGTTTGACTTGCAGTACCGCCAAGGTTTTTGAAGCTTGCAGACTAACGATGCAGAGGGTGGAACGACATGATATCGGCGGGGATGCACTAATACATCCGCGTTCGGGATATAGGCGCGAAAAAAATGCAATGCAACAGTGCACACGCAGTAGCTCAGAAACCTTGCTGCACGGTTTCTGCAAGGCAACCTTTTGGTTAGGATCTTCCCGGGTCTGTGCACAAGTTCTGCACGCCCGGTTTTACGGCACTGTGCAACGCTGCTGCGCTTGGACGTTTTTTGGCAAATCATCTGGATGTTGAGGTGTGCTGTCAGGGTTCACGGTGTAGTGCTTAGGGTTCGAGTGTAGGGCTTAGGGCTAAGGGCTTACGGTTTCGGTGTTGGCCATGCGTTATGGCTTGTTTAAGTATTTTCAAAAGCCAACATGCGATGTGTGATGCATCTGCCAGTTTGTTCCTCCACGCTGCTCAGGATGGAAGCAACGTGAGTATCAGTGCAGCTCCTTGTCGGTATCAAAACCCTTCCACAACGCCTTGCCATGTTGATCGTAGCCGTTGATCTGCTGGGCATTGTCGTACCTGTCATGGCAGGACGAAAACAGACAAGAGAAAGAGGGCCAGCAGACCACGAGGAGCAGATGCCTAGCAGCTCACTCGGGCTTTACAATGGCATGGTGGCTTTTCCTGCTGTTCTGTTGACATGTAAGAAGCCGTAAGAAGCCGTAAGAAGAACCGGTCCCTACGCAAACGCGCAGTGGCCGTAGGAGACGGAGAGATGGTGACAGGACTCGTCGCGACCGCCGACGAGCAGGCGAGATGTGCACCCTATTCTGTGGAGCCACGAAGCACACGCAGACAAACATAATGCCGAGTCAATGTCGCTGCTTGGACAGGGGGTGGAGGTGAATCCCAGAAGCCGCGGCAGGTGGGGTAGCAGTTGTGGTGGCGGGTTTCAGCTAGAGCATCCCACGTTCCCTTGGCAGTTTCTCAACCTTAACATCTTGCTTCCTGCGTCCTTAGATGCTTTCTGCAGCTTTCTGACAAATCACTCACTATCTTCTGACCGTTCTGGAGCTAGCTTGCGTGGCTGCTTTTTCTACTGGAGCTGTCCGTGCTGGCACTGGAAATGGCCGCGAGTGTCCCAAGCTTGGGCTTGGGATGCGAGGAGGAGGCGAAGCCAGCGGAAGCTGATTGGAGGCGCAGGGACCGTCCGGGCGGCGAGAAAGCGGAGGCCGCCCAGGGGCGTTTTTGCTATCATTTCGACTGGCTGTGGGGTTTCAAGCATACTGGCGCAGCTGCATCTTCATCGCTGATTGGATCAGTTGATGGCTCTGGGGTGTGATGTTGTGTTGCATCCGACTCGGAGGCCGCTCCAAAGCCTGTCGAGAAAAAGCCGCCAGCGCGAGAGCAGAAGGCACCCAGGGAGCAAAAGGAAGCGCCCAGGGAACCAAGAAAGGAGAACGGGGCCGGCGAGACCAAGAAGCCCGTCGACAAGCAGGCGTACCGATGGTCTGCCGCCGCTGCAGCACATGAGCACATGCACAAAGCAATGTCACTGCGAAGGGCAGCAGGAACTCCGGCGAGGGGGACACTGGTAAATTCCGGCCGCCGAACAGAAGGCCCGATAGTTGGTTTGCGATATTTCTGTGGTTCGTTGCTAGCTGCTAGCTTCAGCGCCTTGTGACTTATTTCAGCGTCCTTCTCTTGAGACAGCTGCACCCGCACAGCATGTGCTCTCCGTATCGCAGCGGTGTTCCACCTAGGTCGCAGGACTCCCAACCGCGCCAATCACGACAGACCTCAGGTGCAGGACTCAAGAGCAGATATCGCTATGTGTTTTTGGTAGGAGGCAAGTGGAGCATTGCAGAGCTCAGCTTAGGCCGTTCAGAGGATGCTGGCCGAAATCGTGGTGACCGACGCAGGCAGCCAAATTCTTCTCTTCTTAGTGGGTTTCTTGCCAAGTGCACGTAGCCTCCCACCCGGTTGCAGACAACAGCTTTCAGCATACCGAAAAGAAGAATATCTATGCATATTTGATATATGTGTATATTATATATATGTACACACATATCATACATATATATATATATATATATACATACATGAATGCAGACTGTACCGATGGAACCATTTTTTCCGTATTGTTTCAAGCCTCCCGGGACATGACGATGTCACATGTTGTGAACACGGTTCTGAGAAACTTGGAAAGTATCTTTTTCCGGTTTCAACATTTTCCTCCAAGTCCCGCAGCAGCATGACATTATCCGCACTAGTTAGTTCCATTCGAGTGTTTCAAAAGGATACACACCCCTGCAGATGGGATAATTCCTGCAGCGGATAGGATAGGCTTGGCTTTGGTCATGCGGGCATTGTCTTCGAGATTTTGATGTGCCCGAAGTCTTGTACGATGATCATGGGTATCGGAGCCGTCATTGTTTAATAGACGCCGTGCTGTCCATGAGGTTTTTGCGGTTGGTGAAAGGAGGAGTCCACCCCATCAATGCAGCCGAGAACTTTCCCAGGTCTGGCAACGGGAACCGAGGCCAAGGCCAAGGCTCCAGTGCCGAGGCCGGGGGCATGGAGTGTTACTGTTGAAACCTGTGGGGGCTTGGCTCTAAACTGGTGTGGATTTCGAAGGGTTGTCATGTGGTTTTTTGGACAGGCCTGGTTTGCCAGCCGGATGGCTGCTGCAGCCTGGCCTGAATTCGATCCTTTTGCACAGACTTTCTCCAGCCAGTTGGGACTGAGGCGGCTTGAGTTTTATGACAGACCTCCAGGCACTCCGCTTTGCTGTTGGCTTTACTCTTGCACAGGATTGGCCTGTCTTTGGCTGTCCAGGTTGGGCATGACTCGAGATCTCTCAAGGCATCACCTCTCCTGGCATGAGAGCTTTGTAGCTATGCCGGGGATGTTTGATTTTAGAGTGCCTCAAGCGGCAAGCAATGCGAGAGCTGTTCCCACGTAGGCTCATGCTGTCTCCTTTTAGGAGCACATCTCTAAAGCACTTGGTCCCCAAGATCAGACACAGTTTGCTAGTCGCAGGGCCAGATAGCCAAGACCCATCGAGAGGTGGCCGATTCTTCTCAGCATCGCCGTCTAGCAACTGCTGCAAAATCTGGCCCGTGTAACTCCAAGCACTGCAAACCGCACGGCGATGCTGTCGTCAAATCGTACGAATGCGGCCAACGATGCTGCGACACCTGGTGATCAAGTATCAGACTAGCCATAAACAAAAGTCAGATCATACTTCCTTCGGACAGGGGCTGCAAGACAATTTTTAAACATGTCGCGAGCATGTTTCCAACATGCTCTGCGAAGTTTGAAGCAAAACGCAGTCCAGCCCTTTCTCCTGCGACCACTGGGCCAGTTCTGAAGCTCTGGCGCTGAGAACTGTCTCTTGGCTTTTGTAACGCCCGCTCCTTGCTGGAAGCGGCTCTGACAGCGTAGGCGTAATCGCCCGAACCGACACCGAGCTCATGCATAGGGTGCCATGCTAGGTAACAGACACAGGTAGATGCAGAATGCAGGCGTCTCCTCCGAGATGCAGCCAGTGCGACCAAGCTAATGAAGGTGTTAGCTGTTTGTGCTTTTTGGTGGCTCCATCCCTTGGCAGTGGCATGCCGGGCTGAGCTTCGGGGATGGGCACGGCCCATCAGTCGCAGTTTTGCCATGCGATGCAGGGCAGATGTCTAGCCGGTGTTGAGCAACGTTGAAACGCATCTCATGTGGTTTGCGGCGGAAGCCGAGACGATATCAAAGCTGGACGTTTGCACCCAGAGCATCTTTGGAGAGCAGCGGTCACTGGTGTTTGCAACCCTGACGAGATTCAGACATTCTAGGTATGATTGCAACCAACTCATCCTTGCCAGCCTTCTTTTTTGCCAGAACCTCTCACCTGGCCTGCAAAAAGAAAGGCTGAACGAGGTCACTATGGTTGTCTAAAGAACCTGAGGTTCAGGACCAGGCCAGCTGACAGAGGCCAACGCTATGCCTTTGAGCTGGTTCAAGAGGATCTGGCGCGTTGCGTTGCGGACACCTGAGGCCGTTGCGGCATCAAATTCCCAGCGTTCCATCATGCCGCTTGCCCCGCGGCATCTGTAGGATGTGTGCGGGTGCTCGAGTGCAGCAGACCGGTGAAATTCACCAGCAAGAACAGAATATTCGTTGGCCAATCGCTTGAGCATGTCGGAGTCCGCGATCCCTGACCGCTCTGCAACGTCTGCTCACGAAGAAAGTCGTCAATGAATTGATGCCGGCAGGCGGTTCGAGCTTGTCAGACAAGTTTGACAAGCTTAGCATAAGTGCAACTCTACTAGGTTCGATCTTGGGCAAGTGTGAAGCACGAGGCAATATGTTAGCAGCCGGAAGTGGTGAGCGTCTACATCCACTCGCTGCCCGTTTGAACCTTGCCGGCACACTTTCTCCTTACGAGCCGTGCGAAGCCTACAACAGTGCTAAGATCTTCTGCCTCAATCCAGAGCCAGTGCGATAATTACCAGAATCTCGAGACCTGACAGTGTTGAGATTGTCGATGATCTCGGGAGCGCGAAAGGGGTGTTTAGTAAAGCCAGAGAATGGATGCGGAGATGTCTCAACCCGAGCCATTGAACGTGGTAAAAGTAGTGGTCACGGAAAGGATTGGCTTCTTTGACCATCAGGTAAATGACATTTCAACTCCAAAGCATGGACTTGGTAGTGGTTCAGAGAGGCTTCCGCGCTCTGCTAGAGTGCATCTCTAAATTTCATGAGCACATGTGGCCTGCTAGAGGCTGAAAAGGCGTGGGAGCCATCGCTTCAGCTGTGTACAGTCTATCACCATGCAGCGATCCGCCCTGAGCCATCTGCTTTGATGCGCAGTTGATGAACACCGCACATAGAAGGATATTGCGCCAGTCACCCTGCGGTTGGTTTGTATGCTCTGTGATAACTAGAAGGGATCCCGAAGGAGGGCTGTGCAACGTCGGTGTTTCGGATCAAGCACTTGAATTGTCACTTCGTCGTGATCCCGGACGGAAGAAGTATCATAAGTAGCTGGTTGCGGTTGGCGCCTGTGAAGGCACAACAGGTCGATCTTCATGACAGGTTACCTCATCACACAGCGTAACCAAACGGGCGCATAAAGCCGGTCCCACATGGCTTTGGTGCTGAAGAGCCACGGTCATCGGAGTTCCGTTCGGCGGCTTCCCTGCTGGAGAAGAGGGAAGTGAAGGTGTTGATTGAAGCTTTCGTGGCCACCACCAGCTTTTCGAGGCAGTCGGGGGCATTCTGATTTGCACTGAGGCGTACGGACCATGCCATCTGCCAAGCAGAAGGCGGAGTCACAAGCCTCGAGCCCAGAGGGCTTTCAGCACAGCCGCAACGCTTGGATCAACAGCGTGCTTCAAGTGTTCTAGGCTTTCCAACCAACCAGCCAAGTTGAAGAGCCCTGGCTCAAAGGACGACGAGGTCGCTTGTCGCCTGAGACCAGGTCGAACCCGAAGGTGTTCTCGAGATTCCAGGTTAGGAGCACAAGGGTTTTTCTGGTGTTTAGAGCTAGGCTTCAGGGTCCACGAGACGAAACAGATAGTCAGGTCGGCTATTAGACTCGTCCTCTCACTTCAACCACAGTGTAGACCAAATCTGCCCCAAACGACCAGGCGAGCACAGAAACCCTTCAAGAGTCTTCAGCCTGCAATTTTGCACGGTCGAAAGAGCATCTTGCTTGGCTTCCTTTTTCGCGGCTCCCATGGTATTCGTGGCGAGCGCTGATGGTACGAAGTCTCGCATGCCTTCCGCTCCGAGTTTCAGGCCAAGTGAAAGTGACAGCCATGCTGTGCCAGTGCCTGGCGGACTTTATGGCGTGAAGCCTGAGGATCCAGTTTGGCAAGGAGTACGGCATGTTTTCATTCACAATCTTCCCGCGCGGGCCACCGAAGACAGGCTGCTAGCCTTCGTGCGGGAACTGCAGGCGCCGCTGCCCATCCTCCTGAAGTTTCCAACGTATGCGAACGGCAAAAGCCGTGGTTATGCTTCGATGACGTTTGCAACTCCGGAACACGCCAGCCGGTTTGTGAGAGCATCGTGGCAACAGCATTTACCAGGGTTTCGCAAGCATTTGCCACTAGCATGTGAGCCGAGCTTGCGGAAAAGCAGATTGCTTGAGGCGCTGAACGAGTTTGGATTGCCGCATGAGGCAACCTGCCCACTTTCGCGGCAGGCGGATCCGGAAGCTGGGGCTTTGACATGGCGCAGTGCTGGTCAACCGTGCCAACATGCTGTCCGCGAGTCGACGGAGATCCGATACAACCAGGTGCTGCATCTCTGACTGAGAATTTCTCATATCTGAGCAAGGCAAACTGTCTGATGTCGTAAAAATTCAAGGGGTTCAGGGCTCTGCCGGCCCCAGCCCGTGACTCCAAAAAGGGCTCCAGTGCTCCGAGTGTGGGCCGGTTGACGACAGTCTGCTGGGCATGTGCCAGAATGGTCCATGCGTCCATTCGCGCAGTTCTGAAACTCCCTTTGTTGTGCTGTAGCTAGTGTTCTGGGAATCCCGTGGTAGGTGCTCCGTCACTTGGGTTGTATTATTCGGGCCTGTGACCTACCAGGGATTTTGCTGGGCACTTCGGATCTTGCACAGGGCTTCGCTCACTACGCCCGTCCTCTTAAACTTGCGTTTCTAGATGCCTTAGATGCCTTATGCTTTGGTTTGCATTGTCTGTTTGTAGTTGGTCAAAGGCAGTCATGTGGGCGACTGGAGCTGGAACAGAAATCTGCCCCTTCAGTTCGAGTGCTAGACTGATTATTCTCTTCTTCGGGTTTAGCTTGACATGGATTGGTTTGTCTGAGTTACATGCGCTCGAACTGTCACCGCCTGTACTGCGAATGCGGAGACCTCGTTTGGCTGTCCGAGTTGCGGGAGCACAAAACGGAATGGAAAGGGCCAAAATTGAAGCCTGCGAAAGAGAATGCATCATTTTGTTTCTTTAGCTTCGTTCTCCTTCCTAGAACCATCGGCCTGGTTCTAGTAAATTCCGGGTCCTAGCTCTAGAGCTCAAAACCGGAGCTCCTGGCGATTGCTGTCTTGCTAAGTTCAGCCTCATTTGCGCGCGAGTATATGCGAACCTTCTGAAGACAGGCAACCGCGATTGAATGGCATTGGGTGGGCGTGGTACCCTCCCTGAGGTGAGGAGAATGATGAAGCAGCGAAGAACGCTGTTGTAGAGGCGCTGGCCGAGAGCAGCGCGACGCTGATCATGGCGCAAGACCTGTGGTGTCAGGCACAGCCAGGTTTCGTGAAGTCGCTCAGCCCGGTCCTGCGCTTATTTCACCCCCTGCTTCAGGGAGTCAAGGAGCAATGCAAACATTGGTAGCATCGCAAATCCGGTTGTAGAGCAACCTTTGTTAGCTTAGCATGTGTCGGATGGCTTTCTGGCGAACCCTGTTTTTCACCGGCAGTGCGTGCTTCCAAGCTTCTGTTGTGCCTCCGCGCCTTTCAGCTGCCGCTGGAGCAGAACACCGTACACCTGGTGAGCCGGATGGGCTTTGCAGAGTGTCTCGGCTGGCACCTAGTGCTTCTGAATAAGCAACGCTTTGCGACCCTCAAGCGACTGCCCTGTTGGCCTCTCGGTTTTTTTCAGGGGACTAAGAGACTCAAGAGGCTCGCCCCTCCCTCCCTCCCTCGCTCTCCCCCTCCCTCGCTCGCTCGCTCGCTCTCTCTCTCTCTCTCTACCCCACTCTCTCACTCTCTCACTCTGTCACTCTGTCACTCTGTCAGTCTCTCACTCTCGCACTCTCGCACTCTCGCACTCTCTCCCTCTCTCCCTCTCTCCCTCTCTCACTCTCTCACTCTCTCACTCTCTCTCTCTCTCTCACTTTCACTCTCTTACTCTCTCAATCTCTCACTCTGTCTATCTCTGTCTCACTCTCTCACTCTCGCTCTCGCTCTCGCTCTCGCTCTCGCTCTCGCTCTCGCTCTCTCTCTCTCTTTCGCTCACTCGCTCACTCACTCACTCTCTTTTTCTTTCGATCGCTTCAGAACAAACACAACGACTCTGCCCCAAAAAAATGCATGCAAGGACGCCGGAGGCCGCTGGGGAGCGGGTTTCATACTGAGGGACGGCAATCGCAGAGACCAGCTCGCCACTGCCACACTCCAGCAAGCTGGATCGATCGAACGAACAGATGCTTCAGCCACCATTGTTTGCTGCAGGGACGCCAAGTGAAATCCATAGGAATGGGAGAGGACAGACGCCAATGCCAGCAAATCACGAGAATGAGAGAGACTGAGAGTGACATCAGAAGTTGCTAGCAAAGACAGCAGAGGCATTGCTGAGTGAGCTTTAGTTTTGTCAGTGGAGTCGAGGCGGTGGACCAAGGTGTTGAGGTGGAGTTACAGGGGTACTGTGTGCGGCGTGTTCTCGTGCTGATTGTTGCTGGGAGTTTGGGCCCGTTTCTGGGATCGATGGGGAGAAGGTGACACATCTTCCTTACCCCTGCAGCAGAACTTGAACAGAGATCCGGCGGCATGAAGGTGGAGGCGAACAACGACGAACCAACAGAGCACAAACCAAGATTGTGCTCCGACGTTTGTTGCGAGTCCTACACAACAGAATTTGGACTTGGACACTGCTGTCCACCTTTGGACAGGGCTGGTGGGAATGCAATTTCCCGCATGCAAGAAGGAAACATGCCTGTCACAGGTTTAGTTTTGTGGGCTTTCCGTGCCGTCAGTATTGGAAGCAACACCGGGAATGCCAAGGTTCCTGCCCGGGGCTGCCGTCCACATAGTAGAGCCTCGGCTCATGTGTTCTGATGCGGAAGCTCTTGACTGAAGTCCCTGTGGCCTTCGAATATCCTTCGTCTCAGGCCGCCCTCGTCGGGCTTGTTCCCCTCTCTGTAGGCTATTCGGTGGCAAAGCACGGGCCTCGAGAGAGGGGTTTTTCGAGTTCCTGAATGAACATGTTCATCTCCCGTCCTGCAGATTTATGGCGCAAGGCCGACTGCCTCTTCTGCTGGCAGCCGCAGGAACTGGGGGTGGCATTGGGGGTCTGGGATTTCAGGTTCTTTCGGAACTTCTTCGGTTTCGGGTTGAACCGGTGCCTTCGTCTCCTGCCTATCTTTGCCCTTCCCCTGACTTGGGAAGTCCTTCCTCTCCGGCCTTGGAGCTGCCTTTTCCGGTGGATTGGACTTCGGTGCTTATTGGTGTGTGCTGTGGACTTTGCCTCGGGCCCATCCTGGATCTGCTTTTTCTGTTGCGGGGCTGGGTGCGACTGGTTCGTGTGCAAGTCCGGGTAGCTACCCGAGGCACTCCTTTGTACCGCCTCCTTGAATGAGTCTTGAAGGCTACGGAAAGTTTAGGGGTAACTCCGGGCGCGAGAGGTTGAAGCTGGGCAGCAGATTGTACGTTGCTTTGAGTGACTCTGCAGGCCGAGCTTATTCTGAGGTTCGTGTTTTTACACGGGTCGCGGATCTGCGGAGGGAGGTCTTCAATCAAGGAAATCCCGGCCAGGCCACGTTTATTGGCTTTGCCACCCAGTGGGAGGCCCGTGTGGCCTTGGAAGCGGCAGGTGTGAACATTCCGGCTGAGCTGGCCGGAGGCCCGAGCCGGGCCAGGAGGGGCGGAGGAGGAGGGGGAAGCCTTGAGCCTTCAGGATTGTGCGATCGACCTGGGCACTACTGAAGAGGCCGCCTCTGCCTCCGTCGGTGTGCTGAGTGCTGCGAGTAGTGACAGGGCTACTAGCTCTTTTGCACTGATTCCTGTGACTGTAGTGGATAATTCATGTTTGGTTGGTTGCCGTGCCTCATTCCTGTTGGAACCGGGCTGTAGCTCGAAGGCGCTTGCCGCGTGCTGCACTGACCAAGGCGGTGAATGTCGAAGTGAATTCTGGACCCGCGGTGGGTGAATGTGGCCATGGCGAGGGTCCGGGAGCGGGAGTCGTTCGTGGAAGTGCGTCGCAAACTGGGCGCAGGTGTTGGGCGCCCAAGTGGTGGAGCTCCTCAGCCGTCGGGCGAAACAGCCGAGAAAGAGGAGAAGCCTGGCAAAGGGGCCCGCAAAGGCCAAAAGGGCGATCAGAAGTGAAGCTATCGAGATTGCGAAAAGGGTTTTGTGTTGCAAGCCTTCCTGTCGAAGCCGAAGCGCCTCGCTTAATTGACGGCCCTCTCCCTCACTGCTTGGTGGAGCCGAGCACAATCCCGACGCGAGGTGCCCACTCTTTGTCCGAGCCTGGCCCGTATGCCCGTGCTCTCAATCCTTCTAACCTTTGTGTGCCAGGGCCCCTCGAACGCTCCTCTTTCGTTGCCGCCAGTCCTACGAGCACCACGACGTGTGTTCCGGCCGCTCTGGGTCTGAGCCGCCGGCTCCCCTGCCTGGGGCTTCCGCTTTGTGGCATGACTTTTTCTCCTGTCTTGGATCATCTAAATCCGATTTTTCGTCATTTTGGCACTCCGTTCGTTCATTACCTCGGCCTGTCCGAGGGCCCTTGGGGCGCGTGTGGCCCATGCCCGTGCCCTTTTTCCTGCGTTGCATCGCGCCAAAGCCAAGTGCAAACAGCCCGATGCCGCTCGCAAGCTCGGCCTCAACGCCCTGGTGCTTGCTTTGTCTTGGCTTAGCCTTGGCTGCCCTACGAGTGCCCCTCCTTATTTGGGCCTGGGCGGTTCTTTGAGCCGGGAACAATGGGGAGCGGTGCGACGCTTAGCCGCAAACGTGTCTTGCTGGAATGCTTCGGCTCCTGTGGACTGGTGTGCTATGGGTCGCGGCGAGGCGAGGGCGCTTGCCCCCCTCGCGCTTGGCGTCGATCCTTCACGCATCTCGTTTACTGGAGTCCCGAGTTCGACCCTAGGCCCTTTTTGGGTCCTCGCAACAGGCTGCGTTTTGAGCGGCCTTTCAGCTGGGCTGCTTCTTCTGTTCCCTTGAAGCCTGTGCCGCCGGTGCGAGTCCATTGCCAAGCGCAACACTTGCGGGGTTTCCTTGAGCTTCTGGACGCTGGGAACCGTTTGGAGCTCGTGCCGCTTCGGGTCGTCGACTACTCCCGAACTTGTGGTGTGTTTGCCGTCGCTAAGGATGCCGCTCGAGACCGTTTGGTGCTTGATTCGAGGCCTGCAAATGCGTTTGAAGACCCTGCCAATCCGTGGGTGCGATCACTGGCGGCGGTGGAGCAACTTCGTTATGTTTTTCTGGAGGAGGACGAAGACATGTTTGTAACTTTGTACACTCCGAAGATATCCGAGATTGCTACCACTGCTTTGCTGTGGGTGAGGATCGTGCTCGTCGGAACTGCTTGCGCCTCAAGCTTCGGCCTGATGCGTGTCGGGGTTGAGCGACACTGCAGCCGTGGGGCTGGCCCAGTGCGCACATTTGGGTGTGATCTTGCATGTCAGCTTGCAGTCTTTCCTCACGCTTGAAGGCCGTCCTCCTCGGCTCGGACCGGTCTGTGGCTTGATGATTGGCGACTTCGTGGTCCACGACAGGGTTCGTCGCAAAAGCCCCGCTCCGGAAGGCCCTCGAATCATTAAGGCATCTGCCTCGCCACGAAAAGAAAGCTGTGGAAGGCGAGCCGGTCGCGGAGTTCTGGGGTTGCACCTTCGACGGTTGCTCTGGAAAGGTCCGCCCGAACTACAAAAGGGCCGTGCCGTTGGGTGTTGGGTTTCTTGGCTCTGCAATTGGTGACCGTGGGGCGGGCCAGCTTATGGACCTCCTTGACTCCATCGTCGGAGGCCTCGTCTCATGTTTCCAGTATCGGCGGCGCTGCCTGTCGATTTTGCAGAATGTCTATACCGAGGTTCGGCCGAAAGACCGGTCTGAGTTGTTCACGCTGTCCGCTAAGGTGCGCGGGGAACTGTTGGCCGCGGTGGCATTGCTGCCCCAGTGTGACATTGATTTGAGCGCCCGTGCTGCTCCCTTGGTGCTGGCCACCGATGCATCCAATGAAGCGGAGGCAGGGTTGCATGCTTCGTGTCCGAAAAAACCTCGGCCGAGCTCTATCGGCACACCTTGTCCAAAGGGCTTTGGAATAAATTGTTGGATCGCTGCCTAAATGCGCGAGCGAAGTGAGCTAGGCTAGACACGGCCGATGAGTTGCCGGGGCTACGGGATCATTATCGATCTCACCCTTTGTGGGAAGAGCTTGCGGTTTCTCAGCAGTTCCGGCCGTACGGGCGGATCACCAAAGTGAGCAGGCGCAGACACATAAACGTGGGAGAGATGCGAGCGGCTGTGCCAAACCCAACCCCTCGGACGACAGGACGCGCGACACTTGTCTCCGAGGCCCTGTGCGTTCTCCTTCTCCGTGGTTCGCCGACTTCCTGAACGGAGATTTGCAAGCTTTGGACAACTTTCTGGATTCTGTTGAACTGGGTGCCGTCCATGTGCAGAGCCTGCCCGACCCTGCTGAAATCACTCAGCCTCCCTCCGTGGTGGGCGTTTCGGAGCGTCACAGGTTGGAGCTCGAGCCGGGTCTTCTCCCTCCTTCACCCGTGCCGGTCGATGGTGACTGAGGCGATTTCTGCTGCTGGTGTTCGTGAGCGCGGACCTCGACGGGCTAGACTTAGGCCCTTTCCTCCCCTCCCGAGCCGATGCCTTGTCCTTTTGCGTCGTCTGGACTTTGGATTGACTTCGTTCCACCATGAGTGTCATGACCTTGCCACCTTTCGACGGGGGCCCGGTTGGTTGGGTTTGTTCGGGGGTTCGGGGTTTTTTCTGAAGTCTTTACTTTCGTCCGGAGCGACGCCATGAATTCTCAACGACGAAGGTTCTGTTCTGGGAAAAGCTGCTCTGAAGATCGCCTGCCGGCCGAGGGGCAGCTGTTATTGGCTCTGGTTAGAACTGGTTGCTTTGCTGGTATTTGCGCCACCCCTACCGGATCTACATTTTCCGCTGCGGTGCGGCCTCCGTCTTCGGACAAGAGACGCTCCTCGTGGGATCACTGAGCGCGACTGGATCGTGGGAATCTGGAGCTAGACTGGGGTGCCGAGCGGGATCTGAAGCCGGAGTGAAAGTGATCGTCGAGCACCCCGACAACAGCCTGCTGTGGAAGGAGCCGGGCTGGGAAGCTTTGCTGGACGACCAAAGCTGGAACGACAGCCTGGTGGACTTGTGCCGGTTCGGGTCACCTTTTCGGAAGGCCACGAGGCTGAGGACCCGCGGAGTGCTTTGTAACGAGAGGAGGCAAGCCGAAGAAGTTCTGGGCTTACTTGGTGTCTCGCAGCATCTCTACGATGCCGGCACCCTGCTGCACTACTACAGGCAGCTGGTCGCTCATGTGCAATGCGAGCTACCGGCCTGCCGCCCCTGGATCCGAGAAGCCTGGGAGTATGTGACACGGTGGGAAATGCTGGAACCTTGGCAGCACAGACCCCCGCCTCCTGAACCAATGGCAGTCTTGTGGGGCTGGAAAGGTGGGCCGCTGTTACTTTGGGAGCCTTCTACGGCATCTGCCGGCCGGGCGAGTTCCTGCGAGGGAAGAGTTGGTTACTTCTGAAGATCTGCTGGGGAGTGGTGAGGAGCTCTTTTTGCGGATTCGCGAGCCCAAAACGCGGAAACGAGGACCTTCTGTTCAACATGTGCAGGTGAAAGGCCCATCTTTCGTGTTGGTATTCATCGGCGCCGTGCTGCAACCTTTGCCACCTATGCCACCTTGTGCAATGTTGTACGAAGGCTCGCCGAACATGTATCGACGCCGATGGGACGCGCTGCTGAGAGCTTTGCTGGTGGATCCCTCGCACCGTTTGACGCCTGGCTCTCTTCGGGGCGGGGGCGCGGTACGCGCCTACCGCCACGGGGAGCCTTCGAACCAGGTGCAGTGGCGGATGCGCCTGAAGCATCAGGCCACGTTGGGCTACTACTTGCAAGAGGTGGCGGCGCTTTCAGTACTGCCTGCACTGGGGACTTCAGCTCGAGCCAGGGTCAAGAGTTCTTCCGCTTTTCTTCCGTTCGTTTTGGTCGGCTAGCTTCGGCGCGGCTTACAGCCGGCCGAGTGGACAAGTGGTGGTGGCGAAAAGCCTGAAAGGGGCTTTCCTGTGGGCCTTCGTGGCCCGGACGGCCTACTAAGTGGCCTAGACCTTTGTCCAACGTTCGGAACGACCTGCCAAAACAGGTGCAAAGCCGTTTGGAGAAGCAGGCAGGGAATTAACATGCTGTTGACGACGCACCGCACCCAGGCTGTGGAGCCTTGGGGGCTGGCGGCTGGCGGATTCCCCAAGCTTCAAGGCACGGTGACAGCCCTCTCTCTTTAAAAGATTACGCAAGCTGAGATTGTCACGATGCTCCATGTAATGTCGTTGCGTTGTTGCAGGCTGGATGCTTTGGCCGCTGCCCCGCATTTCTAGAGGACACCGAGAGGAGACTGTTGCACGCTACTACAGGCTTCATCTACGCGAACGGCATCTTTCCGAGTGTTGCTTGGAATCGCACCATCAAGGGTTTTGCACAGCGTGTTTTCTTGGTTCCCGCGATGCTTCAAGGAAGTCGTCCAGCCAAGGTGTTCTGCGACTATGGCAACAACAACTTCGGACCGCTCCCGGCAAGTGAGGCAGACCAGCAAGCGATGCTAAGGCCAGCTGCAACGGAGCCTGCGACATGCAGCCACATGTGGGAGCCGGCCAGGTCCACTCCGATCATCGTCGCGAATCACGTGAGCTACCTCGATGTGCCTCGCACGAGAGCGAAGAGATGGGGCGATGTTAAGCTGCTTTTCCCATCCCCCGATGCGGAGAGCAGATTTGGACTGGAAGCACGGCTGGACGCTGTCGCTTGCAGAGGTGGCCCATAAACAGCAGCTGCATGACTTTTGAGAGGTTATGGTGCTTCCTCTCGCTTTGCAGATGCCGAAGTTCATGTCGAAGGTGAGCGTGGCGGGGTTTTTCATACCCGTCCCGGCAGCATTGCAGGGCTTTCTGCAGAGGCCGGTGTGCGAAATGCGCCTTTGTTCGGCACGCTGGGAGATGACCTGGAATACATCTGGGTCGCGGGCCATGGTCTTTGTGATCGTATGAATCGTGTAAGTGCAGGGGATTCTCTGAGGTGGATCGTGGATCGAAGGACGCACGAAGTGCTGCCTTGGGAGCCATCCATGAGCATGCCGGGCCTTTAGGGTGCAGTTGCTTCCTGCAGGCTGTGCGAGCAGCTTTCTGAATCGTCAGTGCTAGCTACTTTGAGGTCGCAGGCTGGAAAGATGGAGATCGACCTCTATTGATCTTTCCGGAGGTCAAGGGCGACATTCATTCTGTGAGAGAGATTTCTTGCCGCACGGCCTGTCAGGGAACCACTTCCAATGGCGCATCGCTCCTGGAATTCAAGCAAGGACGCTGCCTTGGACAGCTTGGGGGGCAGTTGAACCAGTGTCACACGAGCTTCGCAGAGCCAATCCTCTGCAATTCAACTGTCAGGTGCCTTCGTTTCGGGTGCTCCCGTGTGCCTTGACTGTTTCATTGGTATGTGCTTGAGGGACGGCAGCTCCTTGTTAGAATGGTCCAGCATTGCCTGCACACCTGGGTCTGAGGCGGCCTGTGCTCTTGAAGCACTTCGGCTTGGAAGCATGGTCTATCTTGTTAGGAGCTGCATATGTAATTTAGTTTGGGCTTGGGGTCGTGTCCAAACAAGGCATACGGGTTCCTGGAATCCTGCCTGCACGGCTTCTTGGCGACATTATCGGCCTGGACGCACCGCCCAGTTTGATACAGAAAGCTTTCAATGTGCACACAGTGGCTGCGCAAAGCGGAGGATTACCTGATGACGGACGATGTCCAGAGCTCGTCGATTTTTTTGTTCCATCCCACAGCCAAATCGTGGGTGCTCGGGCTTCTGGGGCTTTCCAACTGAGGGCCAACGTTCCTTGTACTCTGACGGCGAATGGGCCACTTGGTTTCATCGGCTTCCAGCCTGAAGTCTGCATAATACTTTCTTTTGACGCCTTCCGCTCCATGGTGGCTTTTCTGAAGCATGTTGAACGCCAGTAGCTTGCCGGTGCGTGAATGCATTGGACACTCCTGACTGCAATCGAGGCAATGAACTTCTGGGCGCACCTCTTGCACAGCTGTACCGTCTTCGTTTGCGAGTGCCCGGGTATTGAATGCAGTCCCCCCCTCCGCTCGTCACTCTTGCTGGTGCGCAGAACTCCGGCGATAGGAGGGAAAGCGTGGTCATGCCGAAACTACTCTGAATCTTCTCGTCCGCCAAATGTCAACGCGACCTTGCATTGGAGATGCCGAGGCCATATTATCCATCTGCTGAAGAGAAGGTTTCTTGGAACGGAAATAGAAGAGACGTCATGCCCCCTGGTCCTGTATGATACCTAATGCCTAAGACCTAAGATGTCCTGATTGCAGGCGGTATCTACAGGATGTGTTCTAGGGATCCAAGTAGCAACTTGCCGAATACTATTTTCCTGAGTTCAGGGCTGCATCCGGTGTCGGGGTGACGCTTGACTTCTTTGGTGATAAGTCTTGAACGGATGCAGGAGCCTTTGTCACTCCCATGCCTGAGACTCATTCTAGGACTGGGGCAGGCGGAACAGGTCCGGGGCTTGTCAATTTTGCTCGCTGTCGATGTTTGCGTCGTTCAGCCTAGTGGTCCTACACGTTGGCGTAGGAGACCACTCTTGCAAACGCTTTGCATCCAAGTGCTCAACAGGACAGGAGGCAAGAACACACGCTTGCCCCTGCAGCACCCCTGCCCGACCCACCCGTTTTGCCTATTGAGTCTCGACCTACTTGACAGCCCCTTTTTCACTCCGTGCCGGTAGGCGCTGGCATGGGAAATCCCGAGGTGAACCCCAAGCTTTACGCATCGAACGTACGCGAGTACATGCTGGAGAAGCAGCGCGAGCTCGAGCCACTCCGTTTGATTACTGGGTGGTGTTCAGCCAACAGCACGAAGAGAAGCTTTAATTTGTCAGACTGTGAGCATCGGTCGTTGCCAACCGCTTGCCCAAGTGTGAGATAGTGTGAGTGTACCCAAAGCCCAACGCCCTCAAT
Source organism: Symbiodinium sp. clade A Y106 (assembly GCA_003297005.1). Classification (NCBI taxonomy): domain Eukaryota; class Dinophyceae; order Suessiales; family Symbiodiniaceae; genus Symbiodinium; species Symbiodinium sp. clade A. The sequence goes on from BGNK01000690.1 coordinate 184,651, forward strand.
GTGTGAGAGGGGAAACGGGTTAAAGGTTTGAGTGGACCGGTAGTTTCTGTTGGGTATATGAGTTCTTGGTAGTGATAGTGGTTTGGTTTAGTAGCACACTTTCAGTGGTTTGCTTTGGTCCAGTCATTGTGAAGCCTGGCTTGTGCCGTCTACGGCTCAAGTCAGCTCTCTTTTGATCTGAAATCGAACTCTTTTTTGAAGGTGAAGACTTTTTGAAGGTGAAGACGGAATCCCTTGTTCAGGGGTCCCGTAGATGCAGCCTTCATGCCAGAGAGCCTATGTAGTGCGGAAGGGCGACTTCGCCACGATGGCTTGTTAGACGACACCAACGATCACTTTAAATCCTGCTGGCGGTTCCAGATGAAGGAGACGGGTTTGTCTGCGCGTTTGAAAGACAGTCAGACCCCGGGGCCTAGTGCTTGTCCTTGCTGGGCTTGCTGGGTGGGCTGGTGCTGGAAAGGGTGAGGATTTTCGGAGGGGCGGCACTAAGAGTCGTGGATGACTCGAGGAGCACCCCCCTTTCCCCCACCTGGTGGCTAGGGCGACAGTGCCGTGTACTTGCGACGACGACTTCGAGCACTGTGTCAGGCACCATGCGCTACGACACATGCGCGATTCATGTTGGGACTCAGGCTCGAAACGGACACTATGGACACCGCAGTATTCCAGGTTGCAGCGGTGGGGCTCTCTGGTGCAGAACATCGCCCGCCCTGCAGCTGGGAACATCCCCTTACAGCTGGTATATCGCACACTCTCACGTGCAAGTACACAAATCTTGCTACTGCTCACTTTGCTTGCTTGCCTGCTTTGCACGGGGCCATGACGTTTTCGGAGCTCCGTGCCCCGCCTGCACCTTAACCCCTTCGGGGGTGGAGACAAAGCGGGTGCCCATCCCCTTGCCGGGGGATGCCCCCTCCCTCCCTCCCTCCCTCCCTCCCTCGCTCGCTCTCTCTCTCTCTCTCTCGCTCTCTCTCTCTCTCTCTCGCTCTCTCTCTCTCTCTCTCTCTCTCTCTCTCTCTCTCTCTCTCTCTCTCTCTCTGAAAAACAGTCAGCATCGGACCGGCTTCGGCATCTTCGGGGTCATGAGAACTTGCAGACGGACGGCGCATCGTCGTGACATGTCGTGACCATTTCATCCGCGGTTATTTGCAGGTCATCGTGCACGAGTGGGCCGGCAGCTCGTGGAACGGGCCGATAGCCAATTTAACTCTTGTTTCTCAAGATCGGGGGCAAGGCCGGCAAGGTCTTGGAGCCGACGCGGATGGCAGCTTGGTACTGGTGGTCTTGAAAGGCGAGCAGAACTCCGGATGTTTGTCGAGCTTATGGGGGCAGGTCTACCGCCAAGAGACCTAATGAGGCAATAGCAGCAGCTGACGCCCATGGTGAAGGAATTTTCTGTCTCTTCGGGAAATGGACAGGCCCTGCTGATGATTGGGGTCCAACACGAACGGTGGTCTTATTGATGTCAGTGGCTGTGCAAGAAGTGATGGGAGCGGGCATCCGCCTCGGTGCAGCATGCTTAGTAAACTCCACAGCCGAAGACAGGATCCTTATCCGCACCGCAACCGAACCAGCGACTGCGACACAAAGCGACCACGTACAGTGCTCGAACTACCGGCAGTTTCGACGCGTCCCGCATGCACGCTGCCTTAAGTGGTGGAGCTGGAAGTGCATGCTCTGAAATGATGCGACACAGAAGCTTCAAGAGCTGGCCAGACGTTGTAGTAGGTCAAACTGAAGACAGCCACATCCCAGTAGAGCTTCATTTAGCAGAGTCCGACTGTGAGATCGTCAGCCTTAGGCACTGAAAGCAAGGGCTCCGCCTAAGGCTTGTCTGTCGTGCCGATCGACGTCCCAATCCGGGTGGCCTCGTGCGCGATTGGCAGCTTGGCAGAAGCATCCAAAAGTAAAGTTTGGCATCGCCAGACCGGCACGAGGCGACGACACCTGCGGCTGCAGCGCTTGGCGGCTGAGGCGCTTTTTTGTCTCACCGCCGCACGGCCGTGGGGGCGGGGATTGTGTTTACACCTAGTTTGCGAGGCGTTGGACTTTCGTTGAGCCTCCACCCCAACTTGATGTTGACGAGGGTTCGCGCGCGTCGGCCATCCTCAGAAGCGTTCCGTGCGCTTCAAGTCTTGGGTCGTCAATGCGCTCAGATGAGCTTTTGCAGCTGGCCGTGGGAATCGCAGCCAAAGACAAACATCAGTACTGCCGACACCAGAGTTGGCGTTGGGAGATCTGACACTGGTTGCAACCTCGGTCCTCCGGCTCACATCCTTTTGTCATGCCACACTCGAGAGTAACAAGCAACGTGACGGCTCCGGAAGTGAGACCGAGATCTTGAGTTCGAGGCTACCACTCGCTGGCAATGGGGGGGTGCTAGTCTTCAGATTCGCTCACAAGTTTCAAGTGATGTTCAGCCGTGGAGAGGCCTTGGAGCCTCGAAGTCGGCTGAGGCACGCGACAAACACAGCTGCGTTGCATGCCTTCAGCCTCACCATGTTCGAACTGAAGCATCGCAGCCCGAGGATGCGGCTACAGAAGCGTGGCCGTGAAGGAACTCAAAGTCCGAAGGCGCGCGGACATGCACCAGTGGACTTGCAGCAGTCTTGCTTCCGGAGGCTGGCTGAGCACCACCTGAGCGCCTCAGCTTTTCTTCACTTATGCTTAGATGCCCCTGTGGTGCTAAAGTTCCCTTTGAAGAATTTTACCAGTCATCGCCGGGCACGATGCAAAGGCAAAGAACAAAAAGTGCCCGACGGCGACGGACGCTATTCCTTGTGTGGCATGTTTGAAAAATTTATCTTGAGTTGAGTGCTCGACGTCACGATACTTGCCAAGAAAAGTTATACAGCTGCTTGAAACCGGACATTATACCTTCTTAATCCAAGAAGCACGATGAGCCCAACTCGTAGCCAGTCCAACTTAGACGATCTTCTTCGATTGTCCATTGCCCTGAGGGCATTGGTGCCTGAGTTTCGTTGAAAGCTGAAGGGTGCAAAATTGAAGTGAGTGGGTTGCTGTTGTTGTTGTTGTTGCCGAGTGTTTGTTGTTTTTGAAAGCCGGGAGGGGGGGGGGGCGGGACGACCTAAAAAAGGGTTGGTTACTGGCGAAAGCCAAGATGACACAAATTCGCAGCAATCTTTGCTCAGATCTTGCATGACTGTCGAATAAGAGGGTTGTCTTAGGAGTGTTTGGTTTGGTTGAGTGTTGAAACGGTTGAAAACCCACTTTGGTTTCATAGAATCTCTCCTTGGTGCCTGAGTCTCGTTGACAGCGGAAGCGGTGCAGCATCGGAGTGAGTGGCTTGGTGTTGGTGTTTGGGGGGGAGGGAGGCGAGGCGACCACAAGAAGGGTTGCGTAGTGGCGAAAACAAAGCTGATATACACATTCGCTGCAATTTGTACTCAGATCTTGCAGCTTTAGGAGTGTTGTTTTGGTGCTATGTTGAGTTTGAAACGGAAGAGGGACGTAAACATATCTTCGGGTTCTGTCTTCACCAGTCCAACTTAGACGATCTTCTTCGATTGTCCACTGAGCTGAGGGCGTTGAAAGCGGAATCGGTGCAAAATCGGAGTGAGTGGGTTCGTGGGTTTGTCGTTTGTGTCGTTTGTGTGTGTGTGTGTGTGTGTGTGGGGNGGGGGGGGGCGGGACGACCAAAAAAGGGTTGGGTACTGGTGAAAGCCAAAACGATACTAATTCGCAGCAATCTTTGCTCAGATCTTGCATGATTGGCGCATGAGAAGGTTAGCGCAGTGTTTGGTCTAGTACCCCCAGAGCGGTGTAAGCAAACACTTCCACAAACTAAACCTTGCCTTGGATATCCTTGAATAGGTCAGGTTGCTTTAAGCGTTGCCGGTATCACTTCAAACGCTGCCGGTGTCATACGAAGCGAATGGGAATCGCAAGTAGCTTCGGCAATCATTTGCGTGTATGCTGGTCCCTCAATGCCTTCCGATGTGCGCAGTTTCTCAGCAGGCATGCGAATCGTCAGTTCGGCTTTGTCAGGAGTAACATGCGCGGCATGTGTTCGTCGTGCAGTGCTGCAGCTTCCTCTGGAGGATCGACTGCCAGCGGGCATACCACAGTCACAGGAAGAAGCAATCTCACGGCCTGGCACCGAGTTTGGTCAAGCTCGCAGCAAGTTACTGCCCAGACAATATTCACAACACAGTTGTAGCTTCGTGTCGGAACCAGATGCTTCAATGGTTTCTACACACTTGCTACCAATGGCCACCTGAGTTTCTGGTCAATTCAACTACGAATAGCAACTAAGAGAGGCCGAAATGTTGGTCTGAAGTCGTTAGGGCCCGTTCGGGTTCTAGATACTTATCTTGCACGGAGGGCTTCGAGGATTCCAAGAGCCTCAAGGGGGCGCGAGGCGTTGCCGAGGACTGGGATTTGCAAGCATCGGAAGAATTTGAGCTCGGAACTTGCGCAAAGACCCAAGATGGGTGCACCGGCGATTCCCGAAACATTGCCGTTCAAATCTTCGATGCAGATCCCTTGCGAGGACGTGTTGACAGCCACGCTGCGTCGCGAGTTCGAGGTCATTCCCAACCTCGACATCTCTGCAGTCTTGCATCACAACCTTCCAAACATATCCGTTCTCCAAGACCCCGTAAACGGCATGCATGCTTCTATTGCAGATGCATACTTATCTTAATTCCGGCATCCACATGTTTCCCTTGCCAGCTTGCACACAGGACCCACGTGTCGTCCATGTTTCCTTGCTGAAATCAGCGCTTACAAGTTATCCTGTAGATCGACGATCGCAACGCAGGACGTGATGCCAGACGTCTCATGAAATGATCCTTAAACATCTGTGGCACGTTTACTTGGTATTTGCATGTGCATGTGTCAGCAAGTATGTAAGTCCGTTCTGTTTGCCTGTTGGCCTGCCTGTCTGTCCGAGTCTCTATGTACGAATACATGCATGGATGCATGGATGCATGTATGTGTATGTGTATGTCTCACTCTCTTTCTGTCTGCATTTTCATGGGCCTGTAAATCGTATTGTTGAGAAGCATGACTTTTGTTATCGTGTGCTCTGGGAACGAGCTTGCAGCATGGCAGGCTTTGCGGGGAAGTGCTGCTGGCAGGTCTGCATGTGCACGCCTGCATTCGCATGTGATTTGAGCACCAGGTACTTGATCTTACAGCACGCGCATAATTCACGAACAGACCTTGCGGGTTTCCTGGCACGGGCTGCGAGCGCGGGCCTTAGCGCCACGGCGCAGGTCACCGGGCTTCACGAGACTGCCGGGCCGGCGCTTGGGCAAGATGGTCCGGGCCCAGCCCGGGAGTGCGGGAGCGCAGGGTCAAATGCGAAGGCGGAGAGCAGCCCAGCCGGCTGAGGTTAGCACTACCATGAGGGAGGCGGCCTTTGCCGTCGGCATGTCACCAGCTAGGCCTGCTGGATCATCCCCATCACCATCGCTGAAGAACCAAGTGAGGAAAGATGCCGGCCAGGCAGCCGCCCGGCACCAGCCCGGTGCCCTCAGATGCAGTGCTCGGGACCGACTTTGGGGATCCCGCGCTTCATATTTGTCGTGCTCAGTGCTCACGATTGAACTTACCAGCAAAATCGCCCCCTGAAGGATCGCCAATGTTTGCGATGGGGAGGGGAACGCATCTTGGCTTGGCCATGGCAAGATGCCAAGTCGCGGTGCCAAATCGCTACAGTATAGAGTTTCGGCCACGTCGTTTTGCATGTTCGTTCTTCGTCTCAGCCTGGCTGCCTGGCTCAATACTGTGCAGCCACGGCCTACGGCCATGGCGCAGAAGGCGATTGAAGTGGTGGTTGTGTCCGCAAGGCCAGGACTGCAGGTGTTCCTCTGGCAGATGGCCTTGGATGTCGTGCCATGAATTCTTTGCTTGTTGGTTGATTAATCGTGAAAACACGCCGTTTGTTGATGTTGGAGAGTACGGCTCGGCAGTACACCGGCGGTACGTGTCTGTGGATCTCAGGCGCACGCCCGTGGGCAAGTTTGGTGGGTCCCTGGCCGCGGTGCCCGCGCATGTGTTGGGTGCCAAGGTTATCGGAAACTTGCTTGGTGAGCCTTGGCAGGGACTAGAGGCATGGGTCAGTTTCAGTGATGTTCAGCCAGAGCTGTTTCACGGGAGTGCAAGAGCAGCGCACCCGACCATGGTTGTGACTGTAGCAACTGTAGTAGTTGTAGTATTCTGGTAGTGCAGTTGCTGTCAACGAACTGAGGACACAGCCGGCAAGGTGAGGAATGATATGGTTGACGAGGCGTTCAGGTTTTTTTTCTAGCTGCGAGCTTCCTACTGCATCGAACCATCGAGTCGTTTTGTTTGCACCCTTTGCCCGAATCATTCTACTGTGCAGTGAACGGCTTCAAGAGCTTCAGGTCATCATCGGACAGGTGCTTACCGCCGGCTGTGGCCAAAATCCAGCACGGCAGGCCAGCAGGCTGTGGGCCACAGGTCACGAGAAAGCAAATGATCTCGTCCAAACGAGCGTCCAAAATCCGATGCTTTGAGTTATTCACCCCTTACCAAAACGCTGCTTTCTGTGTTGCAGGCATGTCTTCTTCCAGTTTGCACCAAGCTTCAGGCCAGAGCCAGAGCCTGTGTCCACTCATCCAGGCAGTCATAAGCGCTGGACTGCCGGAGACCTGTCCGGCCTTGACAATCAACAAGGCGGGGATGCGAAGAAGGGTGGTGGTGTCGATTGCTCCATGATGTGCCGCAGGTTTGCGGGAGCGGGCTGAAGGCTTTGCACCTCGGGATGCAGGCGATTGCATCAGGTGCCCTGGCTTGACACTTTCAGCGGATGCTCGTGTTGGTGTTTTGTGACGAACCTGTGTACGGTTCTTGCCCCAAGGTGATGCTCAAATCGTGATTGCTGGTGGTCAGGAGACTGATGCTATGTGCCCCTGAGCATGGGACGGCGACTAGTGACTAGTGGAGGATGCTTGTCTTCAGCTTCTCTGTCGCACCCTTCAGGAGAGCATGTCATCCAGTCCGCACGTGCTGAACAAGAGCAGGGACGGACAAAGAATGGGTGATTGGCTACTTTGCCTGCACAAGCAGCTTCCGCAGAGACTTTCGTAGAAAGTCACTGGCAATTGTCCACAAGCAAGGAAGATGATTGATTCAATGATCGTCGACGGGTTGTGGCGCCTGAGACTGCATGGTAGATTCGGTAAAGCCACTGTATGACAGAAGTCGAGTGGATCGAACCTGGAGCGACGTCGCCGATTTCCGTGACGAGAAAGGGACATGCAGCTATGTATCTCTTCAGCTCAATACATGGCAAGAGGAAGCAGATAAGTGGCGAAGCAAGGTGTGCGTTTAACCAGTACCACATGGGCATCACCGCCGAGAACGTGGCAGCCAAATTTGGCATTGACCGCCACTTCTCGCAGAATAGCTGGTACTGTTTTTGCGTGTCTTAGTGACGTAGTTGGGCAGTATCCGTTTGCAATTTGTTTTTTACCCTCATTGCTTGGCCGGAAGCCTGCCAGATGCAGGGATGTGCCTCAGGATCAACGCAGGATGCTTTTGCGGCAGCATCTCAGAAGAAGGCGGCAGACGCTCAGAAGGCCCGACCGGAGTTGTTGAAAGCTTCAGAAGGGGACACATTGACATGAATCAAAGTCTGAATCACTTGGGTTTTGTCCCCAGTTGCTCCCCGTCTCGGCTCCATAGGTCCCGTAGTAGGACTCAGCATGCACAGTGTCTTCAGCAATCTAGAATCCAGTCCGAGTCCTGACAAACATGCAGCTGCTGCGCATTTTCCTGACGCATGTTCCTGTACTGGAGCCGGTGCGTGTCTGGTCTCTGAGTCGCGAGAAATGCCTCCACCAGGCCGGCAAGCGACCCAAGTCAGTGGCCCTGACCCAGTATAGGCGGAAGTAGAAACAGGGAGCTTTGCTGTCAGGTTTGGTCTAGTAAGAAGGTTCGGCTTTCTAGGGGTTGGCCCAGCCTCCAGCAGCAGGCGGGAAAGTTCAAGGACCAGATTGTGCCCATCCCCACTTCCAAGAAAGGCCGGGGGAGTTAAAGTCACGACTACCGTTTGGACTGCCGGTTCTGACATGCCTTGAGGTCAGGTCTTGGACCAGGACGAATACATCAAGGCAGACTCCACTGAAGAGCAGCTGGCAAAGCTGAAGCCCGCCTTCAAGAAGGCAGGCTGGGGTGGGGTGCAGATGCTTTGTTTTGGCCCACATCGCCGTGCAAGGACGGCTCGGTCACAGCAGGCTCGGGCACCTTTGAAAGGGCAAACTCACCGCGTGAGGTGCACTGATGTAGATTTTGCGTGCACTAAACTCAAACCTGGGGAGCAGGCAATGCATCTGGCCTTAACGACGGGGCGGCGTTATGCTTGCTGATGTCTGCGTCCAAGGTCGGGAAGTCGAAGTCCCCAGCACCTACATATAGCTTCTAGATTCAGCTCTATACTGACTGTTTCCGTCAGGCACATGAACTGGGCCTCGAGCCCTTGGTCTACATCCGCGGCTTTGCGAGCGCGGGTGTGGATCCGAAGATCATGGGTGCCTTAGCCGGACGGGAGGTGACGAACACCTGCACACCAGACGTGCACCTCTGAGCCAGCCCTCTGCTTTCACAGGCACAGGCCCCATTCCAAGCTCCAAGAAATGCTTGGAGAAGGCGAGCACCGCAACCATCTCACCATGCAGTGCCTTTCGAAGACCGCTCGCAGGTGGGTTGGTCCGTTAAGGACCTGGACATTATCGAGGCCAACGAGGCCTTCGCGGCGCAAGCGGTGGCCGTGAACAAGGTCAGACGGAGAACCCTGACTGGCTGTGTGTTGAGCTGTCCCATGGCAGGAGATGGGATGGGACACATCCAAAGTCAACGTCAATGGCGGTGCCCCTTGCCCTTGGCTATAGCTTTGCAGCCCCACTGCTTTGGTCTTACGACTGGTGGCCCCAGGCAATTGCCATCGGCCACCCCATCGGAGCGTCGGGCTGCCGCATCGCTGCAACTCGCTGCGAAGACATTTTATGCATGGCCCTGCATGGATTTCTGCTTGTTCCTTCTAGGTGGACTTGATTCACGAAATGAGACGCACCAACAAGCGTCGCGGCCTTGCGACACTTTGCATTGGTGGTGGTCAAGGTGGGAACATTGCTCGCCGAAGCAGCAGCACGATATAGTGAAGCACAGGCACTTGAGGAATGAAGTGGCTTCAGTTTTTCGCCAGGAGTGGCGATGTGCTTCGAGCGTCCTATCGCCAGCAAACTTTGAGCAGCCCAAGGCCTTTTGTTGCTTACAGCAGCGCAACTTTCCATGAAGTTATATAGTCTTGGCACGTCTGACCGCCTGCTCGGACATGTCATACAAGCAGCTGCTGCTGCAGTCTGCTCAAGTTCACCAGTCGTGCCGCACCCGATATCGCATAATGGGCATTTGCCGAAAGCCCTACAAGGCTTCGCACTGTGGAGCCTGATGTGAACGCGTGAGCATCACGGACCCTAGCATGGAAGAAAGGAAGCACACTAACAAACAAAAACAAAGGGGAACCGCCAGCTCTGGTCTTCGAGATGTTTCGATGTTTGGAAAGCATGTTATCAACTGGCCCACTACTGGCCCTGTTGTTGGCAGTGTATGGGCTTCTGCACTCCGAGTTTTGTCATTGTCCAAGAAATCCTGCGGCCGAAGGTCCTCTGCCGCGTTTGTGCATCATCGCGGTACATCTGATGAGGCGAAAGCCCAGGATTACGCGCATGACATTAGCTCGGGCTTTGTTTTAATCTGCAGTGCCACGGAGGAGGAAATTGCAGGTGCATGAAGTATCCCGGGCAACCCGGATAATGCAAGAGTAGACCTGCATCTGCAGCTTCTAGTCGAAATGACGTTCAGAGCAGGCAGATTCACTGTCGCGTGTTCCGCTCCGATGTTTACGTTGCGTCTCGGTGCGAATCTTCTTCTGGTCACGCCCAGACATAGTTGTAGCTCTGAAGAAGCACGCACCGAGATGGCTGAGCCAATGGGTTGCGCATTGGAGAAGACACGTTTCCATTTCTGACAGCCTCGCGTGCTCGAAAAGGCCTGGGAAGAGAGGGATGGCTGCGAGATAGGGTGGTTTCTGTTTTTTCGGGCCATGTTCCACTGAAGTTCTCGTCCCTCCTAAGGAGGGCAGAAAATGCAACTATCTGGAGCTGAAAGCCGCAGACGAGTACAAGCCACGGACGCTGTTGCCCTGAGGCTCGGAAGCCCCGGAAACGAGCCAGGAGGCCGGGTAGAGCGGAAAGCTGGTACTCATGCGTGCTCATGCTTGTGAGGGACACTGGCTGGTTTTGTCTCGCTGAGGTCCCTATCGACTCTTGGGACCGCCTGCAGGCCGTGAGGGCATGCGAGGGCAGCTCAAAAGCACGACAGACTTCACGGAAAACGTCCCACAGGCGATGGAAAGCGAAGTGACGCGCCTCGGAGAAGAGCTCCGGCGCGTGGAGGCCGTGGGAGCTCCTGCAAACACTGAAGAACGGTTACAGTACGTAAGTACGTGCAGTAGGAGTCGAGGGTTCGGAGCGCACCAGATTCAGAAGCGTAAGAGTAGCAGGGACATTTGCTCCGTTGCTCTGCAGCCACTGTGCAGCCACCCTGGGGCCTCTATGCTTTGCTGCTTTTCTCCTCGCACGGCGTGAGCCCAGGAGGAGCAGCAGCATGCAGCTCGCCAGCGAGGCGACCTGCAGCAGGCGCAGACGCAAAGCACAAGTGGCAGAGCATGCGACTGCGAAGATGCAGCCTGAAAACTGACGGAACACTTATATGAGCGTGAGGCGGATAAGCGCCTGATGGCTCGACTGCATCACCCCTAGTCCACGCTCCGGGGGCTCTCAGGTTCGAGACTTCCGTGCAAGAGTGGGCGCAGGTAGCGGTCTTGAGAAGTTGCTTAGGTCCACGCTGGAAGGTGACAAAGCTCACACCGGCGTCCAAGTGCAGAATTTGCATGCACTCATTTCAGCCAACGGCTTGGCTTTCAGATTCGATCAGCTATGCCCTGATGGAGCTTGCATCAGAGGGCTTTGTCGAAGTGCTTTGCCAAGGCTGTAGGTCACGGAACTGGTGCCAGCACTGAGTCCAGTCAAGATTGTGATTAAGACAACGTGCGCAGAGGCCCTTGACAGAGGGGCCCGGAGCCTCAGGTTTCGGCAGTTTCTGACCGCCGAGGCTGTGCCTCTTTGGTTCTTTGATGAGAACCGAGGCACGTGGCCTTTCCGAGGACCTGACCTGTGTGGTGGAGGAGGTGGAACTGAGGCGCCCGCCTCGTGGGGCCTGGCTCAGCATGCCCGAATGCGGTTCGAGCCCAGGCTTGCCAAGATCGGCCAGGAGCTGTCCAGTCAGAGGTCTGCCTTGCAGCAGGCCGCCCCCGTCTTTCAGGTTGCAATCTGTGATGCCAAGATTTCTGCATGCGGTGCTCGGACAAGAAGTGGCCAAAGTGCTGGAACTGGCGTACTGCTGGCGTACTGGTAAAGCCCTCACCAAGCTGCCTGCTGTTGTGATTATGTTATGCCTTGCTGCAGATGACTTCGCCTGCTGCGCCAGCTTCGGCGTCTTTGCCAGTGCCCTCATCTGCAGCAGTGGGCCGGGCATGGTAGAGGTGGAGTGAATGCACGATTCGGAGGGGGAGCTTTCCATGCTTGAAGCACTAGCTGCAAGCGATAAATCGCTGGGATGCCCTTGCACCCTAGAAATGTGCAATTGTTTCGTTTCGACTGGCAGTGCGGAACCTTTCCTTCAAGAGAGGATGGAGAGATTCCGAGAGACTCTTTCAGGTGTCAGCAGCAGTTCAGAGACTCTGCAGTTCCAATCCCAGGACGATCGCAGAATTAGCTCAGTTGCGTTCTGTTTGCCTTGAAGGCGGGGTGGGTTTTCAGGTCCAGGTTGAGGTCTGCGGCGTCTTGAGGATGCAGCGATCTGAAGCCTTGCACTTAGTTGGCCCTCGGAGCGATAACCTTGCATCTGTGAGTGGTGGCTGGTGGCGTGTGAGGCCACACGACTTTGCCAAAGCCTTCGTGCCTGGAGGGCTGCGGTGTGTCCAGATCCTCAGCATTTCGAGCCATGAGAGCAGCTCTTTTTTGGTGCGGTGCGCAGCTGTGTGCATTCTGAAGCTAATCTTTGCGGTGTTTGGATGCTTTATTTCTAGACTTTCATGCTGCCATGAGGTTCCTCAGAGAGGCCCGCAGCCGTGTGTGTTGACAGCAGGGCTAAAAGGGCTGCAGACTTGCCACAGTTCGCTGTCCACTCTCATCGTCCTTCTTGTGAAGAGCGCGCATAGAACTCACTCTTTATGACATCGATGCACATGCCAGGCAAAGGCTTGCTGCTTCGGACGCAGTTGCTGCCATGCCGATGATTGAGTTTGGGCCTCGGAAATGCTAAATCAAAGCACCAAGAGCATTGACATGGTGGCTGACTTGCCGCATGCAGGCAGCACTTGCAGCAACGGTTTGAGTGGCTCGAACAACGGGCCCTACTCAGCGCTCGCTGCGAGGCATCCGCTCGGGATAGGCATCAAACAAAAGCCAAGTAGGGATCAACAGGAATCAGAAATCAAACAGGGATCAACAAAGTATCAGACTCTGAACAGCTGTAAATTACAGTATTGAGACCAAAATCCAGAACGGCTCCCGGTCATCTGAACTGGAGATCTCAATGTTCGGCTAGCGTGCGCATACGTTTCCTGTTACTGGTACTGTCACCCGTGCTATTTTATTTATCCCGGCTTGGCTAGTACAGCAGGATTGGGACAGCAGAAAACCTTGTCCTTCTTCGATTTTGTTGATCTTGGTTGAACATTGTTTTGACCCGCATCTTGAGTATTTTTGACTAGACATTTGATTTGATTTTGATGCGTATTTGTTGATCCCTCAGCCGGAAGAGCATCAACCCTTTGCTTGTCACTCTTGTCAGACTTGACATTAGAACCCGCATGGCCAACTGGGTTTTGATAGTAATTTCCGGGGTGCCTGTGCTGTGAGATGGCACAAGCTTACCTTCGGACGGAAGCTTCTAGTGAAGACCGGGGTCCGGAGTTTCTTCCTGCCTTCGTTTGGGTTCGGGAGTGTCCTGGCAGCTAGGTTCAACCTGTGCCTGCGGTCCCAGGGCCCGCAAGATGCCGGAATGCAACACGAGTCTCAACTCTAAACCTGCTTCTTTGCTGCCATGAAACCTGCAAGTGCCGCAAATTGCCCGATTTCTGTGCTTCTGAAGAACACATGTCATGTGACATGTGTAGAGATGGCAACATTTCTTTGCTTTCAACGCGGCGAATTGTAGAACTTGCAGAGCTTCTGTGAATTGAAACGCTAATGCTCCAAACCACGGTACGCTGTTGCTTTCGAAGCCTGAATCCCTGCGAAGAACATGCTTGTGCCTCAGTTTTAAGTATCACAGATGCCGTAAAGGTTGAACATGCTGCAGACCAAGCTTACCACCAAACCCGTTTCTACCCTGACAGACCACTAACTAGCTTCAGCACGTTCACAGTTGCCAGGTGCTGCGCCAAAGAGAGGAACTTTGCCTGGCGGTTGGAACCGAGCTGCACGAGGCAAGGGATCTCCCCCCTGATCACCAAGGGGATGGGCGGGTGGCAGTGTCTGTTCGTCCATTGAAGCTTTGTACGATTGAGCAGCAAAGCTGGGCTCAGTATTTGCCGTGAGGCAAACCACGCCCACTTCCAGATCGATGAGGCGAAGGCCATCGGCAAAATCTTGCAAGAATTGCGATTCTTCCGCGGCTTCTCGAAGAGTTAAGATGATGTAGATTAAACTAGTCTTTACTCATTCCTCTGCCAAGTTCGCTAATACTAACCTCCATCGCGAGCTTTGCCTGAGAGCCAGCGCAGGTGCTCAAACTATCCGAGGGCCTCGGCGAAGTGCAGCAGAGGGTCGAGGATGTGGAGGCGAGGTTAGCTATCGAAAGCGTCGGTGGGAGCGATCCGGCATTCGGCAGCAGAAACGCCCAGCTCGCCATAGAAGCCTAGGAGGAAAACATGGGAGGGTTTTTTTCGGGCACATGTTGTTCTGTAAACTTTTTTGGCGGAGGGCGCCACAATGCATAAACTTTGAGAAGCAAAGAAGAAGGGATGAAGAAGGGAAGAAGGAAGAAAGGAAAGAACAAGGAAAGAAGGAAGGAAGAAAGACAGACAGGAAGGAAGGAGCAAAGAAACGAAGCAAGGAATAAATGAAGGGGAGGGCCATTATATAGACCAACCCATGAAGGACAAAGAACGAACGAAAAAAGAACACTCAGAAGTGGTAAGCAACTGTCAATACAGTACTACCACTGCTATTGCTGCTGCTGCTGCTGTCGTTGCCGCTATTGCTGCTGCCACCAGCTGTTTCCAAATGTAGGGACTATTGCGGAACTCCTTCACGCAGGATCCGGTTGTAGGGGCCGTTTTGCAACAAGCCAGTGGAGGATCTCCTGATGCACTGTCCGGTCTCGCCGCAAGCTATGCGACAACTCCAATTGTAAAGTCTGGTTTTCCGGCAAGTTATCAGGGAACGTGGTAGGGCCTGAGTAATGCAAATTTCTATCATGCTGGGTTTGTGGCAAGCTACTGGGGCTCAGGCATCTTTGCCGCAGCTGGTGAGCAAAGTGAGCGAATTAGGCGGGCCAAGCTGTTGTGAAAGGGCAGGGTATGGGCGTGGAACTCATGACGTTTGTGCGCGAAGAGATTCGAAGTCGCAGTGGTCGCAGATGCAAAGCCGGCTACTCTTGCCAGTCTGGGCATCGAGTCTTGTTAACATGATGCTACGTGCGCTGCTAAATCCTCACATGTTCGTGAGCCCACACGGCTTTGAAGTGCTGTTATGTTACGGGGAGTGGCCCTAAAGTCGGCATGAGAAGGTCAATTCGCTGTGGTGTTCTGTCCGCCAAAGAACGATGGTTGCATTGTAAAAGATGCTAACTTTGTTATCCTTGGTCCGTCATGTCTCCTTATCCAGCTCATCGGAGCCTATCGAACGCCGCACGCAGGCCGTGCAGTCGTGAAGTGGACTGAAGGTTCAATCGGCTGCACTGCGACACTTCAAGCCAACCCACGTTCAGGCCACTCTCGGCCGGCACCGGCGGAGAAGGCTGGATTTGATCTTGACAGGCCTTCGAGAAGGTTTCGGCAGCTTTGAGAGAAACGAGTTCCGATGATGCTCTTACTTTGGTCTTGGAGTTGCGCAGCAGCCGTCTTTTTGTGAAGTATCCCGGGTGTATCGTCCCCACCCTGGATCTGGATGCAATCTGTGGGCGTAAGCATTAGACATTTCCTGAAGGTTGCAATCTTGAGTCTGACTTCGCTTGACTCTTCTTGGGTTGCAGGCTTTTGGCCAAGCCCCCGAGTCCCTGAATGCGGTGCGAGCAGACGTTGGCGCTGTTGCACGCAGTGTTGCCCAGTTGGACGAGGCAGGTGCGGCGGGATGCGGCGGGTGCATGCTGAGTTTGGCACAAAGAGGTACTATCGGAAGAAAGATGCTGGAAGTTTGGAATCGTCACACATCCTGCCTAAATGCCTGGGCAGGTCTTCAGGGAAGCGCTCGAGCTCAACGACATCCGCGACTCGAAGGTCGAGGAGCTTCGCCAGGCCAAGGGCCAAGCGAGCCGCAGGAGTATCGGAGTATCTTGCTTGCGTTAGTAAGTTCTGGAGAAAGGCACTCAGTGAAGTGGCAGAGACCTCCGCGTCACCAGAAGATGTGGTGGCCAGACATGCCGTGCAGGCAAGGTGATGGTTCAGACTTTCCAGCATTTTCCGGTCTTCCGGCAATGAGAACCGATGTTGCTTTCAACGGCTAGGGAGCTTCACGAAGAACCCTGCGGTCGTTCCCCAACTGGTGGATATTGCGAGCATGTTCCTTTTTTTTACTTGCTGCGAGATGTGCTCAAGATTCACTCCCCTTGGCACTGCAGGTGGTCTGGCGGAGCGTTGAGGAACTTCAGGAGGCGGCACTTGATGAAACCCCGACAGTGACTCTGCTGATGCGCGAACAGCTGGGCGTGCAGGCCCTCCAGGAAGAGAGCCAGGCGTCCAAAGAAGACGTGGCCAAAGATCTCTGCACTGTGAGGGAAGACCTGGAGCTTCTCAAGGCTGTGGCAGTGTGGCAGAGGGAGCCGAATCATTTTCTAGCAGCGAGCTTGACAGGAGCAAGCTCCACACCTCAGCCTGTCCAGAACCGTCGAGGAGTTGCAGAAGGTGGAACGACCTGCATAGTGTGGTGAAGTTCCCGTGGTGGTCGCACATCGTTGGGAGGGCGAGTAGAATCGTGGTTAAGGCGACGCTGCTTGAATATTGTACAGTTTCTCACTTGCATTCCCGAAGCACCCAGCAATGAAGAGACAACGCCACCAAAGCTCGAAAACGAAGTTGGCTGGACTGGGGATGGTGTTTCAAGTTTCTTTGTGTGTTTACCTTCCTTGGGTCTCTAGTCTTGCTGTTTACTTCGAAGCACATGTAGCTTGTAGTTCTTCTTCGACACGAAGACCATGCTTGTGACAAGGACTAAGGCAGGTCCGGAAATAGCACGCTTTCCGGTTTGGATACAGCACACATTCTAAAACTACGAGAGCCACAGCTAAGACGGCGAGAAAGAGAAATCACCATGCAACTCGGGACCATGTCTGCACTCACGTATGCCTCAATACAGGGGTGTACGCACATGAAGAAGTAAACGAACATACGCGAGTCTCTCTCTCTCTCTCATTTCGTTGAACATACGTGTTCACATTCAAGTGGTTTTGTTCTCCTAGACGGAGTCGAGGATGTCGACATCCGCCAGGAGTGCCACGGGACCTCTGAAGCACTTGGTCGACTTGCCGGGCTTGAAGAGGCCTCATGCTGTAGTGTCGGTCAAATCAACAAAGCAAGATGAAAGGGCTTGAGCAGCTGTGTGCCAGCCAGGAAGTGGAAAGCTTGATGGCATCACAACGGAGAAGCACGAAAGCTTCCACGGATGTCAACGACCTCCGCCACAGCTTGGCTGAGTTGCAGGAGGTACGTGATCTGTTTTGCTGAATTCAGTGCACAGTTACAGGCGAGCATGACATGTCAAGGCATTCAGAGAAGCGGAGCAGAAGGCTTCAGCAGAAGCTCATTGCCATGTTCAAGAACTCAG
Organism: Symbiodinium sp. clade A Y106; assembly: GCA_003297005.1. Lineage (NCBI taxonomy): Eukaryota > Dinophyceae > Suessiales > Symbiodiniaceae > Symbiodinium > Symbiodinium sp. clade A. Next base: position 201,753 of record BGNK01000690.1, read on the forward strand.
CAAGGTGCGAACTTGACCGCGAGATACCATGAGCAAGATTTGGTATGCTATGTTGTCAAGTTGCAGCAACTTTTCTGATGACCACGGTTGGTAGATCCGGTACTAGCATGTACTAGTCAAAGCTTGGATGAGCGTGTATGCACAGGCTGTGACGGACTTGAAGGTGGTTGCAGAAGAAAGCACCAAAGCTTCCACGGATGTCAACGACCTCCGCCACAGCTTGGCTGAGTTGCAGGAGGTACGTGATCTGTTTTGCTGAATTCCGCACACAGTTACAGGCGAGCAAGACATGTCAAGGCATTCAGAGAAGCGGAGCAGAAGGCTTCAGCAGAAGCTCATTGCCATGTCCAGGAACTCAGCGAGGTGCGAACTTGACCGCGAGATACCATGAGCAAGATTTGGTATGCTATGTTGTCAAGTTGCCGCCGCTTTTCTGATGACCACGGTTGGTAGATCCGGCACTAGCATGTACTAGTCAAAGCTTGGATGAGTGTGTATGCACAGGCTGTGACGGACTTGAAGGTGGTTGCAGAAGAAAGCACCAAAGCTTCCACGGATGTCAACGACCTCCGCCACAGCTTGGCTGAGTTGCAGGAGGTACGTGATCTGTTNGTTGCAGAAGAAAGCACCAAAGCTTCCACGGATGTCAACGACCTCCGCCACAGCTTGGCTGAGTTGCAGGAGGTACGTGATCTGTTTTGCTGAATTCCGCACACAGTTACAGGCGAGCATGACATGTCAAGGCATTCAGAGAAGCGGAGCAGAAGGCTTCAGCAGAAGCTCATTGCCATGTTCAAGAACTCAGCGAGGTGCGAACTTGACCGCGAGATACCATGAGCAAGATTTGGTATGCTATGTTGTCAAGTTGCAGCCGCTTTTCTGATGACCACGGTTGGTAGATCCGGCACTAGCATGTACTAGTCAAAGCTTGGATGAGCGTGTATGCACAGGCTGTGACGGACTTGAAGGTGGTTGCAGAAGAAAGCACCAAAGCTTCCACGGATGTCAACGACCTCCGCCACAGCNGCTTGGATGAGCGTGTATGCACAGGCTGTGACGGACTTGAAGGTGGTTGCAGAAGAAAGCACCAAAGCTTCCACGGATGTCAACGACCTCCGCCACAGCTTGGCTGAGTTGCAGGAGGTGCGTGATCTGTTTTGCTGAATTCCGTACGCAGTTACAGGCGAGCATGACATGTCAAGGCATTCAGAGAAGCGGAGCAGAAGGCTTCAGCAGAAGCTCATTGCCATGTCCAGGAACTCAACGAGGTGCGAACTTGACCGTGAGCAAGATTTGGCATGCTATTGGACTTGAAGGTGGTTGAACAAGAAAACGCCACCGCGTCCACAGATGTCAACGACCTCCACCACAGCTTGACTGAGTTGCAGGAGGTACGAGACCTGGATGGAATCGCATGTCAAGTTGCCAACCTGGTGGGCCATTTGGCTGATGCATTTTTCTGGGAGTGGCACGTCGCGGGCACGATGCTTGATTACTCCGAGGCCTACCGCGACACTGAACACGCGGATCAAGACTCGCGCAGGGTCGAGGAGATGCGAGAGGCCTCGGAGTTTCTCTCAGAAGCGTCACGTCAGTTGGCCTGTTTGTAATCTCAGCGACACCACTTGAAGGAGTAATCCAATCTTAAAGCCGCACATCCGGTTCCAAGTTTTGCCCGAAGGATCTGCAGATCCAAACCAGTCTCGAGGGCGCATCTGAGGCCACGGCAATCGGCTCAGAATGCAACAGCTTGTCCACATGCTGCCACGCTGCACATCGCTTGACTCCCAGCTTGTGGGATGTGGACAAAGTGAGAAAACGCAGCCGTTCAGGCTTTCAGTGCTTTGGCCCTGAGTCAAGTTAGAAGATAGATCTCCGGGTGTAGCAGACTGACTGGGCCACATCGATGCCAGATGACAGTGCGACACGAGCTCCAAACTGCACGCATCAGGGTTTTGGAAGCCCTGACAGGTTTCGTGGATAGTTAGGATGCAGCTTCGCCTGCCTTCGGCAGTGCTGCGCCATGCCCCGAAAGAGGAAACGCCACTGAAGTGCGTCAGCTTCAGGACTACGGCAGAGCTTTTACATTATTGAATCGTTTAAGTCCACACACCTTGCAGTAGCCTTTGAATTCTGTCTCCGGATTTCCAGGGACGTCATCGACAGCTCTTCCCAGAGACTGCAGAGAAGTGGCCGCAAGCACGCAACGAGGCTCCTGGATGCGGAGGCAGAGTGTCGAGCTGTTGAGCAGCAATATGGCATATCGGAGGTCGCTGTCGCCGCCTTTGTCCCGCTCAGTTCCTTAACTCGAATCTGATGTGTGGTTGGGGGGTCGATGAGTCAAAGCACTTGCTAATCTCGAGAAGCAAGCTAGCATCCTTGGCCAGACTCTCACGGCAGTGCTGAGGGTGCCACTTGACTTCAGGCTTCCAAACTGTCGAAGGCGTCCTGGGAGTCGAACTCAAACGCTTCTGGCATTCTGCTTGGGTCCTGCGGCATCGATCGCAGGACTGCCCGAAACCTCTTGTCGATGTTTTTGCTTCCATGGCGAACCTTGGGAGTTTCCTTACTTGTGCATTCAAGTGCACTGCTGGTGTTTGGTAGGTGGCGATGCATGAATTCCAATGCTCACCTCCAAAGACTGATGTTGAGCTAGAGGCTATCAAGGTTGAGCAGATCGGAGATCATGCACAACATAGACTGCGAACCGTATTGCTTATTTTCTGCTATCACCTCATATCCAATATTTAAGGTATATACGAAGGGTACAAAAGTACAGTTTGATAATTGTGTCAAGATATTCAGATATACAGATATGAATAGGCAGATAGAAAAACACAAGCTAAACTTATGTAGGTAGCTATATACATGTGTAGTATGCTGATATAGAATACTACTTGTAGCTATATATCCAGCATTTCAAGGTTTAAGCGTGCAAGCACTGAAACATATATGACAAACTGAACGTTGTACAGTATATGAACATGTGAGTTGTAAATGTCCAGTACCGTGGTAGTGTAAGCGTAAAATGTGCAATACATAATGTCGAAGTCCTGTGGCCCGCCGCATGGTCATCAAGAAGCATAGCCTGCTGTGTGATCCGTTTCTCAATCACTGTCCCCTTTCTGGTCAGGCAACCGTTTCTTAAGCATAGCCCCTTCTGTGGTCAAGCCGCCGTTTCTCAACCATTTTCGCGGCATAAGAGGCCTGCATGGGGGAGGGCGGAAGGCAAGGAGAGCCGGCACCACAAGCACAGCGCGATAGATACCGTGCCGCAAGGGCCAGACACCCACGCCGTGAGTGGCTCCATGAGAAAGCCATGCGGAACCGCAGCTTCGCCGGCCAAACTGGCCGAAAGATTAGGCACTGCTGCTGGTGTCGCAAGGCCAGTGGGCCGTGGCCGCGACCCGTCCTGCGAGGAAGTTGGTACCCGAGCACAACGTAGAAACATCGGCGACCTGTCAACTGGCAGACATCTACGACGTGGAAGAAGGCGGCGATCTTGAGAGAATGCGGGAGCTCGGGAGAGGGGACCGAGGTTCAACAGCAAGTGCCTCCAACTTGCATTACAATAGAGTAACTGTCATAGCAAATCCCAAGGCTCAGTGACTCCAGTGACATTGAATTGAGAGCCGTCTGTAGAGGGGCTGCGAGCCTGAGAGGCAGCCTCACTGCCCGGTAAGGGCAGCCCGTCGGACATCGAGTCTTGCGACAGCGGTCTCAGAAGGAGTTGCACCTCATCATCCTCAACAAATCGAACGACCACAATTCATCCTGAATCATGCAAATCGCTGTCATCCTTTGGCCTAAAATATCGCACAGAGTGATAATGAGCGATAGATGTCAGACTCTGGCAGGGATCGTCGGCTATGGCGGCTTCGGGACAGTCCGCCGGGCAACGCTAAAGAATGCTCCAACGGTTGTGCGAGCGATCAAAACAGCGCCCTGGCTGCTTAGATCCCAAGCTGGCTTTCCAGTGAGTTTAGGAGCCTGCTGCGTACTGTCAGGTACACAAGCGGAGTTTGAAGGCACAGAGCTTCGTGCGAAGTGAGATTCGTGTACTGAGACGGCAGCCAGGCGAGCAAGACTCGTTTTTGCAGTCTCAATGGTCTTAGTGCGTCGAGCTTGTGGCAATGGCAGGTGTAGTAGTAGAGGTAGCGGCAGTTGTTGGTTGCCATTGCTGTCTTTGCAGCTGCTACGCATTTTGCATGATGTGACTATTAAGATTAAGCTTCGAAGGTGCATAGAGCTGGCCGCAATTTTCTGAAAGCTTCAACAATCGAGGTTGGACCACCCATGCATCTGCCGTCTGCTTGAGACCTTTGAAGACGAAAGGCATCGAAGCGTCGATGTCGACTCCAATCCGTCTGCAGAATAGCCTTGTTAGGAAGTCTCAGACTTCCAGTGCAAGATGCTTGTGTAATACTAGAGCTCGTTTCTCCACTGCAGTGTTTTGCGCACAAGGTGAAAATAGTGTTACTGCTCAGGGCAATCTACCTTGTGCTGGAGTTCATCGATGGCAAGGAGCTGTTCGATGAAATCGTGGAAGGCGTTTGCGCTTTCTTGGGACTTGTGGCGACTGCATCCCAACCTGCCAAGCTCTGATGGCTAACCTTGAACTCTACTCCCATACACCCAGACTCTTCTACATGGGCTATGGGTTGCCATTCAGCATGGTCAGTATGACGGTAAGTATGACTACAGTGATCAGTCTGTTGACTCTCGTCATCATGCTTTGTGAGCATTTTGGCTGGAGTGAACTGAACCCGCCCAAATTTTTGAATCCAGTCTCCTCTGCCCTTTCTGTTTTGGAACCTTGCTGAGCTGCTCTGCCGGCCAACGCCACAAGCCGATCACCGATCGGGGCTTATGGATTCACAGGATCCTTTGTCCTAAACCGCAAACCTTCACCCTTATGTTCTGCTTTTCGAATTCATGCCCTCGTCTTGCTCGACCGACTTCCGCCTTGATGTCCCGGCACGCTGTCGTGTCTGGTGTGCATACAATATAATATGTATATATATATATATATTTATATACATATGCGCATGAGAATTATGTATCTGTTTATGTATGTGTAAAAATATACATAAATGAATAAATAAGTAATATATACATACATATATAAATATATACATATATAGTACACATACATATTCATATTCATATGGGTGAGTGTATATGCGGCTCCGTGGAAGTATTGGTGCGTGGATATCCGGTGTGTTCTCGTGGGGATATCAATACTTACGACCCTGCTTCATATAGGTTCGCACTGTATATAACACATTCAATGTACGTGCATGCGGGCATGCAGGTATGCATGCGTGGATGTGTGTATGTACTGTATATGTATGTATGTATGTATGCATACATGGTTAGACAGATCATACATGTATATCTCTCACAAACATTCATTGAAGCACAAAAAGCTCCCACACCGGTGCACCCTTGGCTAGGTGGCAGCCTGCCCGAAGGCCTGGCCTCCTCCATCATGCGCCAGGCGATCTTGGCCGAAACAGTTCGGTCTCTTGTGTTTTTACGGCGTCGGGCACCTTGCTAAACTGCCCAAGCCCCAGAGATGTCGTGAGCATCCCACGTGTTGGTCGCAAGAACTGGCATGTCCGCACAACGGACAATTCCAGTTGCTTTGGAATGCTGGTTCGGGACTGCACATTCATAGAGCGCCATGCCTTCCAGCAACAGTGCTGCCCATCCCTCCCTGCAGGTGTTCAGCGCACTGAGGCGGCGCTTTTCGATCAGTTTGCTCTCTGATGTGTTAGATCTGTACAGAAATATTCAATGTGTGGGCAGGTACTGCCACGAGCGCCTCTTGCCTGCACTGCAACGACTCTGTGTCTCGATAAATGCGATTGCTAAACTCAAGCACTTTGTGTGGTTCCTGGGCTGAGGCAATGTGCTTCATCGAGATCTAAAACCAGAAACTTGGCTGAAGCCACGTTTGTTTGGCCCTGTTACGGTTGCATGCTGATCATAGAACAGAGTTCCAAAGCAGAGTCGGTGTGTATTTCGAGCGTTTTGGGTTGGCTGGCTTTCAGAAGCAACATGTGAACGGACGACCTCGAAGCACTGTAGTGTTCCTGGATTGCCATTTGCACCACACATAAAGAAAACATGATAGAACGGTAACGGTAACAGCTCACCTCAGGTGGCCAATCATCCCATAAGCTTGCCGAGTAGACACGTTGAACATCGAACATTTCAGTGCCTCTCGATCTTCGTGCTTTGAAAAGTTGAAGCCTCTCGATGGTTCTATCTTGAATTTTCCAGCTGAGTGGGTGAGCGAGTAACTGAGTGGGTCCATGTTGCTCGGTAAGGACAACATCATGGTGCAACATCACAGCTGCCAGATGCCTCCTGTGTCTCCGGCGATGATGCCCCCGGAGGCATCGGACCGCGGCACTGACGACATTGCTACGCTTTTGCTACGCTTTTGAGCCGCAGCTCAGGTCAAGCTCATCGATTTTGGATTGGCAATGATCACCAGCCACGAGGTCTTGGGCCGCTCCGGTTCAGTGGTCGGCTCTGCGGACTACTTGGCACCAGAGGTGGGCAAACTGTGGTATTCGCTAGTTGCGGCTAGCTAGTTGTGCTGGAGTACATGTCCGCAAGTCCGCAAGGCGGGGCAAATCAGCAACCTCCCGGCTTCCGATGTCTGGAGCGCCGGCATGGCTTCTCGGATGGTTTTGGTTTGACTTGCAGAAGCTCCGTAGCGGGGCCTTCGAGCTGTGGCCTATGGTGCGCAGCAGGTGCTACATGCTATGCTGTGCGGCAGCCTGCCGAAGTGGGATGAGGACACGAAGGACGCTGCGGCAATTCCTTTTGCGCTTGGCTTGAGACGTCTCTTTCCTGGGACTGGAAGGAGTTGGATTTCGAGACTTCGGGCTACAAGTCCTTGTCTTCCTCAGCCCGAGACTTGCTGAAAGGCCGCTTGCCTAGCTTCTCATATCTTCTCATGCTCCGTCAGAGTAGCACAGAGAGATTTGCCAATCAGTCTTGCGCATGCACCGGCGCACGTCGCGCACGAGCTCAGGCCTCCTGGTCCTGGATCCCTCGCAACGCCTCCAGGCAGCGGCAGCGTTGGCGCACCCATGGACACAGGGCCTGGAGTCGCGAACGCCGAAGGCCCAGCGCAGTCACGGTTGCAGGTCCGTTCCTTGGCGTCATGTCTGCAACAGCAGGACTTGACACCAACACTGGTGCCTTGCCTGCACAAGTGCAACAGCACTGGCAAGGGTATTTCGCGATGCGAATCGCACCTCGTTGTTTCACCGAGACGTCCTTTGTGGCCTTTCACCGCAGTGCCAAACTGCGGCGCGCTGCGCTGGCAGCCTTGGCCACACAGCTCACGAGCTGGCAGCTGCGTGTGGGGCCCTGAGAACGAGTGCCCTGATTGTGTTGCCGTCCCTTCTGAAGCTGGAGCCCTTTGGAGGATCTTCGGGAGCAGTTCTTGTTGGTCGACGCAAACGGCAACTCGACTCGTTGCAGAACTAGCTTCAGGGCTTCCGAAGTGCACGCAGATTCATCGCCGGATCTGGCATGAGCAGAACCAGCCGCGAGAACCTGGCACTGCTCAGGGGATGGCCGGATATCGAAAGAGGATTTGACAATGTCCATCGCTCTTTCATCTCCAGGCACTTCCAGAAAGCTCCGGCATGCCTTCTTGCTCCCTTCCTCCCTCGCTTGCGCTCCTTCTCTCTATCTCTCTCCTCTCGCTCTCTCTCTCTCTCCGTCCCCTCACTAGCTCTCTTCCCTCCTCTCTCCGTCGGCCCTGAAAGGTGGCGCGGCTGAAGACGTGCGAAGCTGGGTCGAGGCGATATTCGACTCTGCCTCTTGCCTACAAACGACGGCTGTGGAAGGGGGATGTAGTTGACAGATCACTGGATGGGCCATTCCCTTACGTCGTACTGCTGTGAGCTTCCACACCAGACTTCTGAAGTTGCCAGCTCAGCCGAGGTGTTTCTTGAAGGTGATCGACACATCGAATACACCGCTGCCCGGTTGCGTTGCTTTGCTTTTCAGACGAGGTCGGGAGCCCTCACAGTTGTCGCATTGCAGGAACATCAAGACACTAGTTACACTAGTTCTATTCGAAGCTGGCAGGTAGGTGCGTTGCAAAAAAGTGTCTGTTTGGATGCCACAGACATGTCATGATTAAGGAATGGTTGGCAGCCGTACTGCAGCAAGGTCAGTGTGTCTCGGAGGAGCCCTAGATGGCGCAGAGCTGTATGCCAGGGAGATTTGGCACTTGCGGAAGCCTTGTCGGATGTGTTGGGCTGCGCAGCGGCAGGCACTGGTTGCTGGGCACTTCGATTCCCTAACCCCTGCCGCACCTCCAGGAGGCTGTGCGAGCCGCCTTCCGCATCTTCGACACAGATGGTGGATTGCCCAGTGTCAGATGGTCTGCTTGTAGCAACCTACAAGTCAGGGCAGGAAACCAGAATGAACCATCATTGCCATGCAGCCCCAACACTCCTGCTCAGTTCCACCGAGCAATCCCCAATGTCGCTCCGAAAGGATTTGGCTTATTCCTCGAAGCACGAAGAAGCTCTCTCAAGTGGAACACCAACAAAACGAACAGAGACAAGGTGGTTTCCCAGTTCCCGAGGCGACGGCTATATCTGCCAGGGCGAGCTGGGGCAGGCCAGGCCCACCAGGCTGTGAAAAGAGCTCCTCGAGAAAACTCCTGACGCAGTCAGATTCACTTTTCTTTCGAAATCTGGTCGCATCTCTCCCACCATCGCTTTGGCAGATCCTGCAGAAAGTTGGATCTTGCATGACTGGGTGCAAGGGGGTCTGAACTCGCAGGTGCTTGCACAGACGCCCGAGGAGGTTGCCAGCTTCTTCTCCGACTTTGACACGAACGGTGACGGTGCTCCATGGCTTTCATCAAGTCTGTTGCCTTGCAAATGCAAGGGTGCTCGTACCCACAGGCAGTCAATCAATCAATGAATCATCAAGTCGTAGGGGACAAGTTGCAAGAGGGTCCATTCTCTTTGAGCCTCCCGACGTTCGCCAGAAGTGGATCTGCTTAGCAACGGCCCAGGTTTTGGACTTCAACGAGTTCAAAGGTATTTTTGCTGGAGGCCGCCTGTAATGTTGCACTGGAGAAACTAGGTGACCCTCCATGACGCGGTTTGTTTTCTCCCTCTTCTGGGGCTTATTTGGCAAATTTTGGGGGCGTCCTCTACGACGCGCCAATAAATCACCAGGATCTGTTTTTGGGGGGTTTCAATCGACACCCAAACCCTCCTTGCTGTGCTACGACTGTACTACGAGCACTGCGACTGCACTACTAGACTACTATCTACTGCTGTACTACTGTACCACTACTGTACCACTACTGTGCCACTACGGTACTACTACTGTACTACCACTGTGCTACTACTGTTCTACTAGGCCACTGCTCCTGCTACTGCTACTGCTACTGCTACTGCTACTGCTGCTGCTGCTGCTACTGCTACTGCTACTGCTACTGCTACTCCTGCTGCTGCTGCTTGCTGCTGCTGCTGCGACGACTACTACTTCACTAAAGTTGTACTCCTGCACAACGACTGTACAGCCTTCTGAAGAGCCCATCTCCCACAGCCCTCTAAAGAGCTTATCTTCCTCTTCGGCCCCACCCCCGCCTCTAAAGAGTTTACTTTACATCCCTGGGACGCACCACCGTTCCCCGGAACGACACCATTGGATGCACCACCGTTTCCCGAACCACACAATCAGGCCGCGGGGAAATGGTTGGGGAAGGGGGCCCTCTAAACCCAGTGCAACTTTAGTCTGTTCAACATGCGAATTTGCAAGCCCTGAGATCCTGCACGCTTGGATTGGTTTGAAGCACGCTTTGCTGCAAGTTGCAGAGGCAGTGACAAGGACGAAGCCTTCAAGCTGTACTCCCCGTGTTGCCACAGCGTGGTGTCACTGTGATCTAACAGGTCGAGGCACAGATGACTTTCGTGGGTCCTGCAAGCGCCAGTTCTGCGAGCTTACGTCGCACGACAGGTCACAGACTGATCGCGCCTGAGGTGTGCCGGGAAGTGCTTTGAGGAAGACGTTAAGACTTTGATTTTAGAGGTTGTCAAGACCTTCGGCGAAGTCAAGCCGAGCCGGCTAGACAAGTCCTGTGCTTTCCTGATGAGGGCAGCAGGTGCCATTACTTTCATCCGCCTTCATTCAGGCCTTTTCACACCAGAGTAGGCTGTGATCATCAGGGAGGCTTTCTTTTGGTTTTAATATTTTGTGAAGAGTCTTCCAGGTGCGCTGATGCTTAACTGGTGCAGCGATCCTTCTGATTCTGTGGGGTGATAGGCACGTGTGTGCCGACTTGTAATCGAAGTGGATCAAGCAGGCGATGAACTCAGGACGGTTGTAATTCTGGGCATAGGCTTGGGTTCGAGAGGAGGGCGGCTTTCTCTTCTCAATGCCAGCTCAGCAATTAACTTGCATGCCTGGCCGACGACCCAGATGTGGCAGCATAGTTGAAGCCGAGAAGAGACGCAGCAGTGTACGTGTGGTGTTCCAGCTGATGGCTTCGTGATCTAGGCTCCTCAAGTTGGGCATTTTGCTGACGTTCAGATCATCCTGTAATCTCTACGCTGCAGTGCAGCTGCATCTTAACCGTTTGGCCCAGTACTGTACAGGGCTTGGGCATTCATGGCACATCGCTGGTTTGCGACATGATTTTCCACCCCTTGTACCTACAGGTTTCAAAAGTTCGAGTAGGTTATGTTCCCTGCACGCACCAGTGGCATCCTGGGGAGCGAGCTCCTGACAAGACTGGCTCTGGGCGCGGGGGAAAGTTTTGTCCTGAGTCCTCAAAAGGACGGTCAGGTTACAGTTTCTGCTACAAGGCTTTTACCACCCCTGCCAAAGCAGGTAGGTGTGCCTCCTGCGCTTCCCACCAGCGGCAAAAAGCAAGGAGGTTGGCCTGTGCGTGAGATTTCTTTGTTGCTAGTCAATGATGCCTTCCCTTTGCCGCCGCTGCTGCTGCTGCTGCTGTTGTTGTTGTTCTTCTTCTTGTCGTAAAGCCAGCCGCCACGGATCACAGAAGGCAGTGTAGCTGTGCTAACCAGGCCAGGGGTGCAAACTCTAGAGGCTCGCAACAGGCTCCTTTCCTGAAGCATAAAGGTTGTC
>BGNK01000691.1:12018-61905 GCA_003297005.1 Symbiodinium sp. clade A Y106
GTGCTGATTCATGCTCACATGTGCACATAGGTCTTGCGTGCACTCTCGCTTTCAATTTAGGGTAGAAGGTTTAGGGTTATAGAAACTAAACCCTATAAACCCCTAAGCCCTAGATAGATCAAAAAAACTGTAAACCCTAAGCCCCTTTTGCAACTGGCTTGCAACGTCACGCCAGGACAGCTGACTCACGCCGGGCTGTCACGAACCCTATAAACCCCTGAACCCTAAACCCCTAAACNCTTTTGCAACTGGCTTGCAACGTCACGCCAGGACAGCTGACTCACGCCGGGCTGTCACGAACCCTATAAACCCCTGAACCCTAAACCCCTAAACCCTAAACCCCGAAACCCTAAACCCCAAACCCCCAGAAACCTTATCTACTAATAATTAACCCTATATGTAAACTCAATTAATCTGGTAGCCGAAAGTACTGATGGGGTTTCATTGCACATCGCGAGCCCGGTTTAGTGACAGCAACCCAATCTGGCTGCTATCCGAGCTGAATACATCNCCCTATATGTAAACTCAATTAATCTGGTAGCCGAAAGTACTGATGGGGTTTCATTGCACATCGCGAGCCCGGTTTAGTGACAGCAACCCAATCTGGCTGCTATCCGAGCTGAATACATCCCATATATGGCATGTATGTAGATATAACCCTTACCCCTGAAAGCACACCTGTCCGGGTATCTCCTCGAGAGAACCAGCGAGATGGTGCGCATGTGCAGCAGCCTCGGCATGGGTTTTCGCGAAACATGCAAAATGCATGTGCTGTGAACCGTGCAAACTGCGGGGAAATCAAGAAAGGTTGTGTGAAGCTAACGGTGTGTGGCATGAACTCGAGCTTGAATGAATTATGTACTTCGCTAGGCAGCTAGCTGCACATGTTGCTGCAGGACCTATTGGGCAGAGAGCTGCGCTGAATGAGACCCGGGCGGATGCAACCGCCCTCGACGCAACTGCATGGTCACAGCCTGGGCAAGCATCTGCTGGGACAAGTTCATGCAGAAAGAGAAAGCGGGAAGAGTTCACCCAGGATTTACGTGATCTTCATGNAGTGGGCTTAGGGTTGTCTACATGCGACACGAACCCCATGCAGGAAGATGATCCCGAGAATTTCAGCGAAACCCTAATAGTCAACTATGCCTCTGGCAAAACAAGTGCGTCGGGTGCTTCCTGGCTGCATTCATTTAGTCTATTGGGGTAGCTGGCACACATGTGCATACAACAACTATATGCGTGGCCTGCATAAAAGACTGCATGCATGTGCTTAGGTACAAGAGCTTGCTGCTGGGGCTATGTCGTGGTGCAAAGCACGTGGCGGTGCACCTGAACGCAGTGATATGGTTTCAAGAATGTCTCGCATGGGTGCCAAGGGCAAACACAAGCAGAATGCGGAAAGGGATCTTCAAACGGCAATTCGATCATATGGACGCTCGCTGGGTTGCGAAATCGAGTACTGCGATGTGAGATTATGGGATCCTCGCGAGAATGAGATCTATACCGAAAAGCTACCTGCTTCTTGACTTTTCATATGATCGGATCATGTTTGCTTATAAGTGCAATCATGTAGCTTCCATTCGAGGTTCTTTTCCCGGACACACTGGCCCGAGCTATTTGGTCGCAGGGCAAAGATCTCTTTGAACTGATCTTTTTTGGGAAGGCAGGGAGGGCCGGGGCCCGGAGGTTTTGGGACAACGCCAAGAAAAATTGTCCATGGTACCCCAGCCATATTTCGGAGCAAGAACACGATGGCCTCCTGCCTACATCTCTCTACGGGGATGATGTCCAAGCTTATCGGATCCTTGCTTGCAATAGAAATCGTTGACCTTTTCTTTGCATGCCAACGGAATCTGTGCACATATAATTTATAAATTCTTGTTTCTATAAGCTAGCTTTATAAAAAGGGTGAGACTCCGAAACAATTTAGGAACAGTGATCCTGGTGCTATTTCTGCCATAGGATGGAGTAGTGATCTGAGCCGCGGAAACGACCCGCTTCTTCAGTGCCATCTCGTTTCAGTTTATTCTGAATACTGTGCGTGCGAAGAGACGTACAACGATCTCATGGAAGCCCTCTTGCCTCGCTTTGCATCGCTATGCAGCCGAGATGAAAGCATCAACCCATGGTGCGTGCACAATATCCGCTTTGTCTTGACAGGAGTGCAAGGTGACCTGAAGTGGGTGTGCAACCAATATGGACTATATCCTTACAACAGCAATGCTTGTTGCAGTCGGTGCGATGCAGTGAAAAGCCATGCTGACCCAACAAAAACCATTGCTTGTTTCACGGACGCCGCTTCGTTTACCGCAATATCACACGAAGATTTCATCAACACAACTTGCCTCGATGAATGGCCCAAACCTATGATTGCGGGTGTCCGACTGGAGCGATTCCTCCACGATGTTTGCCACAGTCAGCTTTTGGGGACTGGGAAGGTTCACAACGGCAGCCTTCTCATATATCTATGTGAAAGTGGCGAGTTCAGTGCCACTGGTGCTTTTCCACTGCAGGGCGACTACGCCGTGAATCTTCAGATGCAGCTGAAATCTGCCTATGTCGATTTCAAGGCATGGTGCAAGGCGGAAAGGCTAGTCGTGAACCAACCCCGTTTCACGGCCTCCCGTTGCAACCGCAAAAATCGAGTTTGCCACCCCTGCCTAGCTTCGAAAGCTATTTCGGGCAAGGTTGTTTCTTTCTGGTTAGCAGCGAGATGTTGCGAACGAGCAAATCGGACTGCGTGTTCTTCTTTGGACCAGTTGGTTGCAACTTGTGCTTGGGCTTATGCGGCTATGCTCAATGGCATGGATGAGGCTGACTTGGTTTTGTCCGAGCATGAAGCGCAGAGCATCTTTGATTCTGGTATGCTTTACCTACAGAGTCACGCTCGCCTACGTGCCTTGAGTGCTTCCATCCCTAAGGGAAAAGTTCCATTGCGAAGCTGCTTTACGCTGCTGCCGAAACACCACTATTTATGGCATTCCCTGCATGATCTGCGAGAAACTATGGTGAACACGATGCTTTCCTTTATCATTTCGGTATGTCAAGCTAGCTAGCTGCCCCCTTAAGGTACCACGGTTACGTTATATTAAACGGTCGTACATATAAGGAATGCATACACTTTACTTGCTGCTGAAAGCTGGGTCGGAGCCGTGGGCCGAATGGCAAGGATACCTGGCTGTTCTTCGAATGCTTTTCCTATACACATTTAGGGTAAGTATCNTATAAGGAATGCATACACTTTACTTGCTGCTGAAAGCTGGGTCGGAGCCGTGGGCCGAATGGCAAGGATACCTGGCTGTTCTTCGAATGCTTTTCCTATACACATTTAGGGTAAGTATCGCTAAAATGCATGTTCATGGACGGCTAAGGAGCTGTCACAGAAGTGCTGTCAGCAAACGTACAATCCAAAGATATCTTTGCATTCTCCGAATCCGAATGAGCAAGCTTGCTCGTGCCACTGGCCTGAGCGTCGNTCATGGACGGCTAAGGAGCTGTCACAGAAGTGCTGTCAGCAAACGTACAATCCAAAGATATCTTTGCATTCTCCGAATCCGAATGAGCAAGCTTGCTCGTGCCACTGGCCTGAGCGTCGGACGTTCCAGAGTCCACACTTCGCGCAGGTGAAAGCCGGTCCAGCACATGGTCGCGCCGAGGGATAGGGTTTATATAGGGTTTAAGGACTTCGGCTGTTATGGGTTTGGTGTTTTAAACTCAGGTTTTTGACTGTGTTGAATATATAGATGGTAACGGATCTCACTGATCTTGTAAGGGATGCTAGTGGGATTTGCAAAGAGNGTGGCTCCAACATTTGCTGTAGCATCTTCCATTGCATATATGTGAGTCTTCTCCGGAGAAGCCAAAATCTCCATTGCAATTGCTGCGAGTTGCTTGCGCAACGTAGAAGGAAACCCTATTCAAGCTTCGAGGGCGTACTCAACACGGTCATCCTGTACATGAGCCATATTTCCCCTCTCGACTTCTTGCATCAACACCATCAACATGATCTTTGCTGATCCAATTCATGCATCAACAGTGTCATCCTGGATGAACACCCTATTGGACCCTTAGGGCCTTTCATGGCGAAGGGTCTGGGCTTTCGGGGGTCTTGGGTGTCAAGTCCTTGAACGCCCCAACTTGATTGAAAGCCCCACTCCAAAAAGAGCGTTAGGGTANCTATTGGACCCTTAGGGCCTTTCATGGCGAAGGGTCTGGGCTTTCGGGGGTCTTGGGTGTCAAGTCCTTGAACGCCCCAACTTGATTGAAAGCCCCACTCCAAAAAGAGCGTTAGGGTACTGTAAGGGGAAAAGGCCTCCGTAAGCTGGCTCTTGAGGATGGGCCGAAGCTGCTGGTGATCACCTCAACACAGAAACTGTCCCCCGGCGCCCTTCAGTAACCCTAAGGGTCCAAGTGCCTAATAATCATATACTCACCAAAATCCTAACCTACATAACTACTATCCTAAAACCGAGTACCTAATAATTGGGTCCTTTGGACCCTTGCGGTAAGGACTTGAAAAACGTGGCCTTTGATGGTTGTTATTCAGGGTGAGATAGAGGATAGCACGCAAAATCTCTGCCACTTGTGGTTCTATTTTAGTTCAAAGCGTTGGGGTGTTAGGGCTTAGGGAGATCAGGTGTTTCGGGTTTAGATTGAAGTTTCGGAGTCTCCAGGTGTGGATTTATTCACTGTTCCGAGACCCTGTCTGTCCCGCTAAGAGGAATAACCATAGACGCACTTCGAATCGGAGATGGATGGAGGCAGGGACATCTGCAGTTAGGGCGCCCTCCGACGGCCGAGCACCGCGTCTACGCATCCGAAACTCAACCCTGACTCTGATCCGAAACGCTTTAACCCTCAACCCTAAACCCTCAACCCGCAACCCCAAGCCCTCAACCCTAAACTGTGGCCGGTGCAGCCAGGATTCCGAAAAGGCAGATTTGCTTGGCACTCTTCGCGAATGTCAACGGGCCTGGCGCAAAGAAGTCAACGGTAGCTCTTGAACTCTTCATTCCAAAAGGACATTATCCCTGTCAGGGGCTATGCGGTTTTCATAGGGTTTCTACAGGGCTCATAGATGCTTGACTGCAAATGCTGCTACAAGGCCACGCTCTAAACTACCCATGAAGCCCCTGCAACTGAAGCCCTGAACCCGAAAGCCCCCAAATTCCGATGACATTCAACCCCGAGCCGGTAGAGCTTGGTAGCTTCAGGGCGTTGGTGCAAGCATGCGCTTGGGGCAGAGGGTACGAGGTTACGAGGCCACCACCACGACCACAAAAAACTCCTGCGCTGCAGATTTCAAATGCCAAGCAAACACAGGCCCAACCTTAGGGGTTTGGGGGTTTGGGGTTTAGGGGTTTAGGGTTTAGGGCCTCTCTCACCAAAAAAGGATGCTGACCTTAGCCACAGATCGAAGTACATCGACAGACCGACCGACCGAACCCTGGACCCACGAAGCACACGTACCTCCACAGAAACCCCGAGCTTCGAACCTGTACCCCAGAGGGTCCTTTGTACTGTTATGGGGGATACTTCCCTAAGTCATAATAGTAATTCCTAATATGGAAACCCTACATTCTACTATATCGGCACATAGGACCCTTTGGGTACTGCTAGATCTTACAGTCAAGGGGTTTAGGGTTTCGGGTTGAGACAATGACAACGAATACGGACCAGTGTGGTCTCAATCACCACGAACTGCACAAGCTCAAGACCTTGCGAAAAGGACACCAGCAGCCACACGCAATGTTTAAAAAACCCTAAGCCCTAAAACCCGAAGTAAGCCCTAAATCCCAACCCTTCTGATGTATGCCTGGGTGAGGAGTTGCCATTCGGGCTTGCCCGTCAACGTGTTCCTGATCGTCGCGAGGTTCTGCTTCTACTGCTCTTCAAGGGCGAACCTTATCGTCATTGGGAGCTGCGGCAGCCCTTCGTCCATCAGCTCGGATGGAACTCGGGCAAGAAGCATAAGCGGCCGGATACTTCAGGTCATTCGCGCCCTTCCGGATCCACCGAACATCGGAGATCCAACAAAACTGGTAGGCGCCACATCTCAAACGAGTGCAATAATGCTTCTACTCACCTACGAACGTGACCATACATCAAACTCTGTCGAGTATCCACCAATACAAGACTGCCCATCAACGTCCTGCTTGAGCCAGCCATTCGAAGTTTCTTACACCTCAGTTGGCAACTCTTGGGTTAACACTCACATATAGCCTTGGCCCTTTCAAGCTATGAGCTGCAACTGCTACATCCACGAACCCCTGACCGCCAACAGCAACAAACTTCCAAGTTACAACGCTTTGGCTCATTTGGTGCCATTTGGGTGCACTAGCCTTACTCCGTTCAAACGCACCTGTGGCGTTCTGATTGCTTAACCATTAAAGCTGCGCACCCTACATCCCAAACCCTAAACTACCCCCAGACCTCAAAGCAAACACCCTAAGACCGCAACCCTAAACCCTAAACCCTATATATCCTCCAAACCCTATATCCTAAACCCGAAACCCTGAAAACTTAAAGGCAACCGGGACATCCCGCGACAACGCGTGGCTCGGCGGGCAAAGCGCTTCGGGCTCGGTGGCCTGACCTGCCTGCACCGGCTTTTCGGCTTCGCTGAGGGATCTACCAGGACCCCCACAAGGGCCCTTCAAGGGAAAGTATTAGGGTTGAGGGTTCAGGGTGTTTAGGGGTTTACGGGTTTAGGGGTTTTGGGTTCAGGGCTTGTTGGGGCCTTTACCAGGACCCCCCTTAGAGCGCCCTTTAATAGAGTCCTCATGGCCCTTGATTGTGGGTCTTTGGGGTTTCTTGGAGGGTAGTTGGGGGTATAAGGGTTCCTTATGGGGTTCCTTAAGGTTTCGAAGAAGGGTTCCATGAGATTTCTACAACAACTCTATAAAAGTTCTAGAAGTTTTTTCAGAAGGTAATAAGAGGGTTCTATACGGTTTCTACGAAGGTACTATCTGGTACGGGAAGGCTTGCTATAAGGGCTTGCGGTGTAAAGTCCAGGGATCTGATTTCGTGGTTTAGGGTTGCTATACGGCTTTAACTGGACCAGCCTTTCCATTTCTTGGCGGGTTCGGATAGGGTTTCAGATATAACCCTTAACACCAAGCCCACAACCTCAACCGCCCTCAGCACCAAGATCCCGAACCAAGCCCTAAACCCTACTAGGAACCCTTAGAGGAGCCTTGTTCCCTGACCCCTCAAGCCATGATGATCTCCCTTCTTATCGGGTATCATGGGGAACCAAAGGTTAACCTTTTCATAATATAAGGATAATATAGGGATCATACTACCCCAAAAGTTAAAGGTTACCTACTCTACTACTAGATCTCAAGGAGCAAGAGGCCTCATCAACGATCACCTGCCAGAAGACTGGAGCTCCCTCCTGGAACAGTTCAGGCCGAAACCTGGAATTAGCGCGAACACATTTGAAGGCGTAGGAGTTTGGAGGGCTACGGGTTAAGAGCTCAGGGTTTACTAGGTGTGTGCTTTTGATTTTGCAGCCTTGCGGTGTTGAGCCTAACCTGTCATGGCTGCAGTTCTTGCAAGACGCCGCTTAGTGAAGTGAGCCGGCCGGTTGGCTTCCATACACGATGGCTGCATTGACTTTTAACCTGTATCCTTTATCAGCCACTAGATAGCGATGCTCGTGCCTTCCATACAAATGACTCAAGCCGCTAGACTCCGCTAGACGGACAGTGCTGCATCCCTACTCCGTGATTGTGCAACTTTCCTCACCGGCTCCTCAGCCAACGCCTGAACCACGGCCATGCGGCGGCAGGACACCTGAGCACTGTCCCGAATTCTGGAGGCAGCTCCAACCGCCAATGACGCATAGTCGGACTCTGTTGCTTCAGCGAGGAGAAGGCAGAAGCTCAATCTGCCAAGCGGGCCAGCAACCTTCAAATCTCTACAGCCCCCCTGCAGTTTCCCTGCTGCGAAGTCTCTAAAGCCCGAAACTTTCTAAACAAGAATGTCCAGGGCGGCCGTGGCACGCATGTGGTAAAAACGATGTCGGCCTCACCAACAGGCTTTGGGGTTCGGGGATCAAACTTAGACATAGGTGTTCGGTGTATACTATACCGTGTATCTTCAGTAAGGAATCCAACGGAACAATGTTCTTCGTCTTCTTCGCAGACTTCAAAAGGAATAATGTTGAAAATTCTTCAGGCTTCTCCCTAGGGCTCCAGTTACCTAAATAGTAGGTTACGAACTACGTATCATATACCCCAGTAACCTACTATTTAGGTACCCAGAGAGCCCAATACCCCTTAATTAAGGAATATAGCTTAAATCATAATATGAAGCCCCTTATAATTTACGGTATATTGCTTAATTAAGGGGTATTGGGCTCTCTGTGTAATTGGAGCCCGAGGCTTCTGTGTTACGCTTTCCGAGCAGCAGGCATTTTGGGACTGAGGGCAAAGCCCCTCTGCCTTGGCTGAGGTAGGTCTCAAATTTTAGGGTTTAGGGTTTATAAGGCTTAGGGTTTTAAAGGCAAGGTTTAAGGTTACGAGGTTTGGAGTTTATAAGGTTTAGGGTTCATGTAGGGTTTAGGGTTTTCGATGTCGGGTTTCGTTTGGATTATTGCCTTGAAAATTTTCCGTTTGAGAGTGAAAGTGCAGTAGCAGCTTGGGTTTTAAAGATCAGTGCTAAGGGTCCAAAGGACCCAGTAATGGGGTACTTCGGTTTCGGATAGTAGTTATGCAGTTGAATATTTGGGAGAGCATATGATTATTGGGCACTTGGACCCTTGAGGTAAGGTCGAATCCAATAGCAAAACTTGTGACCAACAGTGAAAGTCTACAATGTTTTTTTCGCAGCTAGTTACAAGCTAGGGAATGTCTGCAAAGCCCCGTAAGAACACTAACCCGAAACCCCACCAGAGAAGATAACACCCCGAACCCACAACTCTTAACCCCGAAACCCTAAACCCCTAAACCCCCACCCTTCCCTAGACCCCCCAGCTACCCTCTAAAGTATACCGAAAATACCCACTATTAAGGGCCATAAGGGCTCTACTAAGGGGCACTTGGGGGGTCCTGGTCAACCCCAAACCCCAAACCCTAAACCCCTAAACCCCTAAAAACCCTAAATCTTAAACCCTACATTACTAAACCCTTCAACCTTTGACGGGTTTGGAGGCGGGAGAGTGCAGGCTAGCCGAGTGGCGGCACTGCCACACTGCATCTCCCTTCGGTCCAACAGCCAACGAATAAGTCCGCAGCCGTCACGGCCTCTCGAAGTAGCCCGTCCCGTCTTGGGACGTGCCCTTGTCAATATGATCAAGAAAATCATTCCACTGTCATTTGCGGCATAAGATCCTCGCCGGGTTGATTGCTCGGCAACAGTTTCCGCAACAGCAAACCAGTTTGTTGAGGTCGCTTCAGGAGAGGTCGTGACAACAGGCCCTTGCGAGTCTGGCGGCTGCCAAGTAGCTCCAGGTTCCTCAGTTTGTGGTGCCGTGGTACTGACCACAGATCCTGCTTTGTAGCTCGTTTCACCACTTGGACTGCAATGACTAACATCACCACGCTCTCTCGTACAATGACCGGCTGCATGATCCCCCCTGCGGCGAGCAGATCATACCACTTGTGGCCGCCGTTGCCACTTCTCAAGCGTCCCGGCGGGAGGTACGTCGCGAAATCCAGCAACAATTCGAGGAAAGTTGTGCCGGAGTGTGGGTGGAGCTCCACCTGCTCATGTGGCCAGCGTAGTTCCTTTGTCCAAGCGTCCAACGCGGAGATAAACCATGTTGCCCATCCAGTCCCGGTAGCAGCGATGGCACCGGGGAGGCCAACCTGATACCCGACTGATGACGACTAAACCCTTCAACCCTAAACCCCGAAACCCTAAGCCCCAACCCTTCAACCCGAAACTCTAAACCCCTAAATCCTTCAACCCCAGTCCTTTGACCCTGTGAGCTGCCTCGCGGAGTTCCGCAGCACGAGCTTCGGCCAAAGCCTCGGACGAGCCAGAAGCCATCCAACCAATACCCCTACTTGGTGTTTCTTATACTAAACCCTTGTAGTGATCCTTACAGATAATAGAACCCTTATTAAAGCAACCCTACAAACATCCATTCCAACAGCAAAGGCCTCGATCTACACAGGCCCCTGTTTGGAGTTTCATGGGTAGGTTTAGGGTTCTTTTCAGGGTTCTAAACAGGGTTTAGGGATAGGGCTTTCGGGGAGGTATAAGCAGTAGGGTATCCATATAACTATGACCTATATTAGGGGACATACACGACCCTCCCCTAAACGATGGTTGAACGTGTATTCTTGAGGGTCGTGGCCCCAGCGCTTTTGAGGCTCCACGTAAGTTCAGGGAAAGGTGAAACATCGTTTCGTTGACTCTTGAATTTCTTGTGTCGACCGCCTATAAATAATACCTACTTTTCGCTGTGGAATCTTGGCGTCGGGCGTAAGTCTAAATCAGAACAGTGTCGTGGGCGACCGCTGAATCAACGAAGGCGTGTCTTTGCTCCGCGACCCAAAATATGCTCAAACAATCAACCCACAATGGTATGGAAAAACGTTGGGCGCTGCAAGGCTTGGATCTTCTACATTAACAGCCTAGGGCTTCTGCTTCGAAGCTGTGTAACTAGACTATGCTCACCGGAGCCGTCCGTACTCGCGCCAGAGCTTGGACAACAAAATAGCCACACCCTGCCACACCTAGACCTAAAACTATTGAGCCCGCACATCCCGTGATCGGGCCTCGCGTTTGCGAGGAGGCGGCTTCTAGGGCAAGGCCAACAGCTTAGAGCCGTAACACAACTCCGGCGGCCGTGGGGTGCCTTGGGTTCAAGTACCCTGAGCTTCTGGATCCTAAATCCTAAACCCCAGAACGGCCCTAAAACCCTTTGCACTGCAAACACCATGAAAGCCCGCAACACCACATGAAACTGCTGGAGTCAGTGCCCTAGATACCTGACATGAAAAGCCACCCAGACTCAGAACTGAAACTGGGTTCCCATCTGTCTCCTGAATATTGAGGGTGCCCTTTTCCCCATTTTTCCGTTCAATTGGAGAACCTGCAAATGAAAGGGCAGTGTTTTAAGGACTTATATAACGAAGTCAGACTAAGGAAGCCTGGAAATGTAGGTGTTTTCGGGTCGAGGTGTGGGAACGCAAGAAATCTTGCTGACTAGGCGCCATCTGGTAGTTCCGGCTCAAGTGGTCGAACCGCGGGCCTGTTTTGGGTTTAGGATTTAGGGCTTTCGGGTTGTCGAGTTTAGGGCTTCTAGGGTATAGGGCTTATTGCTCAAGGCTTGAACTTAAACAGGAAAGCCTACAGCCCCCGAACCCTAACTAAACAACGAAAGAACGGAGAAAAGTAATGCCTAACGCCCAAAGCGCTAAACCCAACAAACGCCCGAAGGTGTTGGTTCTTCGAGAGGGCAGAGGCGGCAGTTGCACAGTTGCACATGGATAAATAGACAGACATAGACAAATAGTATAGGGGAAATACAGGGGCCTTAATAATTAGAATAGATTTTTTGTGGGAGGGGGGGGGGGTAGTTGATACTACAACTATATTAAGGAGCCCCCCATGATTAGCATAGGTAATCATTAGGGCCCCCATATTCGATAGTGAGATCGAGAGATAAAGCCTAAACCGCAATTAAAGGGTTCAGGGAGGGCGCAAACAGCATCGTCATAGGCTTTTCTTGGCCGACCTTTCAGATGACGGATAATGTAGGAACCTGATTAAGAATCCCTGGGCCTATAACTCCAAAATAGTAGGATTCATATAAGGAACCCTAGTAACGACCCAAGGTTTCTTAATCAGGTTCCTACATAAACAGCGACCTTAGAAGTCCTAGCTTTTTTTTTTAAGCGCCGTTTTCCATCTGCAAGAAATCTTGCTCGAGGGAAGCCTTATCTTGAAGGCAGGCTTTCCAGACGCCACATATTATCGTGGCTTCCGACAAAAACAACCCCTTTCACCCTTGTACTCGTGGATGTCCCTGTATGCTGACCGATTCCTTCAGCCGATCCATTACTCTGCCTCAGTGGTCTCCTTTTCGACATGCGAGTCCATTCCACTGTTCGAGTCATGTTGCCCCCCAGGATCTTTCTCACCTCCTTCTCTGTCTTCATGAGCCACGTCCTCACCCGGCATCTCCATAGTAGTCGCCATGTCCTCAGCCATTGCGCCCAGGGGTGTCATGTGCGGCGGCGCCACCTGCGTCTCCTCCAGGTCCATCAACCTCTGCGTCTGCATCATGTCGAGCAGATGCGGGCCACCAAGAACCCGAATCGCTTCGTCCGGAAGCGCACTCTTCTCGTGGTCTGCAACTCGATGTCGCTCAGCGTGCCATCTTCAGGTACAGTAGAGACCTCATCCACCAGCTTCTTGACCTCCGCTGGCACCGGCTTTAGGATTTAGGGTTTCGAGCTGAGGTGCAAGCAGACCTCATGTGCATCGAAGGAGTCGGCGTCGGCGCGGGATATGTATCGACATCTCGCAAAGTGCAATCTGAAGTCTGACACAGATCTGAAGAAACAAAGTTTCGGTCCAACGTGGCCGCTTCCAGCGCATTACCTTAAATCCCCAACCCTGAAACACTCAGGCCTAAACCCCTTAACCCCATACCTCGGAACCTGAGGGCATTCAACTGCTGCCAAACTTCTACGCCTCCCGAAAGTGAATGCAGCGACCCAGCCTCCAGTACCGTGCTTCATCATGGCGCTGTACCTGACAGTTCAATGTCACATTTTGTCCCCAAAATAGCGCGGCA
This sequence comes from Symbiodinium sp. clade A Y106, assembly GCA_003297005.1. Lineage (NCBI taxonomy): Eukaryota > Dinophyceae > Suessiales > Symbiodiniaceae > Symbiodinium > Symbiodinium sp. clade A. Next base: position 24,776 of record BGNK01000691.1, read on the forward strand.
CCCTTATAACAAGGATCCTAAAAGGAACCCCAATTTAGGGAACTACCCACAAGAGGCCCGCAGTGCATCTCTTGGACAAGACACGCTCGACGTGTTCGCTCGGCAGCGGCTGACGCTGGCCTGGCGGAAGAGCTACTTGGAGGTTCATGGGTAGTTATATGTGGGGTTATACTTAGGGTAACTATAATTATAACCCTTATTATTAGGGGACTTATATAACTTATAACCCCACTTGTAACTACCCATGAACCTCCAAGTACACCCCAAACCCTAAACCCCCTAAACCTGAAACCCTGAACTCTGAGCCCTTACCCTAAGACCTAAACCCCAAACCCTGCTACAGTTTTAGGACGTCATGCTCCGGGCTTAGAATGGTAACGATACTACTAAACATGAGAAAGCTGTACAACAACAACAACAACTGCAACAACTGCAATTCTTGCAAAAAGAACATTAGTAATAATAGAACAATAGTATAAATTCGGTTTCAATTAGGAGACCCCAACAGAAAAAAGGCAAAAGGGTACTACTGAGGAACCCGGGTGTAGTAAGGCTGCAGATTGAGAGTTTGGGGGGTGTGGGAGTTGGGGTCAGGTCTTTAAAGGACGCTACATACTGAGACGTTTGTAGCACTGGAAGATGGGAAAGGTATAGGAATCTTGAGATCGTCGACAGATTTGATAGGATTGCTTCGTTGCATGCTTTCGATAATGAGTCTCGACCCATAGCGTAGCGTCGTCACTCTGAAGCCTAAACCCAGGTTGTAGCACAAACTCCATGGCTGCTGCCGGGTTGGGTGAGGGGTTGGCGGTCTCTAGGCCTTAAGCTGAGTTATCCGGAGACTTGGTAACCCAGAGGGTCCTTTGTACTGTTATGGGGGATACTTCCCTAAGTCATAATAGTAATTCCTAGTATGGAAACCCTACATTCTACTATATCGGTACATAGGACCCTTTGGGTAAGTAGGTCGTAGCCACAATCACAATTGCGCGCCACTTACAAGTATTCGAAAATTCGAGCACGCCCCTTTCTCTACGTCCCTAAACACCAGATATCTTATGCCGAAACCGCCTTCTGGATCCCTGCCCCCGAAGACCTTCAAGTAAGATTTCGGACAGCACGAAATCCTGATCCTTGCCTACCTGAAGCCTCCGTCTACCCTCTACCTAGAGGCTCCATAGGAGTTCCTTGTTTGGGGTTCACATTGAGAACCCAATAAGGTAATCTCAAAAAGGAACCACTATGGATGGAGACTATGGGTATAGCATACCTAGCTACCAGGGCCAGGTGGCCCCGCTACTTCATCTGTCTGGTTTTTAATAGTGAATGGGGGAAGGGGTTATGGGGACCATTATTGTATAGGGACTACTATAGGGATCCAATTCCCCATTCCCTACTAAGCACCAGGGAGTCATGGTGCAGGGAAGGTCCTTCTAGGCCTTTTGTCCTGTTTGGTGTTGGAGTTCGATGGTTTCGGGGTCGCAGAGAAATTTTGAGTATGACACATATCGGCCGAAAGTTCAGAGATGTTCAAGGTGTAGGGCTCCGGTTACCTAAATAATGGGTTACTGGGGCATAAACATATTGAGCAGCCTAGTGTTTAGGTAACTGGAGCCTTGGCGCAAGGTATGGCACAGGGCTTTAGGTTCTTAGGGTTTACTTAAAGGATCATGGGACTTAGCAACTAGGGTTATCATTAGGGTAACTATACTTATAACCCCAATTAAGGTACTTATAACCTTACTTACTAAGTCCCATGATCCAAGTACGGTCGTGTTACCCCCGAGGCCTATAAGATAGCCTTGACAGCACTTCTCGCAGCCCTCAAGCCGAAAGCACATCTTCATAGATAACCCTAAGGGTCCAAGTACCTAACAATCATATACTCACCAAAATCGTAACCTACATAACTACTATCCTAAAACCGAGTACCTAATAATTGGGTCCTTTGGACCCTTGGGGTAATGTAGGAAGCTGATCAAGAAGCACCGGGTTCCAATTAGGATCCATAAAGACACGCCCAAGTGGCAACCAGCTTATTTTTTGGAAGCGTGCTCATACAATATCCCCTGGTGCTTAGTAGGGAATGGGGGAAGGGATCCCTATAGTAGTCCCTGTATTATCCCCAATAATAGTCCCCACAACCCCTTCCCCCATTCCCTAAGAACCAGACAGGACTATAGATACCCTAAGACCCCTTATAGAACCCTTATAGGACCCTTTAAAGGCACCCTTAAAGGAACCCTCTTCCCTACTAAAAGCTCCCTAAACCCGGAAAGTATAACCCATATAGCAGCCCTTAATGGGACCATTAAAGGAACCCTCTCCCCTTACCAGAATAGCTCAAGTTCGGCCAAGGTCGCTCCCCTTCGACCGCGGCATGGCAGCGCCAGTGCAACGCAAATCGCCGCATGTCCTGCTTGGAGGTTCATGGGTAGTTATAAGTGGGGGTAATAGGGGTTCTAGGGTTCCTTTAAAGGGTTCTATAGGGTTTAGGGTTTTAGGGTAGGAATAGGTGGGGTTATAAGTAGGGTAACTGTGATTATAACCCAAATTAGGGGACTTATAACCCCATTTATAGTTACCCATGAACCTCCAAGTGCTGTACAAATTTGGGGTCATGGGGCCCTTGGATGCAATTCAAGCCGTATACGCTCCATATGTTAACCTTACAGGGAATGAAACGAGGGGTTGGGGCCCACCTGACTCATGCTCGAAGCACTGGATTCACTCACATCCTCGTTGATCTATATATATATATATACTGCAAGTCTTGATGTGCTGCTAGGCTCTAGACTCTAGACTTTATGATTTCCAAGTGATACATTGTGCTGCTGGTGTTCTGGAATGCTACCACACAGTGTAATTGTGTAGGGCTGGCTCAAAAGCAAACGACTCACGTACAGGGCTGTTGGTCTGCAGGTCCGAAAGTCCGCATACACATCTTCCCGCCTACATGCCATTATTCCAAATGGTGTCGCAGCCTTAGAGTATCCTGGCAAGTGGTAACCCTTACGGTACCCCAATAACCCTACATGTAACCATTGTAGTATCACGACTGTTGGAATTTACCGCTACAAGCCATTTCCCCGAGGCAGTGTACAGGTACTCGCTGTCATCGACCTGGCGTGACATGGAGTCAAGTGCAAGAGCTTCATTGATTAAACATGCTGTTCTTGGTTTCACATACCGTAATGTTCTTCAACTAGTTACATGCTTGAGTCGGATATGCACATTCCTTAGATCGCGGGTTGCATCGGTTTGCTGCATTCGCAAGTCATGGTCACACAGGACTGCAATAAGGTCACAGAAAGGTGCTGCGCACTTTGTTGCAAAGGTTTATCTCTCAAAGCGTCTACGTCCGCGGATGGAATAACGTTACGTTCCGATGCCTTCGCACACAATTTTTGAGTGTGCTGAAGGCCGGAACGTCTGTAGTGCACCGGAAGCGGCTCGAATGTGCACAATCTGAGTCCTGCTTTTGCAGGTCGATGCTTCCAAATCGCTTTCGATCTGTACACTTGGCAAGGCAATGACGATTGAGCGAAGCTTACCCAAAATCCAAGACCCGAAACCAAACATAGTCCAAAGTCCTAACCAACTAAGTGAATTGCTCAAAGGTCCTAATTCTCGATGGTCAAGCTCGCATGCATCTCAGGAATCTCTCAAATTTCCACGACAGGTTGCAAAGCCTGAACTGAGACTGGCACCTCTTCCACCTGCGCGTGTTCTGCTCTGCTCTCATTTCGGCAAGTCTGGAAGCTCCGTGCTGTTATGGCTCTTTGTTGTCCGGGGTGGTGAAGGCCCTATGGCAAGTGCCCTGAACACATATATATATGATTAAAGGCTCTACATTGGTTGTGTTGGGCATCCGTCTGTTTTCGCACGTGCCGCTTTGAGTTGGTAAGGCCATCCAGGGATTGCTACAATGTTGCGTTTTCGTGTGTATTCGCGGCATCTGCCGCGAGCGAACGACTATAATTAATCTACCCGAAACTTTATAGTCTTGTCCCGGCACGAAGTCTTGCCAAAGGTTTGCCTCCGGATTCTAGGGCGCCATGCCAAACCAAAACAACATCTCGCTACTGGTAAGACCTGGCCTTTGGCGTTGAACGTGCAACCCCCCCCCCCCCCCAAAAAAAAAAAAGGCTAACTCTTAATCAACTTTCGACCCCAACCCGTAACCCTATACTCAAAACTGTTGAATACGCCTCTGGCGCCACGTCTTCTGGCTTGGCGCTCAGCCAGCGTGTGCTCGTCATGCGTGCCAGGCCCAGGCAAGCACAGGCCGCCAAGGTCACGAGCGAAAACCTGTCTGACACCCCTAGCGCTCCATGTACCCATATAGTACACACTTAGAGCTTGAAGGGGTTCCTACACAGGTACTTTGGAGCCAAAGTCTGGACCATGTGGGAACATGGAGCCTTACTTGGAGGTTCATGGGTAGTTATGAATGGGGTCATAATTCAGGTAACCATAATCATAACCCATACTAAGGGACTTATAACCGTCTGCGGCCCAGAACCTCCCAGCCAGAGACCCTCAACATGAGGCCCCGAGACCCCTAAACCCCGAAGCTCTACCAGGACCCCGCAAGGGCCCCTTTCATAGAGCCCTTATATGGCCCTTAATGGTGGAATATTTGGGGTATCTGAGAGGCTAGTCGGGGGTCTAGGTACTTTCTTCAATAACATCCATCAACCTTGAGTCCAAACCTCTGGGTTCGCAGCGTTTTCGGAGCTTGCAGCCTGAAGTGTTTGTCCGCCGTAGGTTTTGGAGTTTGGTGTCGGAAGGCTCCGTTTGGTGGTCCTTCTCAGAATGGACATCAGTAGTACTGCTTGTGGGTTCTTTTTGGGCGGGTTGAGGCAAGGGCTTGGGGCTGCCACAGCTCAGACAAGATGCATGGTCACGAACAACTCGATGGGAACCCCGACAAAAGCGTAGCTGGGAGGATAGAAGAAGCTTTTCGGCAGAACGAAGTACAAGAGGACCAGGAGCATGCTTGGAACCAAGCAGCAGTTCCCCACCGCCAACAGTGCCTGCCTGGTGTAGACTTGTGCGCCGCGACAGTTGCATGCCCCTTTCTTAAAACATGAGCAGCTGGCAGCGGCCAAGAAAGACAGTAACAGTGCCAGCTGGCTCGCTCGATAGGTAATCTGTGCGGTGTCCACGTCCCCAAGGAAGCATTGGTTTGATTCGCACTGCTTCTTAACCTGGAGTCCCTCCTGCCACAACTCGAAGCACACATACATTTTGCGCGAGTTGCGGCACGTGTCCCAGTCGAACTCGTTCTGACATTCAATCACGCCTGTGTAGTTCGACTGGAAACACACGGAAGAGCAGTTTCTGCCGATGCAGTCCAGCTCTACTTTCTGAAGGACGGGGATCGCTGCGATCACGAGGATGGCTGAGATGACCAGGCATCCAAAGGCCGAAGCTTCGGCACGCCATGTTTTGCACATGGCAGAACCTATCGAGACTGCCCTGAGAGCAAAATGCTGCGGAGAGACTGCCATTCTGCCTGATGCGCATCGTTCAATTCATGGGAGTGGGGTGGGGGTGGGAGGGGGGCCAATGAAGTACGCCACCACAAGCAAACTAAGAAGCACCCAACACAAGGTTACCAAAACAAGGTTGTATTAAACCCGATCACACTCATAGGGCATGATAGCGCGCTTTCCACTTTCTGTTCCTGCATGATCCTCCCAGTAGCGAGCAGTAAACTCGCAGGGCACACCTGATTGCCAAACTCGTCGCAATGGTTGTCGATCCAGACGGATGCCAGCACAAAGGGCAAGTCGGAACACGCCGTCGTCACCGGAACAGAGAACCGACACCAGAAAGGACTCAATAACATCTTGACATCACAATGCTCCTGTGATGACCTCTACTATAAGACTTGGGTTAGGGACGCTTGCTCGGGTCTGTAAAGCAAGAGCATCTCGCAGGATATATTTGACATGGCCTGCCTGTCTGATCTGACAAAGTGCAACGTGCTCCAAGTGGGAAATGCTTGCTAAAGCCGAGAAAGACTTAGACAAGTGTGTAAGTAAGACAGACATGCCATCGTGCTGAAACACTTTAGCCTCGACCTTGCTGGCGATGAGCTGTCATGGGCGTATTGGGTACATCCGGTGGGCCTCTTGGGGATCCCACAGTTACATGCAGCAGCAGATGTGTTTAAATGAATATATGTATGTATGTATGTACGTACGTATCTATGTATGCATGCATGTGTGTATCTAGGTATATAGGTAGATAATCAGATAGGTATGTGTGGGTGTGTGCATGTTTGTATGTATGTATCCATATATTATACATATATATATACATACATATACATATATATGTTATATGCATACATGCATATATACATACATACTTGCTTGCTTACTTACATACATACCTGCATCCCTATCTGCCTACGCACCTGCATATATGCATGCATATATATATATATATATATATACACTGGTCTTGCCAACTTATGAACTTGGTGTGAGGAGTATCGTTATTGCTTGCCGTTCGGCACTTTAGCATTATCGTTGGCAGAGTCTTTATCTACCTTGCCGCTGCCTCTGTACATAACATACCGCTTGTGTTTGCTTTAGCACTCTAGCTATCCTTATATCCAACAGCATACTCCTTCTCGGGGTATTGACAGTTCTAAGTCAAGGAGGAAGATTCATGGAGCGAACCACCACACCACCCCGCGGCATAATTTCCCGAAATCCTCAACGAGATTAGCAACACACACATATGCATAGTACGCGCGTACCTGTAGTCGAAAGTCACGGAGCACAGAAGCACCGTCTCAAATTAGTCAAGACTGTCCCGCCCTAGCTTGCAAGAGCCAGCTGCCCAGGACCCCAAAAACTCTAAAACTCCAAAACTGCATAGCCAAAACGAACCTACATCGCGTCTGTGCCCAGCCTCAGGTACCTGCACCGGCTTCCGGCTGTCAATGCCAATGTGCTCGTTTCCTGTGGAAGTTAGAGTTGCTTCGAGTTTCCTAGGGCTTAGGTTTAAAGGTACCTAGACCCTCCTTCTACCCTCTATTAGACCCTAAGTGCCCCTTATTCGGGACCATATACCCTATTTGAGGCTACAAGGAGGGTCCTGGTATAGGGTTTCGGGTTTCCGGGGCAGGGTTTTGATCCAAGATCTGCCTCGTTATGGGTGGTTGTCAAAAATATGGTCCCTTTTTGGGTCCCTAATATAGTACGGCACCTAATATTTAGGGTACCCCAAAAGGGACCATAGTTTTGACAACCACCCTCATGACTTAGGCTACGGGCTATCTCTGGCTCTACGGTCCCAGGCAATCGGCTGCAGGGGGGTCAACAGCTTTCGCTTTGAGTGAAGATTTCAAGTACCTTGGAGCTTAAATTGGGTCTGGCGCGTTAGCATTTAGGGCTTCAGGGATTTCGGGTTTTCGGATTTGGGTTTGAATTTGTCTTATCCGGACTGCGAAACTGTAGGCTTTCTGCGGCATGAGAGCCGTATCAAGAAACATGTTGCACACTCCGACAGAAAGCCTTAGAAACAACTGGCTCACCCATCCTGGGTGATACGAGGGGATATCGTTCTCAAACAAACGAGAAGCCTTAGACGTCGATCAACAACCCAGAACCCACTATTCACAGCCCAAGAACTTGCCCTAAAGGCATGAAAACCTGAGCCAACGGCCCGAAGCCCCGGAAAGCGGACATCAAACCGAACACCCCGATCTCTTTTAGATTATTGTGCTGTTGATGCTGTGTTGAAAGGTTTAGGGTGTAGGGTCTGCTGTTATTGTTTCCTTCCTGTTTTCGCATGTTTATATGTGTTGTAGCTCCGGATGAACCCAGGTTGGAAGCCTTTAGTGCTTGGTCCATTGTTTGCAGTTCTGGGGCATGACCTTCTCCCCGACGCTTCTCAAGAATCCGAAAAAGTGGGCCTAGGCTATATAGCTATATTATATATGTTGACTATATTTGTGGATAGTGCTACTGTTTATCTTAGACCCACGGAAAGCCCTGATAATGCCCTGCAAAGCCGAGTGAAGAGCGTGTAAGCCCCGTAATACAAGATCACGCGCTTACCCAAGACCGTACACTTTTTGCTTCCTCCTGGTGTCGGCTTCAAAAGTCCCCAAAATTGCTGATCCTTATGGCGCTGTATAAAACAATAAAGGAAATCACAAAATTATCCAAAATCGATACCTAGTACATTGGCATGTTTAACCCATGTTTGCCAAGCCACGCTTCGGTACAGGAAACTCCTCGTGGCCAGGCTCTACTTAGGGGCTGAGTATCCTAGCCCCAAAACGGTTAACCTTTTCAACTATGGTATACGGATTATATATGAACCCCAAAAGGTTAAAGGTTACCTACTCAGCTACTACTTAAAGGATCATGGGACCTAGTAAGTAGGGTTATAATTAGGGTAACTATACTTATAACCCCAATTAAGGTACTTATAACCTTTCTTACTAAGTCCCATGATCCTCCAAGTAAGGCTACTTTCAAGGTAAGAGCACGGGTTTGGGTGTTACAAGTGTTTTGAAGGCATCAGAAAGTGTGTCCGCACTATTCCTCGCGGACTTTACACGGGTGATTTGTGGTAATGGAGGGGTTTAGGGTTGAGGGCTTATAAACCTATAAAGCTTGGGGTTTTCGGTTCCGGGTTTCAACGGGAAATCATTTCATTCTTTAGTTGAACACGAAAGCTGCCAACATCCGAGGCATCGGGACTAGGGAGGCTTGGTTATGGGGCTACCAGGAAAAGAGGCTTAGGCATGTTTGAAGCTCAGTTCGGGCTTACGATCTGCAGTTTGGGGCTTAGCCCACACCGAAACACCCTTCCCCTGAGGCTTGCAGGATGTGTCTAAACCCTAAACCCTGAAATCCCCAAACCGCACAGTATGAACAACTCAAAGCTCTGCATCTGATGCAGGCCATGTCCTGCTTCTCGATGTCTGCCCCGTAGATGCGCAGGATTCGCAGTCCTGCACCCACATGAAGCATCGGCTCTCTTCCCACTGCTTACTCTATGAAACATCGTGAAGAGCCAGGAATAGGCAACATTCCGGCAATCTGCGCAACAACCGACCCGACACCGCATCCCTTTTAACACTCAGCTGCGATGTCTCAGCACTAATCCTTAACCGCTTGATCCTAACCTCTCAACCCCAACCCTTCACCTCCGTGGTCCTAAGGGATTACCCATAGGCTCCACAGTAGTTCCTTTTTGGGATTACCCTATAAGATTCTAAACATGAACCCCCAAAAGGAACTACTATGGGGCCTGTGGGTAAGCTTCGATGGAAAATCTGACACATGCGGAGCGCCTTGCCGTCACTTCATCACTGGGGCCCCTAGCCCGAGCTGGAGCATCCAGTTTCTTTGTGCTTGAGAGGTGAAGGCCTCTACAAAAAAGCAATCGTCCCAATCGCGATTTCGGACCCATGCTCCTTAACATCTTCCTACAACAACGATTCTAGTTGCATTGCCAAGTTTACATCACCGCCGCAGTATTCTCTAAAACTTTGCAACAACTCAGTGTCATTAGACGCATACAGTAGAGGTTTAAGAGTTTAGAGCTGTCTAAGGTCTTGGGAGTCCCGATCTCGATCCGCGTTCCTGCTCTATGTGCTTAGTGCACACACCCGATCAAGCAAAAGCTTAAAACCCTGAACCCTAAACCCTATGTTTTTAAGAGCCCGCGAACTGTGGAATTCCTTTCGCATGATCCTGATGTACGGGAAGATCCGTTGCCCGGAGCCCCAGACCCGCCCAGAGCTTAATTAAGGAATATAGCTTAAATCATAATAGGAAGCCCCTTATTATAAGGTAGATTGCTTAATTAAGGGGTATTGGGCTCTCTGGGCGATGATGTTTTGTGCTTTAAAGGCTCCCCTGCGACTTTGCCTCAAGCCGGGTAAGGCTTTTGGTTTAGGGATTTGGGAGTTTCCAAAAATAGGGGACCCTAATATTGTACCCTAAATAGTAGGATCCTTTATTATAAGGACCCCAAAATAAGGTACCCCTCATTTTCGGAAACTCCCAAACCCTAAACCCTTCGTAGAACCCTTATAGATCCCTTTAAGGTACCCTTATAGATCCCTTTAAGGTACCCTTATAGATCGCTTTAAGGCACCCTTATAGATCCCTTTCAGGTACCCCTCGTCTTCGGAAACTCCCATTTAGGATTTAGGATTTCGCTTCCAGGGTTCGGAGCTTCAGGGGGATGCCAGTGACACTGGGGCGTTTAGGGTATCGGCACATTTGTGACTTCTGGACCCCTTTAAGGGATCTAAAGGGATTACTATAAGGGTACTATAAGGCTTAGGATTTAGGGTTCCTTTAAGGGTTCTGCATTAAGAGATCTACAAGGGTTACTATAAGGGTACTATAGGGTTTAGGGTCTCTGGCTTGGGTTGTAGCTAAAACCTAACCCAGAGAGCCCAATACCCCTTAATTAAGCAATATACCTTAAATTATAAGGGGCTTCATATTATGATTTATGCTATATTCCTTAATTAAGGGGTATTGGGCTCTCTGGGGATACTCTGTGTACTGGCCTAGGTGGGGCTTTTAAAGCTGTTGAAAGATATTAGTAAATAAGATTCTCTTAAGCCCAATAAGCGAAAATATAAAATGCCCCAAAGCCCTACCTAGTGGCTTATTTAATATGTTTTGGTAGAAGGGGGTTCTGTGGCTTCTTTGCTTCGGGAATCCTGTGTCCACGTGCTTCACCTGCTGTCGGCAGACCGGGCAGAAGCTTCCCACGTCCAGCGCCTGGCCGACACAACACGACTTGATCAAGAAGGCAGTTTAATTTAAGTTACCATAAAAAGGAAACCATATTATTTGCTATAGATCCCTCATGGTAACTTAAAATAAAAAACAAGAAACATTCTTCTCAGGCATGGGGCATTATAGGCTTCCAACAACATGAACATCATTCAGCCTTTAGTTTATGGACGGGAGCCGGCCCTAATATGACTTAAGCTATGTTGCACTACCTAGTCACTACATTGCTACATGAAGGGGCGATAGCTTCTCTGATTCATTGATGAACACAGGTTCCGGAGGTGTTCGAAATACTTCAAGCCTGCAAGGAATCAAAGCTACCTCCTGAATGCATTTCCTAGACCCTACATGGCCCTGCATTTTGCCCATCCAAGCTTTTGTCTCCAATTCCAGTTCCCGTGACGCGTAACCCGAACACTGCAAGCAGTACAAGGCAAAGGGCCATGAAACCCAAGTTGTGATAACAGCATCAATGTGTAAGAAGCTTTTAGGGATATGGAGGTACCACCCTCAACCTCTACAGGGAAATGTACAAGGGACCTCTAAAGAAACCCTAAACCTGAACCCCAAACCCAGGGCAGCCAGTGCCCGAACTTCACCCGTAGCCTCAAACCCTACAAAATAGTAGGTCATGACCCCTTAATTTTTGGGCATCACCCTGAAAACCATAGGAGTTTGGATCCCCAGACAGTTTCCAGGCCCCTGATCTCCCCTACCGGAGCCTAGCTATGGGTCTGCCCCTGCTTGGCGCTAGGTGAAAACACCAACCCTTAACCGTCCCTATGCCTTTAGGGTTCAGGGTTTATCCCCTCCGTCCTGGAGCAGGCATTGTCTGTGGAAGGCATGGCCTAGTTCATGGTTGGGATAGGATTAAAAATCAAAATTTTTCTTCCTTATTACTTATTGGCTTTAAGTACCCATAAAAATGTAAAATGTTACCCAACTATGACAAAGTGGCTGCAAAGAGTTATCATGTCCGGCTTGGAGCAGAGGCAGATGGCCTCCAGCACACCGAGGCATGGGGTATTTGGGGTTAAGAAAGGATTTTCTGGGGGTCTTAATAGGGTTTAGGGTTTTATAGGGATCTTATAGCGTGTTAGGATTTTCTAGCGGTCTTAAATTATTAAAGGGTCTAGGGTATATAGGGTTTAGGATGTAAGGTATTAGATGTAGGGTTTAGGGCTACTTTGAGGGTTACAATACGCTCATAGAAGGTTTACTACAAGTCTTGCTGCGCCATAATAAGAAGCACTGAAATACTCTAAAGAACCCTAGACCCCAAACCCTAAACCCTAAACCCTAAACCCGAACCTCTAAAGGTTGCTGTGATTATCGAGTCTAGCTCTTCGGGTGCGGCTCTACGGTCGAACTAAACGATGGTACGTCTCGGGACCTTGCATTTTAGGGTCTACCCACAGGCCCCATAGTAGTTCCTTTTTGAGGTTCATTTTTAGAATCCTATAGGGTAATCCCAAAAAGGAACTACTATGGAGCCTATGGGTATATCGTTGTCCTGGATCTTAAGAAACCCTACATTTTTCGGTCTTCTTACTCTGACTTCCTTATATGTCCTGGAAAAAGGTGGCTTCTTCGGGGTTCAAGCCTACGAAGTCTAAACGCACCCCAGGATGGGCGAACATCCACACCTTCAGGCGCCAGCACAAGCATCATCTAAACCCGCACCCGGAACCTCTGAACCTCAGCCCACACGCCTAATTGAACCCATCCGACTCCCAAAAACCTTAAGGCCCCCACAGCTTGAACAACGGAAGCCCGAAACCTGAAACCTCAAGCCTTGAGTGCGCCGCTTAGTAAAACGATTTAATGTAGACCGACAACTTAACTTAGTTGCTGAGTTCATAAGCCCCAAAAAGTGTACACTTTCAGTTTTATAGTGGGTAATACTATCCCAAAAAGTGTAAAGTGTATCCACTCAGCTACTAAGTTAAACCTTTAGCTCCATGGAGCTTGGAACTTCTGGGGCCCCGGGCGCAGACGTTTCCCTCGACCTCACTGCGCTCATGCAACCGCAGCTCTGCTTGCCTCGTCGTCTCTGCAGACTCCGGGGCTGTGTTTCCAGGGTTTTGAGACAGTGTCGCACGTTTGGGTGTAGGTTCTAAAGGCCATCGCTGGAATCTCAGAGGGCTTTCGGCTCAGATTTTCAGATTGAATTTTTGGGGTTGCTTAGGTGTAGGATGCTCGGAAATCCTCCATATTTACAGTATCACAACCAGTCACGCGCTTTCCTCGGAACGACGTGACAGCGGCGTCTGGGGAATTCTGGCTTTGAGGTTTCAAAACACGCGAAACAGTAGACCCCGAAACACTACTTAGCTGACTTAGCTGTAACTCCGATTCAGGCCACATAAACCCTCTGAAACATACCGGAACGATGACCTGGATCAAATTGCTTCGTGGCACACATGAATGTTGCAAACATGACTTGCTGAGCCCTCAGTAACAGGATAAGCCCGGGTCAGCTTCAGGTATCGATAGTTCATATTGCAGACGAAATCCACGGAAGCACGTCGCCAGAAACCCGTCAGTCCTAAATCGGCAGCCGAACTGCTTCTGGTATATGCGTGCAACGAAGGCCGCCGCGCAGTCAGCAGCACGGTTCCTATCGTTCGAACCCGAACGTTTTGAGTTGAAACCCTCATAATGCTAAACCAGGCCTGAATGCACAAGACGAAAACAGCTTGATAGCTATGGGGTGTAGTACCATCACCCTGCAAGGAAACCTAAACAGTCGGGGCCTGGTCGGGGTCGAGGATGAAAGGTCTAGGTCTTGACGTTTGCAGTCTGTGGATGTTTTACGTTCAGGCTTTGCATTGATGAAGTTTCGAAGTCAGTAGCTTCGAATCGAAGATCCCAGTGAGTTACTTGCTTCATTGGTCGTTGGCCGAACGTTCTCATCATCTGATCATGTAGAAAGTAACGATGCTACTTTGGAACCACGCTAGAACCGCGTAACTTCGAGAAATTTGCATGTTGTTGTACCAATGGGAACCGTCGCAAACAAAACTTGTAACACTGAACTCCAAACCACCCAAATTCAATGCTTACACGATTTTGGACTTTGGAACTGCCATGCATAGTTTGGTCGATGTTCTTAATCCGGCCCAAACTATACGATGCTACGGTTCGACCAAGTCCGATCTTAGCAAGCAGCCACTTGAAAACAAGGACGCGCGAGTACGAAATACGGTACACCCCACGCATGGGGGAAAAGAACCAGCCACCCGAACTCCAGACTTTCCCAGTATTAACAAAAACGCAACACGCGAAAAAAACACCGGGTACTGCAATGCACAAGTCACATAAACTGCAGGTCAAAGCCGCGTTGGCGTGCATAGCAGCACGGCCCGGTTGGCCCCTCCAGGCTGAGGTTGGGGTCTCAAGGGCTGACATAATGCCAATTTGCTTGTCTGCCGCCAGGCTGTGCGACTATTCGTTGCATGACGACTCTTGCACATCAAGCAGTAGTAGAGCCGTATCGGCACTGGATGTCTGAATAGGTCATCTCTTCCCATGTTCGCCGTCCCCACCCGGCATGAAACATTCCGTGCCCCGGACTGCCCCCGATCTTGCCCCAATGCTGCACCACTGAGTGGCTCGGGCATGCGGCTTGGAGCTTCAGTTTGGAAGTTGGCTGAAACACGGGGTTATCATGTTTTGAGTCTTTGGAGCACTCTAGCGAGCATTGTTCAACCCTGAATGAGCGACCTATATGGCGTAATGCACCGACCAAGATGAAATTCGCGACGTTATCGTGCTCAAGCCAACGCCACAAGTGGAACAACCTTCGTGCTAGCTTCCTGCCAATAGGAACGTCTGCATGCATGGCACATAGATACCTGTGTCAAGAAAAGAAGCCAGGACGTACCAGGACATTCAGATCGCAGATAAATCGTGCAAGTTCGAAGCATGGCCTTCACTGCCCACGCCGCTTGCTCTTCTCGATCGATCCCTCAGGCTCCCTCCTCCGGTCAACTCCCTAAGCGTCCGCAACGGGAACAGACCTTGCAACCCCAGCCAATCCGGACTTTCCGGCTGACGTCTTCCGCCTTCGTTGCAAAATTTGGTTTCAAGTCAAAACGGAGCGCAAGCCTCGTAAGTTATGCTACACGCACATATGCATATGTGAGTTTTACAAGGTCCAGTCTTCTGTGCTGTCTGAGAACTCTACTACGATCGGTTCCTGTCTATACGGAGAAGCTACTACCACACATGCATATTGGCCCAAAACCCTATCTCTCGCTGAATCCCTAACCCAACACTGCACGCCTGAAACTCCTGCGTCCTGTTGTGAGTCTCCGACGAAAGCCACACCCCAGCCTTACATGCGAAATCGGATAAACGCCCTAGTCACGACCTCCTCCTGCTCCGACCATTGGCTTTGAAGGATTCAACTGTGGTTTTTGCGGATGATATATACATATATACATATATACATATATACATATATACATATATATATATACATATACATATATACATATATACATATATATACATATATACATATATATACATATATATATATATATACATGGTCACCCCCCCCCATGATCTACCTCCGCCAATTTCGTTATATGTATCACCCACAGAAAGCACCGTAAATACCGGTGCTATTGCTGTTCTCAAAAACTCAGATATCCACCCAAAGCTGTGTCACAAAATCGGTGGTTGGGAGCTTAACGAGGCAAACTTCAAACAAAGCAGAACAGCAAATCGCGAAAAGTGTATACCCAAGACAGAGCCAGCGCGATATTAGGCTGAATGGTGTTCTGGTTTGAACCTGATGACGGACTTGCATATTGACAAATATTACAGAAATCCAAAAATCCAAAGATGTTCACAGAATCTTTGGATTCGTTTATTTTTTGGATTTCAATGTTTTTTGATTTTTTGGGTAGAATCCAAAAAAATCCATAGGAAATGTTTGCATTGTGCTGGTGTCGATCATTATATTCTCTAGGTTTTTGTTTGTTGATTTTGTGGTAAAATCCAAAAATTCCCTAGGAAAAGTTTGACGTTTGTTCGTGTCGCTGGTCGAAATCATTGTATTCTCTAGGTTGTTTTGGATTTCGTTGCAAAATTCCAAAAAAAACTAGAGAATATAATGATTTTGACCAGCGACATCAGCAAAATCCAAACATTTCCTCGGTTTTTTTTGGATTCTACCCAAAAAATCAAAAAAAAAACATTGAAATCCGAAAAATCCAAAAAATAAGCGAATCCAAAGATTCTGTGAAAATCTTTGGATTTTTGGATTTGCCAGTGTTTGCAGATACTCGCACTGTTTGTATAAATCTCTATTTCAACCCTGGGGCTTTGAACATGAACTTTCTACACAAAGCGTGGGCGCTCCTCACAAGTACACAGTTAATCACGTGAAGAAGACACTGTAGCAGACGATCTGAACCCCTCCGCTGTGAGATCCCAATAGAGCCTTCTATTCTGGATAGATATCTTTCATGTGATGGTGTGTGTACTGTTTATGCCTTGTGTTAAGAAGCCGTTGGTTTTCATGTGCAGTTTTTTATCACTCCGATATATGGGCTTTAGCTAAGAGATGTTTTGATATGGGTGCAAATAAGTCAATGGATAATGGATATTCGTTGATGCAATTGGATGCGTATCTTTGGTATGATGCTATGTGCGTGTACCATGTTATAGACAATACCGCGGATATATTAATTGAGCTTGATGCGATATTCAACGTATACTGTGCTGCAGAACTTCACACAGATGTGATGTGATGCTAGGTGTTACATGAAGATAGAACAATTAATTCAGTGGGTACTGTAATATATTATACTCAAACGTGTATTTGCCGTGTGCAGATATCGCATAAGATAATTCTGAGCAGGATATTCCATCAGCCCGATAGCAGAACCCAGCATGACCCAAATTTTGATGACTTTACATTCCAAGGTGGGTCTCTGCTAATTCAGTCAGATGCTTTAGCATTTCGTCAGAACCAGAAGCCTGTATATCCAGTCTGCCTGTAATTTCATCGGTTGGTCATACAAGCACATGTTTGTTTTGCAATGGTGCTGGCTGCTGTTTTGTGCTGAGCGAATCGGATGGCTCGCGCTTTCAACAAGCGTTGTTCTCGACTCCGAGCAGACTCTATGCGTACAGTTTCAAGACCATCTCCTTGCTCTCAGGGGACTTCCGTGAGGGTTTCCGGTCTCGAATTTAGGAAGTATAGGACATGGGTACAGTGCAGGAAATATGTCTGAAATATGGTAAAATACCCACTTTCCATCCGATGACCAGCCACTATCTAACACACAAACATTGTTTGCAATAGACTTGTTTGTTATTCAGCTTTGAAAACTGTTATAACCCGCTATGTATTGAAAGAACAATTATTGAACAAAACCATGAGCCTAACTAATCTATACATTTTTGCTCAGTTGATCATATAGCAAATATAATCTGTATTTATCATAGCTAGTTCCCAACTCAATTTGCTAGCTATTGACTAACGTGCCATTCATTAACGAAACAACAGTAGGATGCGAATACACTATTCGCCAAGTCATAACATGTTAACAACATGATCCATATAATATACAAGCGAGCACAGTGGAATATAAATGAAACACCCAGAAAACAATAAGCAAATATTCGTTTTGAGATCATCGGAATACTAACCAAGTTGAATCAAACAGTAGCCGCATACATACTGGCGAAGCATCATTAAATATTGCTTACATGCTCGATTATTGATACTAACTGATATTTACTTTTGGTGAGCAATCTTCTTTCTACTGCCTTCATACCCAAACACGTTAGGTGTATACTCGCGAAATTGTGGAAAATGGTTCTGCCAACCGAAATTAGTAACTACTAGGCATCTCTTATCATGGTAGTTCGATATTGAAGAATGAGCAAGACGCTTGGTATCTAACTACTTTCGATATTACCCTTACTTATGGTCAGCTATCTCCTAAATATTACCTTTATGTCAAAAACGCCTTAGGTATATTCTCGTGACATATCGGTCGAACAGTTCATGATAATGTTAAAAGAATGCCAAACGATATCAATAATTATTCAGCATCTCTCATGATGGTAATTCGATGATGAAGAATGAATAACTATGAGACGATTGGTTCAGAAAATATTTTTTGTCATACCAAGCTACAGAAATAACATAAACTACTAAAGATTGATCTGTACGTGAATGCTAGTCTAATATTGGGTTAGATTTGACTGCATCTCTGGTGAAATGTTGACTAAATAGTGCTCACTATACAGCATCAGCATATGCAACCCTATATTGAATGCTACAAGTAGTTAATACCAAACGAATATTTACATAAATGCTGAGTACATACTACCCAGGTGTCATGCAAGTACTAAGCAAATTATCAAATACATATTACATCCCCTAAGCATCTATCACTTAATTAGTAAACATATTCTATAAACATAACACATGCTTGCGGTGCAGAATATGAAGAAAATGTTGAGCATCATGAAATCGTTTATCATTCATATAGGGTTCACATGAAATATACAATGTTGCTTCATTTTGTGGTGGTCTTATCCCATAGCCTTTTTCAAATTTGCGGTGTTGGATTCCAGTACTTCATGTGAGAGTATATCGCATATTATGAATAGTCAGAAAACCTTCAAAGTGCTGGGATCATGAAAGAACTCAAAACGCAGGGTACATGATCCCGCTTAAAACCGCGTTTCGGGATACTCTCTATGATAATTACAAGAAGGAACAGGAGTGTATAATAGTTAAACGACAACTCGATGTAGAAGCTTGAAGAATTCCCTCCCTTTATAACTGTGTTATGAAGACCTATTTCATTTACTCAGGCCCTTTTCCATCGCTTAGACTTTGAGCCTAAACCTCATGCTCCGAAACAAGACAATTTGAACTTTCAGTCTAGGGCCCTGACGTATAAGGACCTTAGTATACATAAAGACACAGTAAAAGACACGGCCTCACATATCGTACAGTACAACGGCGCAGCGGGAGACTTCCGGCTTGTAACAGTTTCAGCACTACGTGTGCACCCCACTCAACTCCCAGACCCACCGATGGTAGATCATGGGGGGGGGAGGGCGAGCATACGTATATATATATATATACATATTTTTTTAAGAATAATAACAGTAATAAAAATAATGAAAGTAATAATGATAAGACAATCATAATAGCAATATTAAGGTAATAATAATAAAGTAATATAAGAATAAGACAATACTCTTATACATCGGAGCCAGATCTCTGAGGTTTACGGCCGACAGGGTCGGCCTCTGACAGGAAGAACCACCGAAATAGCGAGGACCTACTACAGGGGCCTGAATAATTAGAATAGGGTTCCTTTAAAGGGGGCTATAGGGGTTACTATAAGGGATCTATAAGGGTACTATAATGTAGGGCCTTAAAAATTAGCATAGGGTTCTGGGGCCCATTATACTTTTCTTATAATAAGGAACCCCAAATAGAAGGGGTAATTATTTAGGCCCCTACAGTACTTATCTTGATGACGAGGTACCGGACACCGGCTGGTAGATCTTGCAAGCTCGTATCTATGCATTTACCGGTTACTTTCACAGTTCTGATGCACGGCACGAGATCAATTTACGGTTTCGCTTCACCAACCATACGCCCCAAACGTGAATTGCCTTCTAAAAGCCCTTACAGGAATCCTCAAAGGAACCGTTACAGGAACCCCTGAAGTTTGCAAACAGGACACCTCAGTGGCAATCAACTTTGGTCTATCTGCTGCATTTGCAGTGATCGCACCAAAGGCTCCTGTATTGATGCTTCGGCGTTGGTAGCTAGCAATGCTAGGCTTATTGTTGCAAAACTTGCCGCAAAGTGTGCTATTGGCAGTTGATTGGCAGCAGTAGCAAGCTGTACATGACCATTACACTGAAATCAAAGATGTCATCTCCATAAGCTTCCCAATTGTGGCCATACAGCAGTAGTATGCGAACAAAAAACACGTAAAGTAACTCTGGTCGTCAGATACTGTAAGGTACTTTAGGATGGACAGGAAAAACACCTCAAAAACAGGTTATTCGATCTAACTGGCTCGTACTCTCACGACGTCATATGACACCTGACTTTCGATTTTGTTTAGGGATTAGGGGTTTAGAGCCCCCAAATCCTTATCAACACCGGTATTCATAGCACCGAGTCATTGCTGCGACGGCTGTCCCGACCGACGCCTGAAGCCATGTTCTGTCGCGCGAAGCAGGTTGCCAGGACCTGGAACTGGGAATTGCAGCTAAAAGTCGGGGCCTTAATATTTACCTATACTGTTACTATTTTGGGAGTTCCTTATTATGATTACAGTATAGCACCAATATCGGGGCCTAAGTAATTAGACGAGGGTTTTTTTGGCGATATTTTAGTAGAAGCCAGAAAATTGGAACATTATAATGCTCGTGCCCTGAAGGTAAAGTATAAGGGATCCCAACACTACCCATAGGCCCCATAGTAGTTCCTTTTTGGGGTTCATATTTAGAATCCTATAGGGTAATCCCCAAAAGGAACTACAATGGGGCCTATGGGTAATTATGTTAAACCTATGTTCCAACTTTCTGCGGTTCGCTGTGTGCTAAAACTTTCAGAAGAAACCCCAACAATGGTATTGGTAATTTGTTTAAGCCCTTATAGTACAAGCTGCTGCCTTTCGTTCAACTCGGGGAATGATTTCCTATAGTCTCCGCTGTAGTTCCCTTTTGGGGCTAGCCAGTTTCATGGTTAGGAGTCTATAATATAAATACGGTAAAAAGGAACTACAAGGGAGACTATAGATAAGAGGGCTGGATGGTTACTCGCTCTGCTATACAACTCTTATCTGCACCTGTCCCGACTGTTATGATGGCTGCCCGAAGCCGAAGTCCCAAAATAACCTCTCTTATCACCGATCACCAGTCCTGCAGATTCTTTGATCCTGCTCTGAGTGCCTCAGCCTTGATCCCTAAAACCCTAAACCCTTAAAGGGCCCTAAACCCTGAACCTTTAACTGTACACCCTTAAAGGGGCCCGGAACTTCCTCATGGTTCATTCGGGGATACTCAGGAAGGCTGCGGGGGCTAAGGACACCTACTATAGGGGCCTTAATAGTTGGAGTAGGGTTTTGGGGGCCGCCTATACTACGATTATGACAAGATGGAGCCCCCAAAATAGTAGTGGTAATTATTTAAGCCCCTATATTACTCTAACTACCTATGACCTCTTCTCGGCTGGCGTCCTCTACAACTCGTGGCATATACTGTGTAGGTGGCACCGGTTCAGCTGCTGGGATTAGGGGCCCCTCGCGTACATCCGACTCCCTAACGCGCCAAAGCCCAATACAGCCTCTGCGCGGGGGCCCAGAGACTCCAATATCCCTTGCTTAAGGAATATATACCTTAAATTGTAGTAGGATCCCTAATATGATTTAGGGAATATTCCTTAATTAAGGGATATTGGAGTCTCTAGGGATTCTGCTCTAAACCTCCGAATTGAAACGAAGCATCGGGGTTTTATGGTTTACCTGGGCCCTTTGAAAGCCTTCCTTAAGGTTCCCTATGATTTCCCTCTATACGTCCTCAAAAAGGGTAGGTTATTTGGGGTTTAGGGTTTAGGATTTAGTCCTCAAAAAGGGTAGGTTATTTGGGGTTAAGGTAGGGTATGAGGTGCACCAAGCAACAGCTGTGGTCATCGTTTTGCCCGTTCCTGGCGGGCCTTGGACCAACCTTGGATGGTGCGGCCGTCGTCTATGGCCGTCGAGTGGTTCATGGTTTAGAGGTACGAACAGGAATGCACCGTCTTTGCGTGTAAACCCACAAACAGGTGCATGCCGGAATCGGATGCGTCGCATCCTTTCGTGGCGGATTGATCCATGCGCATCTCACGTTCGCGTATTGGTCACCGTGCAATTCAATGACGCAGGCCTAGTAGAGTACCCTAAATATAGTAGGATCCTTATTATAAGGACCCCAAAAAAAGGGACCCCCTCAGTTTTCTGAAAAAAAATCTCCGACCATACGTGCCCTCTCAGGCCAGACGGACAGATGGACGCCTTTATTAGGGTTCCTTTAAAGGGGTCTATAAGGGTTACTATAAGGGATCTATAAGGGTACCATAATAATGTAGGAACCTGATTAAGAAACAGGGCCTTTATCGGGACGCTTATATGAATCCTACTATTTTGGTGTTAAAGGCCAGGGTTTCTTAATCAGGCTCCTCCATTAGACAGATGTAGGAACAAACACAGCACATGCAGTCAAATCTCAAAGCTTGAAACCCATGAACCCATGCAAGTTCCCGAACTCCCCACACCAACTCCGAACTACGAAACTCTGCGCTTAGGCACGCGAAGGGATTCCGCAGGGCAAATGTAACCGCACTCAGCTGCGAGTCATTCAGGCCCCAAACCTGGCAGCAAGAAGTGCGGAGGCTACTCACGCGGTTGGGAAGATTTGGTTTAGGCCGAAACCTGATGTTCCGAAGGAAGGAGCAATGCACATCAAACAGGGGACAGTGCGCTTTTGAATGTGCAACCCAGAATACATAGTTTACCAAAACAATATACTAACAAGTATGTGTATAAATATTGCATATGCGCATATGGATGTTCACGCAATCTATGCGTATGTCTCACATGTATGTATACCTCTACCTAGAGGCTCCATAGTAGTTCCTTTTTGTGGGCTCATATTGAGAATCCTATAAGGTAATCCCCAAAAGGAACTACCATGGAGCCTATGGGTAATTAAGAATATGGAGTCTCTCTCCCTCGATTGTAGCTGTAGCCAGATTGCAGGGCGTTAGATTCTCAGAGAAAAGTTGCGAGTTGAAGGCGTAGGAGCTGAGACCCCTGAAACGGCCCCAGGAGTCCTCACTTCGGAGCAAAACGGGTCTTCGGGCTAAGAGTAGTTGTACTATATGATGACATGTTATACTATTCTATGCCTTTGTATGCTATTCTATTTTCGGGGGCTCAGGTTTCGTGGTCTGGTTAAACTAGGCTGAGAAGTCAATGTCACGGTTTAAGGAAGCCAAGTCGAAGGGTATAGGGTTTTAGGGCTTAGGGATGCTTAGGGTTTAGGGTTTATGGTGAAAGGATTGCAACACTGGATACAGCTGAAACAGTATCAAATGTCTGCCATCTCCGCGGCATGCCCTACACCCTCAACCCCGAAACCCTTACAATTTCAAGCTCTGCTGCCTTGAACCCAAAAGCCCAAACCCTAAACCTGAACCGAGGGGCGGAAAGATCGACTTTGGGCGCCGGCATCCTGAGAACCGCGCATGGCTTTCGGCGGGTTCCCAGCTGCAGCTACTTGTTCTACCACAACCACCGTTTACGACGACTGACACTACGACGGTAAGTGCTGCTATTCTTGTTTGTACTACTGCTACTGCTGCTGCTGCTACTACTACTACTCCTCCTCCTACTGCTGCTGCCGCTCCTACTACTACTACTACTACTACTACTACTACTACTACTACTACTACTACTACTACTACTACTACTACTAACTACTAACTACTAACTACTAACTACTAACTACTAACTACTAACTACTACTAACTACTACTTACTACTACTTACTACTACTTACTACTACTTACTACTACTACTACTACTACTACTACTACTACTACTACTACTATTTTTACTACCACTACCACTACCACTACCACTGCCACTGCCACTGCCACTGCCACTGCCACTACCACTAGCACTAGCACTAGCACTAGCACTAGCACTAGCACTACTACTACTACTATTTTTACTACCACTGCCACTGCCACTGCCACTAGCACTAGCACTAGCACTACTACTACTACTACTACTGCTACGGCTGCTACCACGACCACGACGATGACGACGACGACTGCCAACACGAAGCGCTAGCACTACTGACGGTAACTCTCTGACTCTTGGCTGCGAATGACAGTTCTGGCGAGAGGACGCCACAGATGACCAAGTGAGGGTGATGGTATATTCAATATATACATTGTACCTGGCTCTGCCACTTGGCAAGTCAGTCTATGCACACACACACACACCGACACCGTCTCTCTCTCTCCCTCTCCCTCTCCCTCTCCCTCTATCTCTAACTCTCTCTCTCTAGCTATCTGTCCTGCTGTTTCTATCTATCTACTCCAATTAAACTGTCCTATCGATCGACCTATCCATCTGTTGATCTACCTGTTGATCTATCCTATCCGTTATCCATCTATCTATCTGTCGTTGCGGACCTGACCTCACGGCCGAAGGGCATTTTGGTGTCTAGAGTCTAGGGTAGCTTGAATACCAGCCTCTGGTGGCCAAATTTACGAGTTGCGCCTTGCGCCTTTTGTCGCACCCAAGCTGCCGGATTTGTTGTCTCAGGGATTTGAGCCTGCAGTCCAAGACGAAGCCGCTAAACCCTAAGCCCGACTCTCGGCACGCACAATAGATGTACCGGGTCTCGGTTCTGGAGCAGGCTGACCGGTTAGCACCAGTGATTGCACCAGCGGGCACGCCTGTCGAGGGTTTAGGTCTTGAGGCGCTTAGGGCTCCGGGCAATAAAAGTTTGAGAGTCAAGATTTTGGGGAGCTAGGGCTGCCGAAATTGGAGGCTTAGCTCTCTTATGGTTGCTGCTTGGGCTTGCCAGCGTTCTAGCAGCTTCTTCAGCAAATTCATGGACTGCGCATCCCGTTTCTTCTTGCCTACAGCCGAGACTGCTCGAAACCCATCCTGAATTCCCGAACCCCCTGGACCCTAACCCCATCAGTTTGGAGTAAGGCCGCTTGTCGTCGAGTGCATCTCGAACAAATTTGCCCTCTTGTACTCTAGTAATCCGTTTACTAAGGGCCTGTGGAAGCACTGAAGCACTGTAAGAACTCCACTGGCACCCAATGGTATATGGTAGGTATGAGAGCGCAACGGCAGGTAGGTGGAGGGTGATTCCCTTCTAAACAGGCTTTGAAGTTGTCCGAAATAGTTCAATATAACGTGCTCAGCTGTTCTAACTGGACACCCGACAGATGCACGACCCCCCTTTCCCAAACCAAAATCACACCCAGAACTTCCTCCGAAGAAGCGCAAGGCCTTCAGCTCATGAAGAGCACTGGCCATGCAGCTATCTGCCAAAGCCTCTTGTTCGAGGGAACCATAAAGGGATAACTATATAGCCGCATTAACTTATAACCCCGCTAGCCTGCTTAGAACCCGACGTCCTAAGGCCCCTGATCGCATGAGTATAAAACCCTACTAGAACCTGACACACGAACCTATAAACGCAAGCAACACAAACCCAGTAAACGCCCTCCCTTACTAGTGCTTAGGGCCTTAATTTGTAGTCTTTTGCAGGCTCCTAGCTTAGGGCTTGGAGCTTATGGGGTTCACGACAGTCTGCAGGTGTGGGGCCTGGGACTTTTGGGTTTAGAGTTTCGCAAGTTGGGATTTAGTTAGCAGGTCGTGGTTGCGACGAAGGTGGTTGTGGGGCTACGGGTTCCGCAGATGAGTTGCAGCGGGTTCGGACCCTAAACCCTAAACCCCTAAAACCCAGATGCGAGCTTCGAAGACTGGGCTTGTGACAGTGGCGCCCTGACTTTGAGCTTTGGGCCTTGGTTGCCTCTCCGCCCTATACCCCCCCCCCCCCCAAGGCTTCGTGTACCTATATAGTATATACTTCGGCCTTGAAGATGTTCTTGAAGGCCTAGCTATATACTACGGAGGCACACGAAGCCCCAGGGCCTAAATTTGGGGGGGAGGTTCATGGGTAGTTATAGGTGGGGTTATAAGTAAGGTGACCATATCTATAACCGTAACCCATATTAGGGGACTTCTAACCTCATACACATAATAACTACCCGTGAACCTCCAAAGGGAAACATTATGAACCCTAGAAGTCTGGGCCTTCTGGATGAGCTCCAGGGTGTATAGCCCGTCTTCTGGGTCATGTGGGCTGCTCCTTAGTCTCAGTTGACGACTTCCGTGGCAGCACCCCGGTACGTGTAAAGGCTACTATACAGGCGAAAAATACGTAAGGGTATATAGGGGTTTCAGGTCTAGGTTCAGGTCTAGGGCCTGGGGCTTGGAGAGTTGAGTTTTTACGGCAAGGGTTTGAAGGTTTGGGCGGCCCATTTCCTTCACATCGCACGCTGCTTGTACGAAAACTCCAAGATCGAAAGCTGTATAGTATGAATTTTGAAACTGATTTCCATAGGTTTGCCAACGAAGATGCACTTATGTCGCCTTGCATGGGGTTCTCAGAACTGACCCTTTTGTCGTTGCATAACCCCCAGAATCTACTCGGCTCGGCTGCAAAGTGGACTATTTCCTTTACATCCAGCGGCTTCACACTCCAGACACATGTGCACGCAAACCGACAAACCGATTTTACATACTTGGAGGAAACAGGGCATGGAACAAGTTTTGACGTGCTGACAGGGGGTCCCGGTAAGGTGTCACGTACAATGGGAAAGTGCTCGGCCGCCACTCTTACAGTAAGTCGTAGCGACATGGGCGTGCGCATATCAAAGTCGGCTGTTGAAAAGCGGCATGGAACAGGTACTGCGGGAACGTGCTTCGGCAGCCACTCGTAGGTTTCAGGCCGAAGCAACATGGATGTGTGTTATTCAGTGCCGCTTTGTTGACAGTCCGTGCTTCGGGCCATGACGGTTGTTCAGGCTGTTCATTGTATTTAGCGACTTTCACTTGGGGTGTGGGGTCTATGCGCTTTGTTTGCAGTATAGCCACAGAGCATGCCCCAACGTCGCATGCGCATTCCTGTCCGCAAAGTACTTGCCGCCCCACCTGCAAACATCTATGGAACGCCTTGAGCCTTGACGGAGCTTCACCGACAAAGATAATTGATTAATATGAATGCTTATACGCCGGCGTCCCATACTCCGGATTCTTCATCAAACCGTATAAACTGCAAGGTCATTCCAGTGCCTCCCCTAGCTTCAACATCTGACGTGGATGCAAAACCCGTGCAGCATCCTTCGTATTTCCGTATTTGGCGAAGCAGCGGCCGTGTACACTACCAGCCAAAACATAATTCAGCCGCTGAGCTCGTGTTTTTCCTCATTACACACGGTAAGACTTGTAGGGCCAGCACGTGAGGCAAAGACCACCTATCGCAAGGTCACGAAAACTACCCTCGAACGATTCCGAAAATTCACATTAAGCCCCATGGGGATTGTTTTCAATGGGACTACCAATAAGTCAGTTAGCGCTTGACCGTGCCATCGCTGTTTTCTGCTCTGCATTGCTGTGACACAACCCACTGCTTGCACCGCCAAAGCGTCAAAGCCTAGAACCCTAAGCCCTAAGCCCATTTGTTTATAGGGCCTTGAACCCTACGAAGGTTTTACCCCAACCCCTAAAACCCGAAAGCCTCAATCCTAAGCCTTCACACCTGAACCTGAAAGCTTGAACAGTGAGGCTTCTCAGCCCTGATGAGATCTGCATCATACGGTCAAACACACGGCGTAGTGCTTCGGGCTTAGGGCTTCAGTATTCGTAAAGGTAAAGCATGGCTTTTCAAAATGGCCCAGTGACCAAGTTTGGCAGCCTCCTACAGGTCTGTGTGCATACCACTGTTTCGTGTTCCAATCATACACATATATATATAAACAATATATATATATATATGTGTGTGTGTGTGTGTGCATGCCTATATATATAATATCTCGTGGTTGGCAGACTTTGCTTGGTGGATTGGCTTGTAGGAGTTGATGGGCTTGGGGCTTTAGGTGTCTGGATGTGTCTAGGGCCTTACGGTTTTGCAGGGGCCTTGTGCGGGCTTGAAGGTTCGAGGGCTTCAAACTCAAACCCTAAAACTGTTGTGAAGAATAGGGTTTTCGACCGGTGTGTAATGTATCATACTGAAATGAAGGATCTGGCAGAAATTTCGATCAGTAATTCTTGCAATGTTGGAAATAAAAAGGCTTAAAGCCCCGAAGGTGTCATTCGGCCATCCGTGAGATTCAGGCCAACCATGCGGACATTCCACGGATGTCCGCAAATCGAACCCTAATTAATCAGCCTTCAAAAGCCCTGAGTCCTGCACCGCAAACCCAGAGAGCCCAATACACCTTAATTAAGGAATATCGCTTAATTCACAATATGAAGCCCCTTATAATTTAAGGTATATTGCTTAATTAAGGGGTATTGGGCTCTCTGGGAACATACCTTATAGTAAACCCCGACACTAAAAGCCCAACAACAAAGCCAGCTGCTGAGCCCTAAACCTTACTTAAGCCTTCTGAACCCTGAGCCGCCATCACAGACCGCTTCCGAGTCCCCCACGGCCAACAGCACAAAGTGCAAGATTCAGAAACGGGGCTCGCCAAGAGCAACACATGAACGCATCTTAGACATGCCTACGAAAAAACAACAGCCCCATGACCGGACCTCTCCAAAGCCTGGCTAGGCTATCAGACGTGGGATCCATACCCACACGCCCTTCTGAACTCGCACAAAGCTCCTCCGAGCCTTAAGTAATGCCAGCACCCGAAATTATCTGTACTTCCTACACCGAACCCTAAGCCCCATGGCCGAAACACTAAATTCCATTTTCGGTGCAGCTTGAGCCGCCCTGAGATGACTCGAAACGTGAGCTGCAGATTCTGAGTCGAGTCCTGTGCGGGGAGCAGCGGAGCTTTCATGCTTCCGCGCTTAGGGTTAAGTTGATGCTACCACAACTTGGTTTCTTGTAGGCCATTACGGCTACCCCCTAACAGACAATAAACGTGCGTACATATATGTATGCACATATATATATATAAATAAAAAAGTATATGCATGTATATATATATATACATATGTATATTATAATATGTTATTGTTCAGGAACTCCATCTTCCCCCTGCCCTCTGTGCCAGCTTTTTATGCTCCCAGGCAAGAGCCTGTCGGCTTCCAGGTTCAATGTGTCGGATTCAAAGATTTGCTGCACCTCGGAGATGGAACCACAACGGACCTAAACAATAAACCCTGCCAGAACCCCCCCATTAACGGCCCTTTCATAGAGTCCTTATAGCCAATAATCGTGGGTATTTGAGGAATATTAGAGGGTAGTTGCGGGGTTTAGGTGGACCCCAAAACATCCCAACACCCTAAACCCGAAACGCGAAGTGCAGGTCCTTCCACTCTTCTTCCTCTTCGGCGAAAAGCAAGTCCTGCCGGCGCTGAAAAACGCCGCCTACCTACCATCTAAGAACTCATGCTCTAAGGTTTTTTGGGCATGCCTACAATGTCCATTGCAGTCTCTTGTTTGGCTTTGCAGCTTGTACCATCGTATTCTAACTATAAAGTGGAAAGACTGTTAATTAAAACAGGGAACTACCAGTACTATGTAAGGCATTTAGGCTCTTTTAAACCTTGGGGTCATGGTTTGGGTCAGAGCTGCGGGTCCGTGAACGCCCATGAATCCTCCTAAGCGGCCCAAAGTACCTATATAGTAGAATGTATGGGGTTTTCTATTTATGTTAGGAAGGCCCGTTTACGCACTTTACAAAGCCCTCCACTCACCACAAGAAGCCGCCCAGTCCTTGTCATCCTCAAGGAAGCAAGCGCGCACGACGGCACCGTGCCCGAACCACTCACCTCCGAAGCATGACGACAGGGTCTGCAGGTGGTAGTCATTGCCGTCTTGCCAAAACTAAGCAGGGCACGCACTCACGAAACATCAGGTCAGCTCGCTTTTGACACAACTCGTCCATTGACCATCCCACACGCCTAAACGGCATCCCAGCGCCAGAAAGCCTGAGCCCTCCAGCGAAACTCAGATGCAATCGTAATCGGAAGGGCGCTGAAGCGGAACCCCCCAAGACTGGGTTCATGGATTTTTGGTAATGTAGGAACCTGATTAAGAAGCCTTGGGCCTTTATTAGGGTTCCTGATATGAATCCTACTATTTTGGGGGTTATAAGCCCAGGGTTTCTTAATCAGGTCCCTACATTACCGCATTTAAAGGGGGTTTAGCACACTCTGAATCCAAAAACCAGTGCTCTATACGATAGGCCTCGGCCTTGGCAGCGCAAGCAGATCCAGCCTAAGCCAAGCGAAAGTGCGAAGAGGCAGGGATTTAGGTAGCCGTAAAGCTGTAGCGCTTTAGGGCATTGGGATGTTGACTGATCTTCAAACCCTAAACCCCTAAACCCTAAACTCAGAACCCTAAACCCCAAAACCCTAAACTCAGAATCCTAAACCCCAAACCCGAACCCCCAAAACCCTAAACCCTTCCCCAGTGCTCTGGCGTTCAGGGGATCCAGGGTTCAGGAAACCTTAGTTTCCCCAATGCTCGCGGTGTGGGAGTTCCCAAAGGATCCATGTACCCAAATACCAATATAGGGACTACTTTAAGGCCTAAGTATAGAATAGAGGGGCCTTAAAATTAGAATCGGGCTTTGGGGCCCATTATACTATAATTATAATACGGAATCGCCACAATAATATTGGTAATTATTTAAGCCCCTATAATGTGGAAAGGGGATTAATTAGACTCTGCTGAATAATTGGGCTCGGCGATCTCGCAAATGTTCAGAAATCTCTGCCTGCGACATCGCAGGCCATAGATGTATTGCAATAGAGCCGAGNTAATGTGGAAAGGGGATTAATTAGACTCTGCTGAATAATTGGGCTCGGCGATCTCGCAAATGTTCAGAAATCTCTGCCTGCGACATCGCAGGCCATAGATGTATTGCAATAGAGCCGAGGGATGTCAAATGAAGTCGAAATTGAAGATTGGAGACAAGGGATCAGCCTGAAATATGCTTCAGCAGACTCATGATGAATGTTGTGGGTGTCATTTCAAGAACGATTAGCCTTTTCGGCGGCTCAATCAAGAGGATACTAGGCAACGGCATCTTGCAGAGTTCATTGTCGGAAAGCAACTTTGCCAGACAGTGCATGGAAGAGAGGCGCACCGATCTTTTCTTTTACAGCGTGGCGGTCCACCAGCTGCTCACGCAGGGCCACGCCCGCAAGCCGCAGGGATATACATCCCCAGCGATTCGGCTGTACCTGTACACTCCAGCCACAAACGCTAAGTCAGCGATCCACTCCTGCTCAATCAGGAGCTGCTTTGCCCCGTAGCGCTTGCCAAGCAAGGCTGCATACCCCGGGCAAGCATGCTCCAGCAGGCGGGACAAGAGCACTGACGGAGCGGCTTCAAGCGGGGTTGTCTCCTCCGGAGTCTTCCCCAAAAGGCGCCATGCAAAGTTCTGCGAGGCGTAAGACCGCTGGTCGGACTTGTTGGCAGCAGGGTTCACTGTGACCATTTCCTTGCCTCGGTTCCGTTCAGATTCCACACGTCGCGGTGTCAGCTGCTGGAGGCTGGAAGGCATGACGGGTAGGGTCGAAGTTGAAGGCTCGGAAACACAAAACATCACCATGTCTCAAATCCCTGCTGAGGTGCACGATATAAACTTCAANCGCGGTGTCAGCTGCTGGAGGCTGGAAGGCATGACGGGTAGGGTCGAAGTTGAAGGCTCGGAAACACAAAACATCACCATGTCTCAAATCCCTGCTGAGGTGCACGATATAAACTTCAAATAAACCTCAATTGAAGTTCAAACGAACTTGAAACACAGTTCGCATGCCCTTCAAACACCTCTGGCATCTACTTCAAAAGTACTTCAACCACTCAACCACCTTTCAACGAAAAAGCTTCAGGGTTGNTCAATTGAAGTTCAAACGAACTTGAAACACAGTTCGCATGCCCTTCAAACACCTCTGGCATCTACTTCAAAAGTACTTCAACCACTCAACCACCTTTCAACGAAAAAGCTTCAGGGTTGCTGCTTCAGAAGCTTATCCTGCAGAACATGGCAAGGAACAAGTGGTTCAGAACACGGAATCAGTCACAAAAGCAGAAATGCGTCCAGGGTTCGGCATCTGTCCCAGAAATCTGGGACAGGCAGCGACTTCTCGCCCAACTTGGCGGCGCACGCCCGGGCTATGACTGTATCCAAGTTCCGCAGCTCTTCTGCGCAAGGCTTCCACTTTGTAAACATCAATGCATGATTCGCAAGCTTGGCTGCAAAATGCAGCCGGCAGAGACGTTCATCTCGGGCTGCCTGCTTCGCAGCAGCCTGAAACGCCTCCCGCGCTGCACGTGCCTCCTCGACTTTCAGTTGCGCAGAAGCCTGTGCCACGGATTTCTCCGCCTTAGCTGCCTCCAACTTCAACTTGGCAGTTCGCTCCTCCTGTTGCAAGGTGCGGAGGCGCTCACGCTCGGCTTCTTGCTGGCAGCGCAAGGCTGCTTCAGCCTGCTTCCTTTCGACAGCCTTCTGCCGCAAATGAGTACTGATCGCATGGCTGGGTCTTTCCTGCAAGCGTGCCACTTCAGCAATACGATTATCCAAGAAGCGAACTGTGGCGGTGTCTTGAAGATCCTTGGCTTGCTCGCGCATTGCGAGCAAGGCTTGCATGTGATCAGGATTGTTTTCGGAGGAAATTTGCTTGGAAGCTGTTTCCCCAGGGTCCGCATCAATTGCGGGGCTCGCCTCTGGCACATGCTCATCTACCAATTCTGTGTCTGCATTCTTGGGGGTGAGGTTACCGTCTTCATCCTCGTCATCCAAACATTCTTCGCTGCACTCGAATCCTTCTTGCACGCCTTCATGCGCATCATAGTCTTCGAGAAGCTCGGCAT
This sequence comes from Symbiodinium sp. clade A Y106, assembly GCA_003297005.1. NCBI lineage: Eukaryota > Dinophyceae > Suessiales > Symbiodiniaceae > Symbiodinium > Symbiodinium sp. clade A. The sequence continues at coordinate 57,211 of BGNK01000691.1, forward strand.
ATTGCCACCAGCCGCGAATCTGCCCGCTTTCCACGGCCTCAGCGATCTCCAACAGCAGCTGTTCGCGCACCTGCGGCATCTCCAGCTCGAGCCAGAAAGGGCGGCAGACCCTGGATATGCTGGAATCCTCGCTGCCGTCCAAAGCCAACGTCAATCCGTTGGCCTTCCAGCCGACTTCGGAGAAGCGTTCGTGGTTCAACTCTCGCCAGCAAGCCGTCGCTCGGGTGAGCACCGTCTGCCGCGACGTGCATGGAAGTGCACGCCCACGCCGTAACTGCACAGCAGCATCATGCTTCTCTGCCTCCTCATAGCTCTTCTGAAACGCAGCATGGCAGTGCGTGTCTAAAACTGCCACCCAGGGCGTGGAGCCACCTCCCAACTTGAGCGGGATGTGGCCTTTGTCCTGCCAAGGCCAGGGAAGGAGACATGGGTGGCAAGTTCATGCTGCCTAGGATATCATGAACTTCAAATATACTTCAAAGTATCCTGAAACAATACTCAAACGCACAATGCATAAACTTCAAAGATAGCTCATGTAACATTCCAAAATACTTCAAACATTCCAGCGCTTGCACCTTGATCAGGGCGTCGACCTCTGCATCCAGATGGGCAGCAAACCAATCGAGGACGACTACCTCGCACTGGCTACCATCCTGAATGCCCGGCTTCCCCAAGTCCCATCGCAAGAACTCGAGCACCTGCTCCACCCTGTAGCTCCCCTTGGGCGCGGTCTGGATCAGTGTGGCCTCCGGCGCCTCTAAGCCGGCCTTCACACGGCTGCCTTCGTCAGCCTTGAAAAGAATGGCGATCGATCTGGGGTCTCCTGAACCCGAAGATCTAGAGCGCACCTCTTGCATGGTCTCCGTCGGGAGCTTGTCGACGATCTTCGTCATGGCGCTGAAGCGCATTCTTGCAGTGGCATGAACGTTTTCACGCACCACCACATCCTTGGCGCCCTTCAGCGCCAGTGTTTTCGAGCCTCCCACGGAATTGAACCATAGGGGTTTCTGATCATAGGCCCGGAATCGCAATCGGTTGGGACCGAAGAAGTGTCTGTGAAGTGCCAAAAGCCGGATACAGTTGCGCCACAGCACGCCGAGGCAGACCTTCAGCTTTGCCCTGCTGACTTTGTAGCAGAGGGTCTTGCATCGCCAGCTCACACCATGCCTCTTGCGCCAGCGGGCAACCCAGTTTAGATCGATCTTTGGGGTCGCCCCAATGTCGTCGTCCCAGAATTCCCGGATTCAGGGCGCAGAAGCAACACTTCCTGGAGGTCTTGCAGAATCACCTTGGCCTGGAGCTCCAACATCCGGCTCGTCACACGGCCCTTGATATTCTGCACCTTGCGTGTTCAGCGAGCAAGACGACAGAGCACCCGAACGACGACGAGCCCTGACCCGCTAAATCTGTCAAAGTAAAGACACAATCTTCCTGCCTGCAGCCCTGTCACAGTGTCCACAAACCATTGAAGTAGTTCAATGCTTATATGTCTTCACAGAGAGGCCGTCGACCACCACCGGAAACCCTGCGCCTCTTGCGATCGTTGCCTTGACTGGCTAGCGCCTTTGGCGTTGACAGTCGTTTTGCGGTCGCCTCGCTGAGCAAATTGTAGCAAAACTTCCTGAGACGTTCATACTCTTGCTTGTTGTTTCTGGTCGCTGGCCATTGCCGCCAAATGAACTCAGTCAAGCCTGCCCCCAGGCCCTTGTGACCTGCAGCGGTCCTTTCTTCCCGCAGGTTCTGCAGAGCTTGCAACCACTGCCTCCGTTCCGCCACTGTGCAAGACGTTCTGTAGCGGCCGCGCGGCTGCTCCCCATGACTCTCTTCGGAGTCCCCAAAGGCTCGCGCCAGCTGCTCGTCCAAGGTCGCCACGGGCCGCCGAGGTGCCGCGCGTGCCGGCGCGAAGCTATGTTGAATGGCGGAAACAAGTGAAGGCATCCCCGAGGCGGTTGCTACCTTTCGAGAAGCGAGCGGTCGGCAAGAGTTCATCAAGTTCAAAGAAGCTCAAAAACACTTCAAATAAACTTCAAATCATCAAGCTGCAATCTTCAAAACTACTTCAAACGAAACTGAAAGAACGCTAAACAGCTTCAAACGTACTGCGGCACCGGGCAGCTCACTTTTGTCGTGTTTTGCATCGCTTCGCATGCGCGCCGTTCAAAACTTGTGCCAGCATGGCTTCTGATATCCGAAATCACATCAAGCATCTTTGATGCTGGGGAGGCCGCTGCAAGAAGCCCGCAGCACGGTAAAAGCAGGCAAATCATCCGGATTGGCCAACACTGGAAAAGACAGCTCAAGTGACATCTTCGAGGATTTCTTGAAGGTCTTGCCCTCAATGGCAAACTGTACAGCACCGCTTTGGCTGGCCTGCGTCTTCATGATCTTGTATGCCAGGTTGGGGACATCCTGGCTTTGATGCTGCTCCTCCTGCAAGAATGTCCAAAAGGGCCCTGCGGCAGGCTCCAGGCTCAAGTACATGGGTTCGGCCTTGACATCGGTCTTCCGAACACGAAGGAGAGGATGTTCTGAGTCATCCGACGACTTGTTACTTCTCCGACGCTTCACAGCGCGCTCTCCATCAGACAACACCTGTGTGAAGGGAACGAAAATGAGGGAGCCTGCTTTCACCGCGTAGTTGAGAGAGAAGTGTGCACCGTCTGCTTCCTCATGCCATCGCAACAGCTCCTTCGCGGGGGACAAAGATCCTTGCAACTGCATCAGCATAGACTTCACGAAGTCGTGGATGCCATGCTCCACCTGGGTATCTGTCATCAGAGACCACTCGGTGCCTGGCTGACGTGTGTCCACGACCCTCACCGCTTTCGGCTTCTTGGTGTCCCCCTTTGGCAGAACTGCGAGTTCTGCGAGCGGCACAATCCGAACAGACTCCTGCGCTGCGCCATCCTCAGCAACCTGCACGAACTTGACCTCCGCGCCCCCCTCGCAAAGCTGAAGGAACACCGCCTCACGCTTGTCGGACTCCACGAGCACTGCGCAACCAGCGCTAAGCCCAATGCGCCGTGCCTGTGCGGCAGCATCCATCCCTACCTGACCATCGTTCGTGGCCAGCGCTGGCAGACAGTCTGCCTGCGGCTTGGTCGACGCTGCTCTGGTCTTCACGCTGCCCTTGTCCACCTTTTCTGTGAGCACCTTTGTCAAGGGCTAGCGCGCATGGTGTGATCAACTACAACTATAGGACAACGTACGTCAAAACCTGGAGTTTAAACCGTATACAAGGGACCCGAGCCGGAAGCGCGCAACCGCAACCCTGGAGCAGGACGCGCAACTTGGACTCAGCGACAGCAAGCTTGTCCTTGATGTCCACTTCTTGCGCGGCTCCCGTGGTCTCGTTCTCCGAACCACGGGCAAGACCGCCGAGGGCCTCCCCAGCCTTGCAGCAGAACTGAACCCGAGCCTTGAGGAGCACGTCCAGCGGGGCCTGGGGCAACGCCTTCAACGAGTACGCCGTCATGATCTTACACAGCGGATCTTCAACTGCTTCAAGCTTCTGCCGGTTCACTTTGAGAAGCCCTCGAAGTGCTGCGTCAGCAACCACAGAGCCCACAAGCTTTGTTCCTGACCGGACCATCCGCGAAGGTGGTGCGCACCTCTGTGCAGAATGCTCTGAGCTACATCTTCAAATGAGATTCAAATAACTTCAAACTCAATTCAAATCAAATCCATCAGATACTCAAACAAACTACAAACAAACTTGAACCTGACTTCTGATATCGCGACAGGCCGCATGTTGACCACGAAGAGGGCTGTTTTAGACCACAGCAAGGATTCCGGCAGCTTCGTCAAACATGTCATCATGCTGTGTGAGAGCAGCTGCTCAGTCGGGTTGACGTACGACTGGTATGCGTCAACGAGTAACTCCAGCTGTGACTCTCCTATCACTTTCGCAAAATTGTACGCGGAGACACGAAGCTCCTCAGTGAAGTTGTTGCCCAGGAACAACTCTTCGGAGATCGCATCATACTGCGTCTGTCCTGGCTTCGGCACGGCGATCCGACAACTCTTGAAGTAGCTTGCAATCAGGCTCATTTCCGTTTCGGCCAGAGCGTATGCTGCATCGAGATTATCTCCTGTCATGAGCGCCTCGATTGCATCCCGGTGTTTCTCGTAAGCCTCATACTTGAGGGTCTGAAACCACATGCCCTCAGAGATGGTCGTAGCCACCTCTTCGTCCTCCATGTTTGGGCTCACGGGAAGGCCCGTATCATAGAATGTCTTCCCGCCAGTCGCCGCGGTGNACTTGAGGGTCTGAAACCACATGCCCTCAGAGATGGTCGTAGCCACCTCTTCGTCCTCCATGTTTGGGCTCACGGGAAGGCCCGTATCATAGAATGTCTTCCCGCCAGTCGCCGCGGTGCGCAGGCCATGCCAAAGATGCGTCTTGCAGAACCTGGTAGCGGTCTGTCTGGCACCGACGCTAAAAGGTCGATTTGTTTCTTGACATATTGGTTGGTGAAGCGACTGAACTGCATTGGATCATGACTGGGTGGTTGGATACAAACACCGTGGCGATATCGCCAGACCTGAAGTCCCTCCACGCTAAAAATTCTGCGTATGACATTCTGCGCGTGTTTGCCGGAAACGCCAGCTCCGTGGCGGTTGAAGCTGGCACAAGACATGCAGTTGAGGGGCACGCGAGTGACACCCAAGCTGAAGTGACGCAAAACAAAGGCA